>PTEX01000011.1:1312886-1572902 GCA_003342815.1 Eudromia elegans
GCCCGCCCACAGCCACCCGCGAGCAGCCATGCGAGAGGCGGCAGCCACGTGCGAGCCCCGCGGCGCGAGAGCAGGTGCTGCTCCGAGCAGCACCGGGTTATATAGGGGAGGCAAGCGAGGGGTGGGACTCGCCTGGAAGGTTTGACTTGAGTTGCAAAGCCAAGGGCCGTAAAGCAGCGTCCCGCTTACCCCGACACCGGCGGCGAGGAGCAGAAGCCTGTCTCTTCCTACCTGCCGTTTCCTCTGCCTGACAGCTCCACCTTCCGAACGATGTGCTGCCTGGATAATGATTGACAGCGCCGGGAATAGACGGGATGTAGCAAGCTCCGGCCTCAGGACAGATTTAGCTGCTCAGTGATTTAAGTTTGGAGTGTGTTTCCCTAGATAGTAAAACAAGTATTTCCTTTAAGGGAAATACTTGGAATTTCCTGCATTAAAAAGTGAGTGGAACTTCAGTGTCTTTAATTCTGGTGGGGACAAAAGTGAGGCGCTGTATTTGTTGGCAGGAGCACAGATCCTGGTGAGCCTTGTAGGTTAATCCGTGTGCGGCTTCTGGGCCAGAGGAGCCCCAGCCCAAGGCCAGGAGTTGCCCTCCCTGCTTTAGTGCCTCTCTCCGGCAATTTACCCATCCCATATTCACGGCAATACTGTTCTTACAGCTACCTGAAACACAAACGGGCTCCCGTGAGAGGGAGAGACTGGCGTGAGGATAGAAACAGGCTTTGGGGAGGAGCAGTTTGTTTGCAAGGGCGTTTTGTGAGGAGAACACCACCTGAGGTGAATCACCAATTGACCTCCACTGATGACATTAACCCTGGCTTTGACAGGATTCATTGGTTCAAAAGCCAGAGCCAGTTGAAAAAAAAAAAATGCAATCAGTTACTGGTGTTATCTCAAAGTTATTCTAACCATAACAAAACAACGCTTTAAAACCAATCTAGCTAAAAGGACTGAAACACAATTTAGACACATTTAACTCTTGTTTAAAAATCCCTGCTGATCATTTTGAGAGATGAGACTAAGTTACCACATAAGCAGCTAACATGATTCAGCTACTCTTTAGAAAGAAAATATACTATTTTATTCTAGATAGAGACTGAAAGATTAAACTGCAGGGCATAAGCCTAACATGAGATATAAGCACATTCCCATCCCATTATTTCTTGGGGTTTTATGGGACGGTAAATCTGTTAACTATAAATTTTCATAGCCAGTAAAAATGTTTACTTACCTCTGTATGTAGTTTACATTAGAGATGAGGTCACTTTTTTAACGGAAAATTTTCCTAAAGATCGGTTTTCCATTCACGATTACTGTGAGCAACTCCCATTCATTCCTCTTGCACGGCAGAGTGCTCGGAGTGTGGACTAATTATTTTCATTTCTCTTTGTCATTTGCTGCTTCTGCTTTTATTAGTCTTATGAGGGCAATTATACTTGAGGTCAATTACTGTGTGTCCTTGGTTAAAGCTTCTTCTCCTTAAAGATTTCCCTTGGAGTCTTCTCTTTTCCCGCCCCAAGGGTCGTTGCCGCCCGCTTTCGGTGCTCACTGGTGTCCTGGTGTTTAAGGTGAGTGCTTCCCCCTGCAGTGCATGAACAAAACTATATGTAAACCCATGCCTGGCATATACCAGGAGAGATGTTGAAGTCAGAGTGTCACCTAAAACTGTCCAGGAAGCATTAATTCAGAGTGCCCACTGCTGCCCCCTCAGCCCAGCCTGTACTTCTCTCGCTCCAAAAGAGACAGGATGCTGGGTGAGGATTTTTCAGCACAGTTTTGCAGTAAGACAACTTTTAACTGTTTAATTTCCACCGTCCGTCCATCTTAAGAAGCATCCACATCTTATATCTCTCAAGTTGGTACATCTCCAGGTCTCACTGCTGTACATTAACACAAGATTGCAATTGAGTCTGCACTATTTCCTGCTTCTCTACAACGTGTCTGTTCCTGTAACAAATATACATCCTAATCTCACTCCCATCTCGATCACTCTGCTGGCAAAGACGGGGCTCCTCTGAATTATCATCCTTTCCAGATGTTTTCTGCCTTATGAAAGGATATTGCTTCAACACATCTGGCCTACAAGGAGGACTGCTTTGGGCTAATCAGTTTGGGCTAAGCTCAACCTTTTATTTCTATGACAATGCCAAGCAGCAGAAGAGCAATGACTGCGACCTGCCTCCTGGTTAAGCTCTTCTGTTGTCTGATTACTCACCCTCATGGAGCACTCTGATCTCCAGGCACCGTTCTGACAGTTCCCTGGGCTTTGAGTGGGATTTTGCAGAGCTCACGTACACTCCGCAGTCTGAGTCTCTCATGCTAAAAGCCATCTTTTGAAAGGCAATTAAAGCACTGATGAAAGAACGTGCCCTTTACGAAGAGTGGGCCTTCCATGGTACTCTGCAGCATGAATCTCCAGGCTCTACATGATGTCTTGAGTCTGAATCACAACTTCTTGAAATGCAGCGGCCAGGTCTCCTTCCTGGTGATGAGTGTTCTTCTATCTCTGCTCCTCATGCCTCCTTTGCCCCTTCCAAACCTCTCCTGCTGGGTTTTGTTCATTCAGTGAATTCTTCTGAGGATTTCTAACACAGCAGCAGCACCCAGCCACGTCAGCACGTCTGTTATCTTTCCCTGCATCATTTTTCACTTCCTTAGCCAAACTTCTCCTGTGCTTCTTGTCTTCTTCCAGTAACTCGCCAATCAATATTTTTTCTTGCAGCATCTTCTCTTCATCCGCACATGACATCCAATACTCATCCAATATTTGTTTTATGTCGATATTCTTCTGCTGCAAAATGAATTACATTGTCTCCAAGCACTAGCCATTTTCCTTCATGTCCAATCTCTATCTCAGCTTCCTCTGACAGTCACAGATCTGTTTTTCAGCCCAGGCTGGCGTTTCTCACAGAACTCTGCAGCGTTCAGTGTTGCTCAGTTCTGTTCAGTGATCCAGACTTCTCCTGTTTGCGCTGTGCGGTGCCGCGGCTCTCGCTCCTGAGCACCTCTGCCGCGTGCGCCTCTGTAGCCCGGGTAGGGCACAGGCATTTTAGGGTCTGTGGGGAGGTTCTTGGCTAGGAGGCTTTTCTTGGAGAATAAAATCAGCAGAAAACAGGTCAGAATTTATTTCAGCAAATAGATGATTAACCAAGTTAGGAAAAAGATTCTGAGGAAAAAATATATATGTATAAACAGAAAAAAATATTAAATTATTTACTCAAATTAACTGCAGCTCCTGAGAGTGCATACACAGCTTTATGCATTTGGACTTTTGCAGGCTTACAGGCTACACAAACAGGCCCCAGGCTATACACCCTGAATGCAGAAGTTATTGAACTTGCATACACAAAACCCATTTGGGCAAACAGACTTTGCACCTACAAATACTACTGAACTTTCAAGCAAGGGTTGAGATAATCCTCTGCCTTCAGAGAGTTATCTATTCACATACTTAACCTGAAGCACATGAATCGTCCCAGTAAATGCAACAAAACCATTCATCTGCCTGAAGTTAGGAATGCAGCCAAGCACCTCTGTGAATTAAGTTCTCTGAGCACACAGACATGTACTGAACAAAGGCAAAGAAAAGGTTATGTGCAACGGGAAAGAAAAAAAGGATGTGTAATCTCTCCTTTTCTTCTATACTACACATAGAATAGTATACTTCTATACTATTCTATACTTCTACACTATTTCATTAATATACATATAGGGACAATAATTCCTGTAGAATAAAGAACATATCCACTAAGAAAAAGAAATATGCTTTACCTCTCATTTATTGGAGATTTTTCCTTTAGAAATAGAGTAACAGATGGTAAATCCAGAGATAGGCAATAAATTATGAAGATTACTCGACAGTGAAGAAACAGCTATTGCTAACCTTATGTCTGTACACGATTCTAATAAAAACTAGTAATAATAACAATCACTTCTTCAGCTAAAACTGTTAATTTTTCAAGTGCTAGAATCCCACAATGGGGAATTTTGGTACTGATGGTCAAGTCGGACATAAAAATCCCCATATAACCTTAAAAAAATCGCAATGTCTTTTTTTACCGGAATGCGATGACTGCAAGAGCTAGACTTCTGAAGCAGTAAGACTCATGTTTACGTGCCATATGAAATAAAGCCACGGGCCATAATTCACGCATTGCTATTTAGAGGAACCCTCGCCACCCTTTGTAAATGTTCTGCAATAGACAAAACATCTTAAATCAGAGGGATCATTAAGATTATAAGCACTCCGCTCTATCTGCGAGGAATGTGTCCCTGTAACTCCGCAGACGTCTACACCTCCCTGAGCTCTCAAGACCAGGTGGAGGTGGATTGTGCTCTTTCCAACGTAAGTCATCTTTTATCAACCCAATTGTCACTATCCTACAACAAGAGGATAAACCCGAAAAGCTAAAGGCAATTAGTTATTCTCTAGAAAGTTGGCCAGGAATCATCTGTAGGTTATCCTCATGAGAAATTACACTTGCTTGCCCTTCTTCTGTCATCTGCTAACATGAAACGGCTTGCAAAGAACTATCAGTGTCAGAGGAAGAAGAAAAGGCATCAATTTATCTTAGACCACTTCTCTGATAGCAGCTCTTTCCTAACATTTCCTTTGGTACATTCAGTCCTGGTAAAATTCCAGCCTAAAACTCGCTCCTAATGTAGTGGTGCCCTCACATATGATAATTACAGATGCACCTATACTCCAGGTTGGACAGTTAGTTCATTTTTTATCAACTAGATTTTTATGACACAAATTCTATTCCTTTCGCTTTCCTGAAGATTTGACCCTCTGAAGCTGATGACAGCATTTTGTCATCCAGGTTACAAATGATTTCCACATTTTCCTAGCTCCCACTCTACTTGCTTCTTTGCAGATGCTTTCTGAACTCCAACAGTGATTTTCCTTGCTTTATTTTCAGATGGGTTCTTCTAACCATATCCTGCACAGACTGTATCTACCTCAGTAAAGAACACTCTTCTGCACCATATTTCTGTGGACCCAAGAGCTCAGCTCCAAGTAAAGCTCTGTGCTTTACTCTGTTCCCTGCCAAAAAGAATCCCCTTCAAAGGGGAGAAGGGCATCTGCCACATCACCAACATCAGTCACTCACTGCAGATGGTGACATGCACAACTTGGAGCCCCAGGCTGTGTATCTGAGCTCTGAGCATGAGGAATGAATGAAAATGAGTGGTAGCATCTCCTTCTCATCGTTTGAATGATTAAATGCGCACATCTGTGACATGTCCCCCCTCCAAATGAAAACCTATACAAATATTTCTGCACCTCATAAGCAGAACTCACTTATTTTCAGATTTTCCTCACAGTTACACCAACTAAGCTCTTTGAAATGAAAGCTGAAAAGAAATTAGATGAAAAACGAAAGACGATTCAAAAAGTGTTAACAGGTCAACCTTGACAAAGTGTCACCTGCCCTAAACGCTGTCTGCTTTCTGGTCCTTCACGTCACTCGCTATGGAAATGTGAGGCTGTGTACGTTTCTTGTTAAAGAATCATGACTACACACACATCTAAAACTAGGCAGATGCTTTAATACCTCAATACATGAGGGCTCAAACACCCATTAGGTCAAAATATTCCCTAGGAGCGCAATCCCACGGACACTTAGGTACATTCCTATAAATCCTGAAATATATAAATACATGCAGCTAAAGGACAAAAGTGTTTACATGCACATATTTAAACAAAAGCATACCTACAGAATTAGACCTTATCTTAAAGACTGCCTCTGTAATAGACTCATTCAAATGACTCCATCTCATTAAACTGTTCACTGAGCTGTCTGGGACACAGTTTTAAGTGCAAATTTTATGAAATTCTCCAGATTTTACAGCCGGTACTAAAATATTACCAAGCACCAGGTCATATTCAGATGAGTTTTTATGGGTACATGCATGCACATGCACTTCCAACAAATCTCCCCTTGTGCGGGATTCTTTCCTACATCCGTCAGTTTATAAATTATTTTGTTAATGCTAAACTGTCATTTGACTTTTAATTTTCATGTCACAACTGTTTTAATGGTTTTGAACAACACGACATGCAGCAGCCTTAGAACAAGTCTCTGTCTCGGATGTTCACGTGCAGACTTTGCTGGAATCACTGAGGACCATGTATGTCTGCCTTCAAAGGCGGATTTGAGACCTATAACTTTAATTCACCCAGCAAATGCAGCTCCAGAATCCATTAGGGAAAAATAACCAGTCGCCATCTGTCTTTATTCATCACGCCGAGAGCAGTTAATCAAACCTAGTGGACATTTTTACTTTCTTCTTTCTCTCTCGACAGCTTTGAACACAGATGCAGCCTTTCCATAATTAAACTGCGCATAGTAGTTTGTAGACAGACCAGCTCTGGAGAGCTTGTCAAAAACGTCGGATTCTGTGTCTTGTTCCTGGGATTTATAACTGTATATATAAATTAAATTTACTGCCTGAATTAACTCATGAAAGCAAAGTCAGAGTGCAGCTACAGGCCACAGTCGTGCCTGCTAAAGGGTTTGGGGGACACTCCGGTCGTTGCAAGCCGTTTCTCATCTGCAAAATGAGGGAGGCCTCACACTTTTCACTTTATTTCTGAAGGGCAACGGTTTACTCAACATCACTACCCAAATGTTCTGCAGAACGAAGGGCACTTTCTGGATTCAGTTAGTAAAATCAGGAGTTTGGTGTAGCCCACACTCTTAGCCCTATCGCAGTAACAGCAGTGCCAGTGAACCCATCTTCTGTAATAAGGCTCCTGTTAATACCACAGCTGAGGCTATCACTTCCACAGCGAGCAAGTCCCTCTCGGCACCAAGCTGAAATACGGGGTGCAAATGGCCAGCAGAAGGCCCCTCCTTTTACCAAAGGCTAAACCATCTTTTTGCTAGTGACCGGAGGGCGAAAATACCTGTAAACACAGAATTGTGATTCAACCTAAAGGTTTCCCAAGAGCTACATTCCAAGAAGCTGGAATAAAATGAAGCACTTAATGCCCAGCAATTTTTCCAGATATATGGTTTTAGGAAAGCCCTTAGATATATGAGTATGTTTCCTGTTCATTTTAAGAGGATAAGCATGAATATCCAAGATTGCTTTTAAATCTTCATTACTATTAACAATGAGCTCATATGTGTTTTCAGTTTTGTCTAAATTAGAACATTTTAAAGCAGAGAGTATTTGCAGTTCTTAAGGTTTTTATGCTACTTGTTAAATATTCTGATTTTTCAATTTAACTTTACAGTTAAATTTATGGACTGAAACTAAGATTCAAAAGCACCAGCCTGAGAGCAATTCTAGCTTCCCTTAAACAATTTTTTTATTTTATTTTTAAATAAAAGAAAAGCTCAGGTCAAATACATCCTTCTGTGATTAAATTAGAATTTCAATGTCATATAAGAGGTTTGAAATTCTCATCATTATATGTGGTTACAAAGAAGAGTCAATTGGTATTGCTTTTGACTAAAGAACCAACCTAAAACCTCACAATCTGAAAAATACTCAGGCAACATAAGAAGGAAATATTCCAAAAAAATGTTATCCATTGACTTCATGGAAGAGAATGGCTGTTTGCTTTCAAATTAGTCATGAAACCTGGACCTCATTAAGTATACTGGCAAAACACTAGGAGCCCAATTCTGCCCATGGACTCCGTTTGCGTTCTTAGGGTATAATTTTCTCTCCCTATGTTTAATTGCTAATAACTGCATCATCTCTGAATCTTCCCCACAGATATTTATCAAACGGACAAACGAAAATTAGGCAACCAACTCTACTTGGAAAACTGGGTAAGTGTCAAGTGTCTGCAGCACCTCTAGAAATCAGACACAACAGCAGAAAATAGACATGAAAGAGGCATTGTGAAAGGAAACTACTGACATAACTGCTCTTTAAACGGTACCTTTCCCTCAGAGACATTTAAGCACTTAGTTATCACAAACAGTCTAAGAGGCACAACAGAATTGCTGTTCTCTCAGTATAGTTGAATGAAATGAGGCAAAAGAGAGGCCACAGATGAAAACTTCAGAGTCCTGGCACTCATTCCTGATCTCTGCCTTCTAGTTCCTTTTTCTTTTCTTTTCCTTTTTTCTTTTTCTCTTCTTTTTTTCTCTCTCTCTCTTTTTTTTTTTTTCCCCCTCTTTTTTTAGGCCAGTTGGCAAGTGCTCTACACGTCTTGGATATCCTGACCACAGAACAACTCCCATTGAGCTAGAAGCTGCTCCTGTAGGGAAATAAAAGGACAATTGCTTCTCCCCAAAAAGTTACCAGCCAAGCTAAAGCAAAATAGAACTGCCAAACACTTGGAAAACATACATTAAGATAACAGAGATAAATTTTATCGGAAGTACTCTTTGAGTACAAGTAAACTAAGGGTGATCATATTATATTTACAGACATCAAAGCAGAGGTTTCACATCAGCAGTGAATGCTTATAATGAAAACCTCCAGAGAATGAAGGAAACATGAGGAAAAATAGGAAGAGAAGATGCCTAGCTGAAAATGCAAAAAGTGGGCACTGGAGGCCAGAATTGCAGGCTCATCATCAGCAGGAGCTACATGTCTGTGCTGAATCAGAGATGAGAGCAGGAGATAAAGACATACATATGTAAACAGGCAGGCACAAGCGAAGAAAACACGCTTTTGTGAAGGCACCAGGGGAAACGATGTTACTAACCCAAGGGCATTACACTGAAAGCCTAAACAACAAAAATGTTATTATATAAAGACATTGCTGGTGGGCACGTGCTAATTATGACACACCTGGCCTCACAGTGCTCTCCACAGGCGTGTTTGCTGCAGCTGGAGACTTCATTTCACATGAAATACAAGCTATTCACTTCTTCTGATATTATCATTCCCTCCCACTCCACATACAGAAAATTAACACAGTACAAAATACTGATTAAGGAATTTTTTTTGCCTCAAGTTTATTCTGCAAATGCTTGTGAAGCTGAAAGATCCTCCCAAATGGTCGTAGTGCATCTCCCACCCCCAATGAGACGACCAGAGTCAGCAGTTCAGAGGAGACCGACCTCGTCTTTTCACTAGCTAAAAGAACCCGGTCTCTGTGAAACGATGGGTAACTGAATTTGGGTATGAACAACTACAGCAGAGAAGCTGTTCCTCGTTATTAGTTCAGTAAATGGGAGCGGCTGGATACACATCAAACGCAGTTGAAATCCACCCAGATAATTACTTAAATGTAAATACAGAGAGTTCTAAAGCAGTTGTCTATTTAACTAACGAGAAGGCTAATTCCAAGTGACAGAATCAAAAACATTGAGAATTGCATTCCAAAAGCTGCCCTCCCTCCTTTTCAAGAATCCATTGCTAGACTTTCCTTGGACACCTGGACATGCTGACGTTTAAGGCATGTAATCCCCCCGGGTACAAAGGGCTCAGCAGTTTAGCTCCAGAACTATTCGTGAAGTAAAGCCACAGGATGGGATAAAATTCATTTCTTTAAACTACAAAGTCTCTCAATATATACAATTTTGTACTATTAAGTACTAATATTCACAGTATATTTTACAAACTGCTATTATCAGTACAGGTATTATCAACTCAGAAGAACATTAGGTCAGTATGCTTAAAGCAACTACTTACTTTAGATACTTATACTGAAATGCTTTTAAGCAGCTGTTAAGAACCCTTGAGACTTCATTCATCTCCACAGAGGTTATGAACATTCACATCTGTTCATTCTGAAAATTGAGTTATCTTTGTATTCTGTAGGGTACCCAAAGAGACACACAGCACAGGAACAGTTATTTTGTCAGCAAAGTAAAAAGACAAAGCACAGGTTATTCTCTGTCCAGTATTCCAACTGCTAACTTGTCCTAAAACATGTAAACTTTCTTTCTTGCATTCCATCTTGGGTAAATAACTAAATATCACTACTGAAAGTATCATGGTCTACACTTCTTAGTCACTATAGAAGCAAAAAGAAGTTAATTTCTGGTAACCTTACAAAATGTATGCATCACTTCTAATTTCTTAATAGAAAACTCCTAAGTCGGTGTTTTAAGCAACCTTGCAAAAATAACTCAAAGCCATTTCCAAGTCTTTTATAAGAATGATTTTTTTTCAGAAATAAAGCACTAAAGATCACAGTGAAACCATGCCATAAAACCCGAGACAGCTGGGGGAGCCACCCACCTTAAGCTGTTCCAACCGGTGACACCATGACATCAAATATAATACCTGTTAATGGTGCTGTGAGAGAGGAGCTGTGCTGCATCGACTCTGTGACACAAAAGCACGCTCTCTCAGGAGAGTCTAAAAAATACAGAACTGCACAAGGAATTACAGATCCTCTAAGCAACTGGTTGAGCTGGCAAGTACCAGATATTTCAATCCTCTCTGACCTTTCCTCGTAGGAGGGACAAAGACCTTTTGAGCATTTTGTGCCTTCTGAACAGCCACCTGCATCCTTCTGTGCACAGCTACAACTACACCCTATATTTTGAGGCAAAAATAATTCTACTGAAGTATTTTGAATCGCAAAGGGAGCCCGATGAAGTAACATGCTACGAAAGGAGAATTAATGATTTTATTGCTCATTCTTTCTAACTTGTATTGATCACTACAGATGCTTATTTAGCTCCATTTACTTGCTAATTTAAGGATTTCTTTGCAGACAATCTCAGATTCATTTCAGCTCCGGCTGTGATAGATAATACACCATTCATACTGCAAATACTTCTATCTATCTCAACAATTTTTGCCCTCGCCTGCAATTCCAGGTATCAATTCAATTACTTAAGGTGACTTTAGCATTTTAGTTCTCTGCTTGTTGGTGTCCATGCAAAGCACGGCACAGCATGGCAGAGGCGCTGAAATGCCGCCTTCCTTACCTGAAAATTGCTAATGCAGACCGAGATTATGCCTAAAAGAGATTAAAATAAATAAATAAATAAACAAAAGAATCCAAGGACAAGTATTCATTCTATATGAAGCAAAACTTGAAGTCCATTTATTTGATAATACACAATTTATGGTACATTCAGCAGTGTCCATAAAGTCTTAAAGGAACAGGGTTTTATACTGAAATGAAAGAGACAGCATGAACAAATGTGCAAAATGATGGGATCAGAGAGCACCAGGCTTTAAAGTCAGGGATGTTACTGTAAAATGAGGACAATATTTACCCACAGCTTTCACACAGATGTCATCATTTTGAAGGAGTAAATTCTTGCTACTACACTTTGAAGAGAAAAAGTGCATTTCTCTATTATAATAAGAATTAAACTTTTTAAGAGTTTTAAAATACAATTTCCTCATAGTCACACAGCTTCACTAAATGCATTTACACTAATTGAGGGATAATCTGACACAATTCCCTTCCATGTAGGTAACACACCAGGCAGAGAACGCAGAGGAAGAGAGTTCTCAGTGCTGCAAACTGTGCTGCATAGGCAAACAGCAAAACCGAGAGGAAAACACGCCATGCAGAGGTTCACCGTGAGCTGCTCAAACACACGTATCTACCCAGACAACACAGAGTGCAAGGTCGGTGACACAGTTCAGGCTGCGCAAAGATCCATGAGCTGCTAGAGGAGGGTACGTGAACCTGCTTGGAGTCTCCGTCCTTGGAGATGTTCAAAACCCAACCGGACACAACCCCGAACAACCTGGTTTAGATCGCTGCTTTTAGCAGGGTTGTTGGTGTGGACACTTCCAGGGTCCCTTCCAACCTCGACTGTTCTGTGGTGCTGAGATACCCCACTGAAACACAATCTGTGCAGAAGATGGACATTAATCACCTTGTAATCTACTTTTAGATCCCTCAAAGATGAAACACTTCGTGGTAGCAGATCTTGGTGAAGAGATCTGCCCTGCTCGCGGGCAGCGTGCGCCGCTCGGATGCAGCACGTGCTCCACGCTGGAGACGTCCGCCTGGGAGCCAATGGCAGTAAATAATTGATAGAGACGTTTAATGTTCACAGGACTCTCTTTGGAATCTGCCTCGTGTTGAGTCTTGCCAACCAAAATAAAGAAACACTCTGGCTATTTCTCTTGAGATTTTGCAAAATTGAAGCTTCTGTTGTTTACGTAGCTCTGACACCAAATTGATGTCTTGAGCTCCCTGGCGTGACTCACGCATTTCCAGAAGGACAAACCGAACACACAGCCGGTCTGATCCCGACGGTGTCGCCCCACGCCGCTTCCCTGCTGCTGCCGCTCCCTCTCTCGGGCCCCTCTCGCGGGATGGGATCAGAGGACGCTCAGCTCGACGCAGCCCTCCCAAGGCAGTTACCGCCGCACGGCGTTCCCCAGCCCTCGACACCGTGGCCTCCACGCGAGATGCAAAGGGCTCTTCCCGGGCGCGCTGCACGACGAGGCCGTACGGAGAGGAGGGCACCCGAGCGACCGCACGCACCGGAGACGACGTTCAGCATCCACACGGCCATGGGCTGTGCTGCCGTAATTTAGGTAACTCCCACAGTGTCAGTTTGCTCTATTTCATGCATGACTCTATATGTAACAGAGCTCTATGCAACAATGTAATGATAATTTAACTATAACCAGAATAAAATGTTGTGTATCAAATTTTTGCTCTGTGGCAGGGCCATCCTCAACTCGCTCACTCGCGGGCATTAAGCGCTGTAGTGAGTGACACCCGCGTGCTTGCTCCTCTCCCAGACACCTCCAGCCGCCCCAGCACGGGCGCCAGAGCACCGCCCGCAGCAGCAGCCCAGCGGCTTCCTACAAAACTGGGACACACAGAACACGGCGCCCAAAGGGAGGCGACAGCAGGAGGAGCCGCTAGCGCGGTTTGTAAGCAGCAGCACCCGCCACCCCAGCCCGCTCCCCGCCCAACGCGCCGCCATTCTGCGGCGGCGGCGGGAGGGGACGGACTCCATTTCCCGTGAGGGCGCGGGGCGAGGCGAGGCCGCCGAGGGGCGGCGGTGGCGGCGCCAGGGCGGTCACCGCGTTGGGGCCGCGCTCGCGAAGACGGCGGCGTTTCTCGTGCCTTGTCCCCAGCGGTGCCGGCGGGAAGAGGACGGAGCAGCGAGCATGGCCGCGGGGACGGTGCTCATCACGGGAGGAGGCGGTTACTTTGGCTTCCGGTTAGTGCGCGCACCAGGATCGGTGTGGCAAGAGGCGCCTCGCTCTCCATCGCGCTGTTTTCTGGCTGCTCTTAGGGGCTTAGGACAGCAAGAGTCATCAGCAAAAGCGGAAAACAACTCCTAGAAGAAATCCAGCTGATTCCTGCTCGGTTGATTTCCCTTCAAGCCCCACAGAAACGCAGCTGTTGTGGGACCGAAGGGGGAGGATCGTCGGGTTGATGTGTTGCGTAAATCCCAGTATTCATATTGCTGACTTAAGAGTAGAAACAGGGCGTATGGCAACAGTCATTCCAGTGGATGTAGAAACATCTCCCTTCAGCTCTGCGCTCTGCAAAGTTCAGGCAGAGCAGTGAAGACCAACGTGCTACGGGGTCAGATCTGGAAGGGCACAAAAAGGAATAAGATATGCAAATATATATAAATATGTATATTATATATTTTTTTTTCAAACAATTAGCAAAAAGCATTGGTACTAAAATAGTTAACAGGCTTCTCTTACCTCCCAGGGAAACGTTTCATCCATCGCTGTGCTGTGTACACTAACACGTGGTTTCTGTCACGCTTCAGTTTAGGCTGCGCCTTGTACGAGAAGGGAGTAGACGTGATTCTGTTCGATGTGGTGAAGCCAAGTGGGGCTGTGCCGGAGGGAGTGAAGTTCGTGCAGGGGGATGTCCGTCGTCTCTCCGAAGTGGAGGGGGCTCTCGGAGATGTAGTCTGCGTGTTCCACATCGCTTCCTATGGCATGTCGGGCAGGGAGCAGCTGGACCGAAAGCTCATAGAAGACGTCAACGTGAAAGGCACGGAAAATGTCATTCAAGCCTGCAAGACCGCGGGAGTGTCAAGTCTGGTTTATACCAGTACATACAATGTGATATTTGGGGGCCAGATTATAGAAAATGGGAACGAGTCTCTGCCTTACCTCCCTCTCCATCTTCATCCGGATCACTATTCCCGGACCAAAGCTTTAGCTGAAATGAAGGTGCTGGAGGCAAACGGTGCTGAGTTCAGAAATGGGAAAGGTGTGCTAAGGACTTGTGCTCTCCGACCAGCAGGCATCTATGGGCCTGGAGAGCAGAGGCACCTTCCAAGAATAGTTAGCTACATCGAAAGGGGACTGTTTAAGTTTGTGTATGGAGATCCTCTTAGTTTGGTAGAATTTGTACATGTAGATAATCTGGTTCAGGCTCATATCCTTGCATCAGAGGCCCTCAAAGCCAACAAAGGACACATAGCTGCTGGCCAAGCCTATTTCATTTCAGATGGCCGGCCAGTAAATAACTTTGAATTTTTCCGACCTTTAGTAGAAGGCTTGGGTTACAAGTTCCCAACCCTTCGTCTTCCTCTCTCCCTTGTCTATTTTTTTGCATTCCTCACTGAAGCTGCTCATTTTCTTATAGGTCACATTTATAATTTTCAACCTCTCCTTACTCGCACGGAAGTTTACAAAACTGGTGTCACACACTATTTCAGCATGGAGAAGGCCAAGAGGGAGTTGGGGTATCAGCCTCAGCAGTTTAACCTAAATGAAGTAGTTGAGTGGTTTCGATCTCGGGGTTGTGGAGCCAAGCCAAGGCCGTATACCATGAACCTCCTTCTTAGGGATGCAGGGTTGATCTTGCTCTTGATTGCTCTTCTGGTCTCATGGTTTCCATCTGCAGCTACATTTTCACTCTGAAAGGTGAAATACTTCAGTATTTCAGCAAGACAGAACTTAATTATGTTGAGTTTTCTTGGTTTTGACAAATAAGTAAGAAAAGGTGGGGGGAGACATTCAGGAAACTGTCTTTACTGCTTCTTTCCTCAAAGAACAGAACTGCTAAATTTAAAAAGTGATATCTTTATACATATTTCTTCAAAGTAAAACTGATCAGACCATCACAAACACAGGAAAGTTCAGCACAACTGCAAATGGCCTTTTACCTTCAGGTGCAGTGTATGGAACACATGAGCCTTCTTCCTCACTGGTAACATTGTATTTTTGATTTCTGTTGAATTTGTACCTGGAGGAGAATAAACCTGCTTCTTTGTCACATTCTAAAAGTCAATTCTACTCATCTTGGATGCATATATAAGAATGTGTAAATAAGAACAACTCTGCTGAGGTGCTAGATTAACTGTTCAACAATAAATAAATGCATTACTTTTTAACTAAGTTTTTTTTTTTTTTAAGGAAACTGATGACTTATTTCTGGAAAATACATACTGTTAACCTGAGTTATAGCAAAGTGCTTGAAGCGGCAGAGATTTGTACATTTTTCTAACTGTAAAATATGCCTGTTTAAAATGAATGAGTTAGCTAAAGTGTAGTCATAAAAAACAGCCATTATTTTCCCACATTACTGAATGTTTAAACAAACAAACAATCTATCAAGGACATTTGGTAAGTGTTTGTGTACTACTGCATATAAAATATTTTTAGCTTTTATGAGTATTTCTTTAATACCTCATACCATTTGAACAAAACTGCATCTTTCTAGCAGGGTGGTTGAACTCAGAATTTGGTGGAGTGACAGTTTTAAGAACACAAGAGCAATACAGATTGTCACCATCTCTATTAAGTACCGTCTCTTGCAGTTTAATGTAAGAGATGGCGAGAACTTTGTTATCAAAATGTTAGATTAGAAAATTCTTTTAGCATAATGAAAACCCTAAGAAACTAGGATCTTTTGTGCTGCTTAATCTGCAAAGCTCAGCTGCATGTACACAGCTATGGGGAGGGTCAAAAAGGGAACCAACAGCTCTGACCATCCCTTCCTCGCTCAGAGCTGTGCCAGTAGCAGTGTCCTGTGCAAGGCTGTTGGGATAGACACCAACATCACAGCAGAAACTGTGACTTTGCCCACATGCACAACATAAAGGAAATGTGGGTTTTTTCCCCTTCCTTCCCCCCGACAAAAACAGCTCATCCTTCCACAGGAGCTGACCACAACCCGTGAAGCTTTTCAAGTCGCCCAGTCAAGGGCAGAACTGCTCAGTGGTAACAGGAGTCATTATTTGTACTAAGCACTCACGACTTCTGCTCGAGCACAGGGTACTAAATTTGGGCTAATGGAGAGAAACGAGTAAGTGGCAGTTTGCCACTGGCTGTCACAGACCAAATCAAGGTACAGGTATACTCAGTGATATTTTGTCATTCAGCTCCATCTAGTTAAAAAAAAGCAGAGTCCTGACCACGGGAGATGTGAAGAACGCTGACCCTCTTCTACTTTTCAAAATGAGAACAGGAAAGGTGTGGTGTAAGATATTTTTAAATGGCTTGAAAATTATACTATGTACAAAGACAGTCACAGCTGCTCCGTTTTAGGACTTTACAACATGAATTTTCTCCTTTTTTATTTGTTGATATTATTGCTTCAGCAACTGTTTAAATTAAGATAATTAATTGAAGTTATGTCTGTTTCTAAAGGCTAATGTATTACTTGTTGTCCTGAAAGGAAAACAGGCAAAAAACAGGCAGGAAACATGCCAATATAATTTATGGTGAACATCAAGATTATTATTCTTCCAAACTATTATAAACTTCATATTTGCTTTGTTCAGGCTTTATTAAGTGGATACAAATCTGATACTCACTATGGCAGAAGTTAATACCCACTTGCTACTGAAGAAGGTATATCTGGAGCTGGGAATTAGGTGTGATCTTCAACCTTTTTCCTTCTTCCATACCTGTTTTTTACCCAAATGAAGTGTAATAATAATGATTTCTATGAAAACAATAATAAGTCAGTTCATTTTTAAAACATGTAACATCCTCTCCTCTAGGAGGACAGTAACAGACCACTCCTCAGTTAAGAACTCACTCATACTAGCTGAAATCCCTGGTGATTTGCAATTGTAAGTTCAGTGAGCAATGCTTAAACCAAGAAGCATATGACATCACTGCTATCAAAAATTACATATTAAAAATATTTCACAATTTTAAAACTGTGTCCAAGAATATAATTTAAAGATAGTTAACATCAAAAAAATTTTTTTTCATAGGTTGTAAAATTAGCACACACATTCAAATTATTTTCATATTAAAGCAGTCCCCAAAAAGGTTCCTACAAAGTCTGCCCTGATAAAGAAGTCAGAAGTGGCTTTTTCTAACACAGAACACAAGAAATAAGCAGAAAGTTATTATGCAGCCTTGCCCATCACCTGCAAGTCAGCAAAACAGTCAGTGCAGTATTCTGTCTTCCAAATACAACACTACAGAAGCCTCCTCATCTTGAGACACACCAAGGCAGCACTTTCATCTCGAGACAAGCAAGACAAGACTTTTTAGGAGGGTTCCCTGAACCATCCTCTGCAAACGCACAACGGCATCAATTAAGTGCACCTTGAAACTGGGCAAGTCTGTGTAGGGAGCAAGAGAACTGGATTTGTTGCTTCACCAGGCAACAAATCCCAAATGCACGCACGCCTCTGTCATTGGAAATACTGCCCTATACATGTGCAACATTTTATGCCTCAGGCTGTCACTTAGGCTTGAGAGCTCAACTCCTCTGCAGACATTCAAAAGGCCGAGTCAAACGCACAGGCTGCCAAATTCCTCCCATGTAGAAAAGAGGCAACCAGGAATTTCATATTAAGGCCATAGCGCTGGCATGAGGAACCAGTGCATACACGTATCGTGACATCAGGCTCCAGACGCACCGTCCAAAGACCTTAGATCTGCTCTTGCAGGAAAGCTGACTTGCTAATCCAGCAAGCTTTCTGTTGGCCAGCAATGCCGTTTGCTTGGCTAAAGCCATAAAAGGGATGGACCTCGAGAGCTGTGCACAGAGTCGTTCTGGAATTAGATACCTTTAGGGAAAACTCTTGACATTTGACAGTATCATCCATGCAGGATCGCAAGATTAAACATGGACAGTTTGTTAAAAATTCCCTTCTAAGCACATTAAGATATGAGTCTTTGTGAGATGATACTATACCAAAATAAATCTTTTCAGAGTTTGAATACTCTTTTCAGCAAATAAAGAGCCCCTAGCACACATATTAAAACTATTTTCTTCCACTGCCCTGAAGTTTTACGTACTACAATGCAGGTTGGCCCATCTTAAACCATTCAGCAGGAAAAACACAACTCCAGTCTCAGAGGATATTTGGTTTAACAAAATTAACACATTCACTGGTTTTCAAAATTGCAGAAGAAAACCTGTAACAAGAGATAATACAGCACAAGCTTTTAGCTGCCCAAAATGTTATGTACAGTGTCAGAAGTACAATCTGCTCCCTTGGCTACTGTAACATACATGACAATGCTAGTATAAAAGTGCTATTACAGCATTTAATAAATTAAAATCTCACTAACAGTTAATCCTAAGGAGCTGGTTGTTAAAGTGATGTGATTCCATGCATACAAATTGCTGCAAATATTTTTTTTTGTATCCTGTGTACAAAAATATAATAAAATATAATAAAATGATTTATACTTGTACTTCAGGTATCAAGAAGAGGTGTGATTTATACAGATACATACAGCCAATCACATGTCCTCAGCTTTTAAACATCTTGCAGTTATTTTCCTTATGATTCTGAAGTTGTGATGCTGGATGCAAATAATACCTTGAATATACAGAAAAACTGGCACGGACAGCATGTTTTGTACAGAATATAAATTATTAGGAATAAGATGTAAAAACAGTTTTTCTTATAACAAGAAATTATTACGGAAACCCATCTTTCCTTCTTTTCTGTTCATTCATCCTGACGAGACCTTCATTGAGTTGGGTAACTAGGACAAACCAGCATCTCTTCCCAAGGTGCTCCATAAAACATGCTCAAAGAACGATTGCTCTAAGAGTAGAACTTGCTATTACTGACTTTCTTCTCCTTTAATCTTAAAAGAAAAGGAAAGAAAAAAAGTTCAATATACTAGGCATTTCTAGGAGAAAAACAGCATACCAAGCTCAGTTCCTTTAGACATAAATAGCAATAGTGTAGCATTAGTAAATAGTAAATAGCGTAGCATTATCAGATACAGCAATCCTACCCTAGTAACTGCAAATTAGTCGGTGATGACTCATGCAGCCAATCAGCACATTAAATAAAAAAACTTTTTAAAAAAATGTTTTCCTCCCACTGTAATCCAAAGGCTATGGAAAGATTAAAGAATTGTGTGAGACCTCCTCCTAGTACGGAAAACTTCCATCTCCTGCACACCCTGTCCTAAGATGGCAAGGGACGGAGAAATACCATTTCCCTGGGCCTAGGGAAAAATATTGATGCTTAACTGGCAGTTCCAAGTTGTTACAACTGACTGTTATTCTCATCTTTTGTGCTTGATGGACCCACAAGTGTGCTTTGTTCCCACATATTTAAAATACTACTGATCCGCTTTCAGGAGCGCCGTTAAGGTGGTTTATTCATTTGGCTGTATGATCTGGAAAGCAGGAGAAAAGAACATGGACTCCCAGGATTTCACCCTTCAGGGTGTCTCTGAGCAGACACAGCCCCGAGCAGCTCCCAGCCCAGCGCTTCCTTCCTCGCAGCCCTTTCTTGCCTCAGACGCACTCAGCCGACTCTGGGCACCCTTTGCATCACTGTTGGTTTAATAAATCTGGGATTTGTTTGCTACACAGGATGTCTAGATAGTGCTGCTTTGGAAAGGAGAAGGAGTATCAACCCACCTTCGGTTGCATGTCTCTTGATAGATCTGTAATTTGTGATCATTTACATTGAATTCTTTTAATATAGCATCTCTGTTCGGATTCCTCAAATTCAGATGGGTGTCATAAAGGAAGGGCTGGTTATTAAGTTCCTCCTGGCGCTTGCGAAGTTGCCGACATGAGGAATAAAGCTCTTCTTCACTTTCCTTCAAAAAGAATATTGGAAATCAACATAACTTGTAAGACACATTCCTCAAAATTGTGTTGATTCTGTTTCATTTTGAAGATTTTTCCATCCTGAGTGCATTACATTGTGTTATAAAATGTTTCTGTAAACAAACTAACTAAATAAGAAATCACTGAAAAAAACAGAACTCAGTCCTACCGTGCTACCAGCTGTAGCATCTAGCGGGGCCGTGAGGTACATTAGGGCATGGATGACGAAATGTGCATCTCTAGACGTATGCTGAGCGGGTATTCACTTTTGCCTAGTAAAGCATACCCACGTGTTGAGGACAGCAAGTGGTGTAGTTTAAAACTATCTATTTAAAGAAAGTAATTTTTGACTGTTCCCTCCTATTCCATATTAGGTCACATACTGCCAATCCTGGTGCTTTCGTTCAAAAACTTGATTAAAGGTTTGATTAAATCTTGATTAAAGAATACAGACCAGTAAATGGGCCCCATAACACCAGCAAGTGCTCAGCTGATCAAGAAGGAAGGGCAGATCCTTCACTTCAGCAGAGCTATGGCTGTTTAAAACTTGCACAGGAACCAACTTATTTGAAGATTAATGGGCAGCATTCAGAGCTTTACTTTCCTAAATCACAAATATTTGTTCTTGTAAATAAATGTATCCACAAAGCTAGACTAACATCCCACTTAAGAACGCCCACTTCAATCTTTAGCTTAAAATCATACGCACTTTCAATGCTGACTGTAATCAGAAAACGCTAAATAAAGACATAGATGCTTCCTAAAGCAAGAAAATCAGTTTTCAAGCAAGGAAAACATGCTTCTAAATCTCTTAACAACTTCAGTGAACTACGAGTTCTACATTCTGCACTACAAGTGCAGAAGGACTGGGGTTAGGTTGAACAAGGACTGTTAACGGCCCCACATGATTGTACACACACATTCATGCCTACATTTATAATATTCTTGCTTCTCTGAGAAATTCCACAGTTATCTGTAATCCTCTTTATAATTTTCTATTTTGTCTTCAAAAGTATGCAGACAGACTTTCTATATACACAGGCCTCCTATTAAATTCTCAATTTAAGGAGGATCATCATTTAAAACAGGGTGGAAGAACAGATGGATAAAGCCTTGATCTTTTCTGATGCTTCTCAAATGACCTGGCAAAGGTTTTAAGAGTTGATTTACTGTGGCTAGACTTGGTTTGCTGCAGACTCCTAAACAAAAGGAAAGAGCTTTGAAGTTCTCTTGCTATTGCATTGCTACCCAGAAATGTCAGACATTGTAAAAACAGAGCTGTGCTGTGTCTTCATCTGGTTTAATAAGCAGAAGGGACTTGAAGAGTGTGAGATGTGCTACTGTGAGAAGGACTTGGTGCTGACGGACTGGGAGATGCACTGCTGCTGCAAACACTGTAAGAGACACTCCTGCCCCAGGGGCAGAACTGGGTTTCTGAAGCAAATCCAAGGCAGAAGGGATCTGAAATGCACCTACAAGTGATAGCCATGCTCACTGTGTGAGGCAATAGTGAGTTAATTTTCTCAAAGGTAGCAAGCCAAAATATATATATATAGATATATATTTATGTGGCTTCCTCCTCTGCTGACACGCACGTGTGTGCTCAGTCTCAGCTCCTTCGTGTCCAGCCTTCGTGACTCCCTTCCAGGCAAGGGGGAAGCAGCCGCGGCTGCTAAGACACTGGTTACACACGGGCATTTCACATCATTCGGACTGCCCAGAAGCATCTTTAAACTTGCATTCTATAGCCTCAATGCCAAAGTACTTAGATTATATAAAATACTATTGGGACTTTGAGAATGAGTTTGCTTTAATGCGACATAAACAGAGGCACTCGCAGAATATCAACGAATCCTGTTCACAGATCAGCCACTTGAACAACTAACTTTATGAGCAAGGATGCGTTGTTATTTTTTCCTTATATGTTTAAAAATATCACTTCCTCACTGAGGTGTTTGACAGAGGCTTAAAAGAAGCAGGTTAGAACTTCAGTGTCTTTCTCGTGTTGGTTTGTGGCCATTTTTTAATGAAAAGGGGAACAATGAGTGTGCATAAGACCTCACAAAGGAAAAAAAAAAGATTATTCTCAGAAGTGAAGAAGTGAAAACACAGATTCACCTAGCTTTGCCTGATACCAGTAGGTTTTAACTCTGCAGAATAAGTCACTGACCACGCTATTACAGGAAAACAGTGAAAGGAACGAATTGTTTGTTAAAAAACATTACACACAAGTGGGTGACCTACCCACTCAGAGGGAAAGGTACTGAATTTGAACTACTGATTCTCCACTGTAGCTAAGAACAAATTATCAGATGGCAGTATATCAGACACACAAAACTAAATGCTCATATTCCAATATGCACAAAAAACTAATACCATATTCTAAGTGCAGCAAAACAAACAAGTGGTTCTCACCAGAACTTGTTGCATTTCACAGTGCACCAGAAGCGAGGCCAGCTCTATATCTTCACTATAGCCGTTCTTGAGAGGAACTGATCTAAAACCTGGAGAAACCATACACAAAAGACAGTCAGAGTAAAGACAAGGATAATCTGCAGGCACAAAAAGGCCGCAAGGTGACCCAGGTGTAACTGCTGCTTCGCTGCTCAGCTGCGTACAGAGAAAAACCAGAGAACTTACCCTAGGTATCTCCACATCTAGGACAATTAATAAAATACTACATTATGAAAAGAGTCTTCCCAGATTTTACTCAGATTTACAGAGCCCCCTTGCTCAAATGAAATCCATGGTTAAAAGAGTTAGAGACATGGCAGTCAGAGTAAGGAGATAACAGTGATAGCACAATATTGATCTTGTTGCTTCCGTCTGACCTAGATTACAAAGAGGTAAAAGAAAGAGCAGCTGTCCCTTACTGGAACCTTCCACCTTCAGATCAATGAAGTCAATGAAGAAATTTCAAGACAGGCATGTAGAGACATTTTAAATGCTTACCCACAACAGAGGCAGTATCGTAATAAACCACGAATTAAAGGAGCTCAGGTCAAAGGAGCAGGTCTGCATTCTGACACGCTGCCGCTGCTACTGAGAGCAAATTGCAACACAATAATGCTAAAAAGCATCTTCCTGGCTTGACCTGTTATTACATCTACTGATCTTTACCTGATTTGATTCCTTTGATGGGAAAAGTGGCATGTGCTAAGAAATTGGGGTCACTGAACATATCTTCCTCATAAACAACAAAGCGCAGAAACGCTAGATTTGGATCATAAATTTCAAATTTCACCTGCTCTGGACAGGGTGCCCAGACAGGATTAAGGCCATTGTCATCTGTAAAGAAAAGGAAACATTTTCAATATGAAGCAATAATTCAATATAACTCACATATGGGTATATATCTCAGGAAATTTTCTGGGGATATAAAGGCATCCAAATCCTATTTCTCATTCTGATGTTGAAATCTTGCTTCAAGAGGTTTGTGTTTCTTTGTTGTGGGGCAGTGGATGGAGCAAGATGGCAGAGATGGAAATTCACAAAGTAAAGCTATTATTTATGTTTGAATATACAAAGCCTTCTTGCATATGTAATTGTAAAAAGCTAATTCATTAGTCATTCATGACACACTTCATATCAGTGCATAAACATGAAAAGGATTGGGAAGATAAATGTATGGTAGCTAAATTTTTATATTTATTTATGAAGCAGTGAGTATTTTGGTGTTTCTAATGTAGTCAGGAAGTCTGCTGTCTAAGGTCTTGGTCACTCCCCGCAAAAAATCTGAAATGATAATTCTGCCTGAAGTACTCAATAGCTCCAATGAGCATTCTGGTCCTCGCTCTGGCTTTACCAGACTATACAGAATCACAGAATCGTATCGCAGACTATCTAAACAGCACCGTCTGGATCTCATGGTAGCTGAATCCATTTGGAGCAGAGTTTCGGGAAACAACCAGCAGCGCTGAAGATGTTTTCAAAAGACCGTTTTTAAGAATATGCAAATCACACAAACTCACATATAGCCAGAACTGTTAAAGCATTGTAGCTTTTTTTTTGAACCGTAAGAGTTTTTCCTCTGAGCTTGGTACACTTTGAAGTTTCTCAGATTAACCAGCCATAAGACAAGCAACATAATAACATTGTATGACAGTCAAGTGCAATGGTCATCATATTTCTGCCTGTATAGTTTGTTGTCCAGTTACAGACATCATAAATTCATACTTGAGCATATAACCATATTCCCATAACAGAGAGGACTGCAGATACTCACTCACAACTGTTGTCTTGAATTTGTTATTATCGTATTCAGCCCCATAAATTTCTACCTCTACAAAGGGACAGGCAATGCTTCTACCAGGCTTAGGAAGATGACGAGCACCTAAAACCTGCAAGAGCAGCAGTAAATTACAATCATGTCTGAACAAAGCTCATTACCCTTATTTCTGCACAGAAAGTAGCTCAAAGAACTAGGAGGCAATTCCACTAGAAAAAAATGTTTTAACTAAAGTCCAGAAGAACACACACAAACACCCAGGTATTTCCTCTCTTGACAAAGTGTTTGCATGTATTAAACATACTATCTACGCCACCAGTAATAATATCCCCACTGTTGAAGTGGGCTGCACATTCCAAGATCCAGTTGCTGACTTTCACTCACAAATGCTAATACACAACATGCAGTTTCACAGCAGGCCCATAACACAAGTTCTGAAATCCTTCCTCGGCCCTTATCACATCCCTATTTCATGAGCTGTACTCCAGCTTTACTTCCACAGCCTGTTTACCTCTTTTCTAAACTGTAGTGAAAAACAGTTAATGGGTTTGTTTCTTGACAGCACTTCTCAGAAAACATATTTTTTAAGAGACAGCTCTTACTGAATAGCAACTGAGAATAGAAGCAAGTTCAATTTGCACTTGGCACTAGAAGACAATATGGCATAATTTTCAAATGATTCAAATGAGGATGATGAGTCCCACCTCCCTAAGAAAAATGAGATTGACATTCTGGTAAATCACACTGTACTAAATAAGCTTTTTCTTCCATTCATCATGTTATTATTGTTTTCTGCTTAGTTTCTATCTTCCACTACAAACATCTATCATATTGGATATCTCTAAAGTATTATCATTCGCTAACCAATTTCCAATAACACCTTCCTAATGAGAAGTCAGTGGAGCGGGAATGCAAGTAGCTGAACTGGAATTTTTATTATTCATTATATAAAATCATCCCGGTATCATGTTTTCAGTCCTATACCATGTGCTTTATTAGCATGATAAAGATACATGTTTTCTCTCAGGAACTAGTTTTATCCTCAAACACTCTGCCATTTAAAACCAGTGTTTTGACAATCCATCAGATTTTGCTCTGAAAAATAATAGATTTATTTTTAGCTTTATAGATATTTATAACGTGCAAAAAAGATGTAATTTACAAAAGAGATTTACCCTCACTGTCATAATCATCTGCAATTTCCTCCTCGATTCATTTGGCATTGGGTCGTATTCCTCATTTCTCATGCTCTCTGGCTGCAGAACATAGCCAGTTCGTCCATTAAGCGAAAACAAGGCATGGTTCAATTGCATGTATTTGTCTAGGGAGAGAGTTAAGCAGTCAGAACAGATAGATCACCACTTGAATAAATCTAAAGAGAGTATCTAAAGACTAATGGCTCCTCTGCATCACTCCTTCTGGTCACCATCTTCTCAGAGCTGCAAAGATAACCTGGAAGATTCAGTTCCCTTCAATATCTGATTGTGACAGGCCATTTCTCACCAGTTTTAATCCTGATAAATGCATCTCCATTCATAATTGATTTCCTAAATACATAGTTCTTTGCTCCCAAGAAAACTGAGTAGTTTTCCCTGCAGTCGAACTGCTCCTATACCTGAACCTTACTGTGAATGTATTTACCTGTTGCTGGGGTTAAAAAACAGTAAAAAGTATAGAAAAACATAAATAGAGGAGAGCTATGGAAGAAATACACAAACATAGCTTTAAGCCCTACACCGAAAATATGAAGCAGACTAAGGGGAAAAGCTTGTAAGTTGCTTCTGCAAAGAGCTAAAGAACAAAAGGAGAAGGAAACATGAATTAGGGAAGTCAAAAGTGGAGCCAGAAACTGCTTTGTGTGTTTGTTTTTCCCTGAACTTTCTTTTCGGTTCTGCTGAAGGAAGTTACAGATAGCCTGCAATAACTGCTCGGGGGCGGGGGGGGGAAGAGGTAACTGGAGGTAGAGCTGATGAAAATTGGTTTGTTTTCTCTGCCCAGGAATTGTTGGCTTGACTCCAGACACCACAGCGCTGTCACTGAGAAGCTGTACAGGTCGTAAGGGGAGCACTGACCTGGTGAGACCCCAGCAGAAAGCTAAGGGGAATTTTTGTCACACCAGACAGGTTATAAATTGCCCACCGAAATGCATTTTCAGTTGCCACTGAGGTGGTCTGCCAAGGTGGGATTTAGCATAACACGTGTGAGTTTGTAAAGCACTGTGTACTGGCCCTGATACTGAGCTTTCATTATTCAATGTCTTTGCTGAAGACAGCACAGATGCACTTTTAAACTGCAGCTTATGTTTAATGACCTCTTCATCTGCCAGCTGCATTAACAACACAGCTACCACTCCTATCACCAGCAGCAGTGGCAGATACAGCTTTCAGAAAGTGTTTCTGCAAGCCTGCTCTATTAGATGAGCCACACACATTCACAAATAACTTTAGTTCTTCCACCTTTCCTCTGGCTGCGAAGAACAAATAGAGCCACAGTGACTGGAATGGCAGAGGAGACAGAAAGGGGCTCATTAGCAATAAAATGAAGCAGGGATTAAATTCCTCTTTGAGGGAAGATTACCTGGAGTTTGGAAGTTCAGAGCCACCATCTGGGAGCCACAAAGCCAGAGGCGAAAGGGGTCATAGTTAGATGAGTCAACTCTCTGTCCTTTAGGGTAGACACGTGTCAATCCTTTTTGGTTGTATTTCAGCAGCTCAACAGGTTTTTGCCTAACAATGCTCTCTGCCTTGGTTTCCACAAAAGAACGGATTTCTTTGAAATCAGGATTTTCTACACAGAGTAGGGAGGAAAAAAAAAAGAGGGGTTATTAAGCAGAAAAGAAGTCACAATGTATACTATATTTCTGCTAATACTTTCTGGATTATTGTATTAAAGCAACAAGTTAAACAATGTTTTAAAGCAGACATGGCAAACTGGTTGAATAGCAAGTCTGAAAATTAAAATCGCCTGCCTGCCACATCCTTTCACCACTCATTGCAGGAAGGCACAAAAAGTCTGTAGTGATGTTTTTATCTCATCATTGCTAAGAAGCCCTTCTGCCCACTAAACACATTTAAATGAGACATCTCTTCCTGGGTGTAAACAAGGAGAAAAAAGGGTGAGTCAGGGTTAGCCAACGCCTCTGAAAACAGCAGTAATTGCAGTGTCCCCACTGTACTGACAGCTCATTAAAAAGAACTAACTAGCAACTCAACAAAATAACTAACATCTCCAGAGATAAGAACATAGAATCTAGATGTAATATTAAAGGAGATCACCTAAATTGTCCTTGGTTTTGCTTGTTGGCTTGCAGTAGATTACCAAATCAGATAGTTCAATAGCAATTAATTGATTCTTTTCCCAGTACTTCCTCCTGTTCTCCTGTAAAATTTAACAAAGTTTAACATTGTACATACAGTAAGTATAATAGTACCCTAACATCAGTGCCTACCCTAAGGAAATGACAAATACTTTCTTTCTTGTCCAAATCCCTATTTGAAACTTCAGAAACTTTTGCATACACATGCTACATGTTAAAACCCAATCTGGAGAACAGACCAACCAAGGATTTTATTTGTCATTCATTAAGCAATTATTTGAGTGCTTCCTGGAATCTGCCCTGCCCAGAAGCCTGGCAATTAAGTTATTCTGGGGGATTCTATCCTATTTTAGTTAAGTTCTTGACTCTATGCTGTTAAAGCTTGGGGCAGCAGGAGTTTAGTTCATTTATTTACAGTTTTGTTCGGGACTTCCTAATAACTCCCAAAAGACTAAATTCAAATGCTGTGAGCTTTCGTGTTTCAGCAGTTCCATATTTGCACAGCACACCAGCAATATTAGTATGGCAGTAGGTGTAATCAATATGTGTAATCAAACAGTCATCATCAGTAATAAGCCACCATCTATCTCCATATTTACAAGTACCTGCAATGGAAGCTGAGCAAAAGCCATTGCTCCCAGGGACTGGAAGCCATTGAAATCAGTGACACTTGCATCGAGTGAAGATATTTTGGCAGGAGGCTTTTCAGATGTAAGAAGCAATTGCGGAACAGAACACGTCAGAGGAATCACATACTGAGCGCTGGTGCAGCAGCTTATAAAGCAGCAGTAACTAGGAAGCCTTCCAAAAGAATCCCCTCAACAGGATGAATTGAAGAGGAAACAAAACAAAAAAACAAAAGAAAAAAGCAGAGCCTGAGGAGCCATACGTGTCCAGAAGCAGTCACTGAAAAAGAGATACATTGAAGTATAAGGAAAGCAGAGAGAAATGCAGCATTCAAACTTGAAATAGCCTTGGGGAAAAAAAAAAAAAAATGCCAGCGTGAACTCCATCACACTTAGTGCTCCACCAGCGTTTCCCACACATTGCTCAGCAGGAAGCAGTGCTCTGCCCTGCACAGGCCTCTCCAGACGCCCTGAGCCCATCTTTAGACATAACTCTAGTGACAGTCAAGGAGAGCCAGCAATGCACAACTGTCCCTGGGAGCAGGCGAGTGCTAAGCATTAACAAAACATGACAAGCTCCATAAAGCTTAGATGGTTTTATTTTTAGTGTACAATGGTCACAAACGAAAGTACACTGATAAAATGGTTGTATCGTATTGTAGCCTTGTGTTGATTCACTAAACTTCTTGCATCCCCAAAACACAGGCTGTTAGCTGTACTGGCAAGGAAAGCTTTTCCTTTTCTTTTTGCCTTCCCCATGCAGCGTATGAACTTTCAAGACACCACACTGAGAGAAAGTCCTGCTGATTGACAGGAAAGAGTTTTAGAGCATCTTTGAACACAGACTGTTTAATGTTCCTCTAACTGCACAGAGGGAGAAAAAGCTGCCAAGCTCCTGAAGAGTCATTGATATGTCATGAAAAACATTCCATTTAGAGACAATCCTTCTCGGTCATATTTCTCTTTTTCTCATTTTTATTTATAAATGAAAACCTGGCATTAGAACCAACTCTGTCCTTCCCCAACAATAAGTCAAGAGCTCCTGTTGCTTCTACCCTTGCTAAATTTATAGTTCTCTGCTCACGACACCAACTTGTTTGCTATAAATACGATTCTGATGCCCCTCAAAGCACTATCATTCCAGATGATGGATAAACAGTACGAGTCAAGAAGATACTAAACCTAATTCTGCATCACTCATATAACCTGGTTAATAAAAGCAACAAAGGAAAGAGTATATGTAAGTATGGTCATCATACGGTCTTCCTGATAATGACTTTAAATACTAGAAAATACAACAGAGAGGTAATACATCAGAGCAAGTGCAGCAGGTCAAAGGTAGCTTAGATTTCACATATACTCACTAGTGCTTTCACAGCTCTGGACAGAACAGTCCCAAGTTCTGAGTTTCTTCTTCTAAATACTAGGATTGTATCAGTGAAATCAGGTATAATGGTATCTACTTTGTACTACTGCACACACTTCTCCACAGAGATGCAGAATGCAACATAGACGGCTGTGCTGTCTGCTGAAAAACTCCCATTAACACAAAACCAAAACTCTCTGAAGACTAGTGTTCAACTTGCACAGCTTTCCCCAAAAGTCCAGGGAACAAGATTCACAGTATCAATAAAATGAACAGACTAGTGGCCATGCAAGAGCGTCTAGGATCAGGCTTTAGCAAGATTCAACAGTATGGTAGCTAAGGATGATTCCACTCTAAGTTTATAGCATTACATTATTTTAAAAAAAAAAAAAAAAAAAAAAACAGGAATGAGATATATTTTTATCAATACCTCTTCCACAGTTTTCCATGTAATTTCCCGAATACCTTGATACCACTCAAATAGTTCTTCTACTTTATCAGTTGCAAACTCAACAGCTGGATCTTCTGGATTCTTGGGTTCCAGAATGAAGACAAAAGGCTTTTGGTGTTTCGCGTGTGGCATTTTTACTGTTAGGCAACATAGTAGCAAGAGGTTTATACTAAAATACAACAGTTCTTCGTATTGCAATAAGTTGCCAGTATTGCTGTTCTATCACAACAACTAACGTTAAACCTCTACTTATTGCAATAATACTTAGTATCATTAAGTTTCCCATATTCCATATATATTTACACATTAATACAAATCAGTTCCACAAGAAGCTTTCCTGCTAAACAAAAAAGAGCACTATTCAACAGATAAGGCTCTGAAGTCCAGATATAAGCATCAGAAAATACATACCAACATTGTATCTATTGAGCACCAGTATTCCACGACACAGAGAGCCTAACGGATTGTCCTCAATAATCTGTGAAAAAACAATGGCTTAAATTTGACCCTCAGTCTTTTGCTCTTGAGTGAATATGCACAGGACATTTAACAAATAATAAATACACACCATTAAATGCAACCACAGTTTCACTGAAGATAGGCTCACTGTAATGTTTAAAAGTGTATTTCAAATTCAAGGATTTCTAATTTCGAGAAAGAGTAATAGTCCCAATAGCGAGAGTCAAACCCAGGAATAAAGTTTCTATCCTGACATAACTGTTCATTTTCGAACCTCTTTTAAAGCCACAATCATCAGAAAGAAGAAAAATATTTAATACATATTTAATACACACATTTTCCTCCAAAGACTCCAAGTATGTATTTGTCCATCCAATTTTCCCACTTGCAAATATCAAGGTTGTAATTATGAAGGCAAGTTAGTTATACGTTTCAGGCATATTTTGGTTTCCCTAAGCATATCTGAAAAATCTAATCTGATACGATTTTCATCAGCAGGAAACAGTTATAACCACCTAAAAGCCCACCACATCAGTTATGTTCTTAAGTAGTTATCTGTAGGTGAAGCCCTACCAAGAGCATACTTTACAGCATACAGAAGAGCTAAAAATGTCTTATTTTTTCTGTTCTGCCTTCCCTCAAACATAGCATGTACAGTCACTGTTCAATAAACCAGACTTCCACCCTCAGCAAGCAGTATGTTCTAGGGAAACAGCAGGGAAAGCTTGAATCTTACCTGGCTTTCAAGTTCAGCAGAATTAGCAGACGTCATGTCTTCAACATAATTTGATGGAAAATAATGTTGTACTTTTTCTCCATAATCCCCTTTCCACCTGAATTTAAAACAAAAAAGGACAGAGAGAGAAGAAACAAAGACTTTCAGTAGGTCATTAATGAAGAAATAATCCTCAACTAATTGGTCATTAATACCCAATGCTAGCTGGTCTAGTTGGCCGTCACCAATTCGAAAGTGATGAAGTAGCTAAAAGCATTAACAAAGTGACCATTAACAGGTGATTTCAGAGGGACTACAGCTACTGTAAACTGGAATTAATAATCTAAGAGGCTTTTATCCCCTCCAGTACTAAAATACTACCATGTGGCTGATAGTCCTGCAGAAACTATAGGGAAACAAAAGCAGACTACAAAGATAAATAAAACAAATCAAACTAACTTAAAAAAACTTAAAAAAAAAAAAAAAAAAAAAAAGGTGGTTTATGCCCTCAAAAGTATTATGCAGAGCAAGGAAGATATAGATGCCTGACTACCCAGAAGACACAAGTGTTCAGTAAGGAGAAATGGAGTAATGGACAAATGCTGGACACACTGGGATATGAGGGCTCTACCAGGCTCAGGTTATTGCTGTAGACAATGGAGAAGACATGAAAGGAGACTTGAAGTAGGTTTTGTTTGTTTGTTTTTGTTTTTACACTTTGGCATTAAGATTTGCAGGCCCACAGCTTGCGGGTAGCGATCAGACAACAGGTAGAGTTTTAGAACTACTACTCAAAGCTGATATTTTTTTCTCCTTAGTAAGTCACTAGAAGTTTTCCTATGAGGAATCCTTGTCCTTACCAGCCTCCAGTTTCCTTGGTGACATTATGAATTAGAGCCCCCCGGCAGAAGCTCAGTTCATCACTTCTTTTGGCTCTGTAGTCATATAAGGCTTTCACTGTTCTCTGAGGCTTTAAGAGAAACAAAGAAAAGGGGTCAGGATAGGTAGCCAGATCAGAACACAATCAATAACATGATCTTTAAAAGAGGTGTGGGAGGGGAATTAGATCCCTTTTTTCTTATGAAATTTAAAAACCTTAAGACTAAAGTTCCAGAGTGACATCTATTGGCAGAACAAAAGTGATGCAACTTAACAGGTTTAAAAAAAAAAAAAAAAAAAAAAAAATCAGCTTGGGAAAAAATTTCCTTTATGGGTACAGCATAATTACAGTGAGACAAAAACAGTGAGCAATCTATCTTTGGTACCTGTATTCAAACATAGTTGGAGCATGCAGGCTTAGATGCAGTTAAAGAGCCTCTGCTTCAAAACTGCACCACCTATCCAACTGGTACACTTTCCTTTGGGAAAAAGTCCAGTTTTAACAAAAAAAGAAATTTCAGAAATGTTTTTATCATGCATTTACTGCTAGTTAAATTATTCTGTAGCAACACAAATTAATTAGTCAAAAAAGACTAACAATTACAGCCACAAAATTTGCAAGCAGGTGAGTTTTTTTGAGAAAATAGATCAGAGAGGCCCTAAAAAAAGTAGAGATATATAGATGTTTGCCATGCCACTCCTTTTTAAAATATTATATATTAATGAAAGACACTTCTTTTCTACAGAAAACATAACGAAAACCTGCACCTCTTTATGCAAACAAACTGCTTTTGCTAGTAGAATTCTGAAAAATTTGTGCACAAATTTGTGCTCATTTAAGAAACACACTCAGGGTTTGTGTGTTTTGTTCTATTTACATAAATATTTGGCCTCCTCAGATGGAGTCTTCTCTTTGGCTAATTAATTTCTGTGCACATCTGCATAAGTAAATCACCTCCAAAGAGCCAAGCGCAAACCGCCCACTTCCTCAGTATAGGGGCAATTGATACAGGATTTGCACAAAGAACATGAATGTGTGCAAAATTCAGAGGGACACTGGGAAAAAAGCCACAGTCTTTATAGTTCTGCTTGCCCGCCTTCTATAAATCAAGCAGACTAACACTTTCAATTATCCTTTCCACTACTGCTAGCAGGAAATCGACAAACAATTATCATCTTTTCAAAACAATAAGAGAAGGCATGAAGAATATCTTTCCTCAAGCATACCACTGCGGGGGTGATTTCACTGGGTTCCACGTACATCTTGACATCATAGAGAGAATTAATATCTTTTTCCTAAAAAAAAAACCAAAACAACAGTTATGGGAATTGAAAGTTATAGAAATACTTATTGCTAACATATCAGGAAGTCTGTGTGGAAATCAGTTTTTTAAACATAATACTTGGGCAAACAGAAGAGAAGCCAGACATCTATGCTTTAGCTTATCATTTAATCTGCCTGTGCTTCAATTTAATCAACATTCCTTTCTGGTAGATAAGAAAACTCGGGCACAGACTGAAGCTATCCACCTAAGCTGCCCAAAAGGCCATTACTACCTCCAGAACTGATCCCAAGCCTCTCGAGTCTAAATGTGGGATTTTGTCCTCTGCAATAACTGTTGCTTGTACAAAGACCATCGCTGACCATGCTGTAGCGCTCCAGCAGCTCCTCGGTCACCGGGTAGCGCAATTTCATTTTCCTGTACAGCGGATGCTTCTCATAGTAGGTCACCAGCTCCACCAGACTTTCAAAGTAGGCCGAGGTTCCAAGCACAAAGTGGCGGCCTTCTTGCTGAATCCGGAAGTGCTTCACTTTCCCCTCCGCTCTGTAAAGGAAGTTCAGGGGCAGTAAAAGCACTGGTATCCATCCCAGGGAAATCTCCCCTGCTGCAAACCAGGCCACAACTGCTTTGTGCATTTTCAATAGGTGACATAACTCCTTTTCTCCAAACTTAATTACATTCACAATCATTCATTCTTTTCCTTGATGTACAGAGCCAAATGTTTGCCCACAGAGAACTTCCCTACATTTTCCCCCACTATACAGAATTTTCCTGTCACTTCCATACTGAAAAAAAAGGTCTTTGTTTAGAGTGAAGACTTCCAAAACTTGCGGTTGCTCAGCTACTGTTGTTCCTAAGCAATAAGACACATGCAGCAAACATCTACTCCCTGCAGAATTTGCTCAGATGACTCAAACTTCACAAGTAGTTTGAGTCCTTCACAACTCTGGAAAGACCTGAGTACTTTTTGAATGAGAAAAACAGAACACTGTAAATCTTGTAGGTAATACAGTCCTATCCATCTTTTCTTACCTGAAGGTCATGGCAAATGAATCTGGTTCATCCCTTTTTCTAATGAGAAAGGCACCATCTCGAGGAATTCGCATCAACATGTCTTCTGCCTCTCCCCGACTCAGGTTACTATAATACCAACTACAAAAGTTAAAATCAAAATGGACAAAGGATTACAAAGCTGGTCAAACATCATTCAGTAAGAAGAAGCGGGGTTATTAGCATTAGAGACTCAAACATTACATGAAAAGTTATGTACTATATCTTCCCCAACCTGCTGCCTGTGACAGCAGTTACTACAAAGCACTAACGTGGCAGCTCATTTGAGATGAAACCATCCAGAAGGTATCGTAATATCTTGTTTCTTTAAAAAAATAAAACATAAGTCAGCATTTCTCCTGAAACAGAGTCACTGGATCTATGGAAACATAACTCAGTTTGGACTTATTTCCCCAGTAGGAGAGTTTCACAGACCATGACCACTTAGTTGTCAGACCACAGCCATCTACCAAACTCAACCTGCTATGCATCATAAACTACTAAGCAGGGAAGTAAGGAATTAGCACATTTTCAAAGCATTACCATTCTCATTGACCTTCCCAATTGCTGACAAGATATTGCTTTCCTAGGGGCTGCTCCCTGCTTCCCCAGATTTTCACATAAGCTGAGCAGAAGCCCTGATTCCTTCGAGGAAGCTTATTTCTACAACAGCTGCGAGCAAATAAAACCTCAGGCATGCACCAGAACCCAGAGAAATTTTACAGTCAAAAACAAGACCATCTAAAACAACCCCAAAGAAGCCTGACTTAACAACCCTGCTGCCTGCCTTCTGCGGTACATACTCTTTGGTCTCATGCGGGCTGGGATTCGGCACAGCATCGGTCAGGCGCAGTTCAAACTCAGCACACCGCAAGTGGGCCTCCTTGTAGTGTTGAATGAGATCATAGATGCTATCAAAAGTGAGGTTGTCTGTCAGGTAGTATTTCACATGGTCTCCGTCGCCTGAAGAACGAATACGACAGTGCTGGACTCTCCCTGACCTCCTAAAGAACGAAGGAGGAATAAGGAAAAGAAGAGTAACGTAAGAAATTTTCTGCTGGAGGATCAATCATATCTCAAAGTCCCAACAAGAAAAAAAAGTCACCAAAAAATCTTTATTCTTTTCTTTCACTGAAAAGATCAATCTCTGCCAATAAAAATAAACTCAAAAGAGTACCTGGTCAGTATAGATACCAGTAAAATGAAAGACCAAATTTTAGCTCATTTAGCACTATACTATGCTGAATTTGAATACAGAAAGTGGTCTTTTACAATCCCACCAATAACATTCTAGCAAAGACAACAACTCATTATTATTATTTCCATTTAGCTGTAAACGTATGATTTAAAAAAATGAGTTTCTTTTGCACAACAAAGTAAAATACACAATACCCATGTAAAATTTTTAGGACAATCGCCATACCAAAAGGACAAGGTGCAATCATTAGGAAAAGCTTCACTTTCTCTAACTAGGAATGTTCCATCCTGGCCACCTGTTTCAGCACAGTATTCCTGGAGCAGCCTTTCAGCAGTTGTTCTCCCCTCTTTCATTTTCCCATGGAACCACTTCTCTTTTAAGTGCAGTTCAGTACGTTTTACCTCCTAGACCAGAAGAGAAGAATGTCTATAGTCCACTCCTAACATTACATTTGGATACAAAACTTTATTGATATAATTATCTCCCATATCAGGATTTCAGCTTATATTTTGCTCAAAGATCCTACTGTCGCCATCTCAAGAACCACCTGAACTTGCTTATACATTAAATATTCCACTAACATTAACTTTTAGGTGAAGGAGTATGTGGTTCTGCACATGCAGAGAGCAAATCTCTGAACAATACACATATATGCTGGCAAGGAGAAAGCACTCAAGCTCTCAAGAAGACACCGTGCTGAATATCACTGCTATTGCAGCCCTTCTTGAGCCTCATGCTTGTGGCTTTAACATGAGCAAGAGGCAGAAAATACACACTCACCTGTAACAAGCACTTTGTATGTATTGTCATGCTGTATTATTATATATCAAATCTAATTTCATCATATTGTGTAGAGAATAGCAATAACCATTAGTCAAAGGCGTATAACTCATAATACTTTGCCAGTGCACACATCAGCTTAGTTTCAGCAGTAAGATGCTAGTATTTCATTGCCCTTATGCTTCTTTTTATAAGCCTTAAATAAGTCAAAGGACAGAGACATTTGTTTAAAATTAGATTCATGAGAATGCATTGGTAAAGGCCCTTTTTAATTATTATTTGTAGATACTCATATTATCCAACACAGATTCCTACAATTTCAATAACATCAGCACGTGTAAACAACAAGAGAATCTGAGAGGAAGAATTTGTTCTTTAAAAAGCTTCTTTAAAGGCTCACCTTCTTCATTTCATATTAAAAAGAAATAGGTATCTATTCTCTTAATGCAGGCATCCCATTCCAACCCGCACTCCAAGCAGCAGATGAGGAAGCATGAAACTATTAGGTTAACTTGAACACTTCTGTAGCATACTAACAGGAACCATAATTAACACAGAGCACCAGACTCTAGACTGAGTAAAGGTGTATCATTTTCTTCAAACTTGTTTCACAGAAGCAGGAAAAAAAACTTCTGTTCAGAAATCTGTAACAGATCTGTGTCTGGCTTCAGGCAGGAGAAAAACTCATCATAAAGCTTTCAAAACTAATGACCTGAGTGTAGTTTTACTTTCTTCAGCCTATCAGCTGCAAAGAATTCCAAGCGTAACCATCTCCCGTAACTGGGAAGGAATGCATCTACACAACAGAACAGAGCCATCACCTTTGATGAATCTTCATCAGCATTTTGTTCAATGTCATCACTGAAGGAAAGCTTTTCATCTGCAATAGCACAGTAGTGCCGAGTCCATTTCTAAAAGTTAAAGCAAATATTAAAACCATTACCAAGACAAACAGCCAAGCCACCAACCGCAAATTCCAATAAGGTCTAACAACGAATAAAGTGCCTTCTGGCCCTCACTCACATCAGTTCAGGGGAAAATATCAATTACAAAAATATTTACAACATTTGTGTATACCTCCTATATTACACATCCTAGTAACAAACTGTTGTGTCACACAAATTCTACCTGTTCGATTGTGTCCCACATGTAAAGTTCTCCTTGTTGCTTTTTTTCTTCTTTCTTGTCTTCCAGGTTCACATCAATGTCTCCTTTTGGCCCCAGTTTTTTATGCTTAAAAAAAAAAATGCATATAAAATTGGTCATTCTATCTCAGTATAGCTCAGTACAGGCAGTAATTTACCTCCATTGCCCAGCCTTCTCCTGTAAAAAAGGTTCTAATGTAAAAAACAGCATTTCCACATGCATTATACAGCAAGCACCAAATATTTTGGTTCAAAATTTAAATATCATACTAAAAGTTGAAAACTTTGTAGAGATATCATTCAAGCAATGAGAAAACCACAGTTTTGCTAAGAGCTCATGATTCCTCTGAGGACAGAGGACATAAATCGATGCTTGCCTAATATAAGGCTAAAAATGAATCACTCTGAAGAAAACAGGACATAGTTGCTACATGTGCAGCAGTACAGAGTAAAGCATCTATAAGAAACCCTTTCAGAGGTTGCTTTCTATCAATGAGACCTCAATTTTTAGAAGCATCTGTATAAATTACATATACTAAAAAAAAAAAAAAAAAAAAATCACAGTTTTTGTGTATGAATTACAAAATACTCACCTATTTTTGCAATTTTCAAAGTAAACAATTCTGACAACTTAAGTCTGCAGCCTGCATAGTGCTTTAGGTTTCACTAGAATGACAGGCATCCTTTGAAAGACCCACCAATAACATTAATCTAACTTGTTATCCGAGAGCACGCTTTTCTCTGTACAAGAGGTCTATGATGAGCATTTGCGCCAGTGAAACCTTGCTGAAGTTTAGCAGTAACATTTCAGAAGCTGGAAGATCTTTAGAAAAGGGCTGACATTTCATCTGGTACTTGAACTAGCAACATTAATTGCAATAAGACCAACAACAAGCAACTTAATATGCATCTTAACAGAATTCCATAATATGCTGGCGAATTTTAGTAATACATCCTTCTGGCACGTGGATTCTTGTCCCCAGCAGAAGGCAGCAAGTATGTTGTGTAGACAGAAGTTGCACTTCTGGTTCCTGCTCTTGCTTTTCTTTTTTATTTACAAGGTCACAATGCACGCCTGAAAACCTACCTTGATGATGATTTTTTCTTTCAGCTGGGTTGGCGATGGCAACTGATCTGCACTGGCTTCAATGGGTCTTGTTAAAAGCTGATCCCCAAATACCTCCTTGAACACTTTGGCCATGTGTCGCTGCTGTTCCACACTACAATGCTCTTCAATTGACAGAATCACTGGGTACCTTGGATGAAGTAAACACAGGTAAATGCAAACACTCAGCTTCTGACATGCAGAAAATATATCTATATCCTGGGTAGCGCATCCCTTAAGGCCCATAGGAAAAGCATCACAGTATGTTCATCATACAATCAGATACTGTCCCGCATCAAAAAAGAACACTTTCTCCATTTGAAAACAGGAGGAGTGGGGAGCAGGGGGTAGAGGAGTCTGACAGCCTCATATCTTCCCCAGTTGATGGGTAACACTTTTCAAGTTAAGCAGCTCTCAGCACATGGCCTAGACGAGCAGAGTATAGACAGATTTAAATCCATATAACCAGCTCAGGAGACATGCTATGAATTTTACCTCTTCTCACCTAAGGTCTCCCCTATACAATGTGAACACTACCTCATAGATATTTTGCTTGTCAACTATAGAGTTTGTTTTCTTCTTTTTTAAAGACATACTATGCAGAATGCATAGTTGCATGTTTCAGCTTAACGGATGAATCTAGGAATGGAAATAGGAATGCCTATCTCAGTAGGAAATTGTTATGTAATGGGAGTCTTTCTCAAAATTGAATGTATTAAAGAGCCATATCAGGACATTAATGAAAAATGCTAGGATATTATTCTCCCCACCCCAATTCTTTTTTTTTTTTTTTTTTTTTTCCCCTAAATTGACAAGAAAGGATCTAACCATTCGAAACTAGGCCTAAGAAAATGTCAAAACCTACTCAGATGTAACAAAGGCATGGTCTTTGATTGCCTGTACCACATCATCAAATTTGATCTTTGTTGTCCGTGTCCATCCATGATAAATGATTGGTTTCCCATCTGGACCATCCCAGCAATCCACTAGGAAAGACAAGCAGAAGAAAAAGGAAAAGACCAAGCAGCTTCTTAAGCTATACCAGTAGAAAGAATACAATATGCACCTAATTCTTCAGGGTATTTCATACAGTGAGTCATAGACTTTTATGTTCTGGTAGAATATTCTATTAGGTGGCTTTATATCTCTCACAGAGGAGATTAAATTCACTTAAGTAAGAGCAATACAAATAAAACACAATATAAAGTTTTCCCAAAGCACTTTCATTAGGGAATCTTGATGGTAGGAATTCAGGCAGCTAAACCGTCAGTTCATTAGTTTACATTAATGGTCTAAGTGGTAAATAAACTCCCACAAGTGATATTGTTGGCAGTTTATCCATTTTGTTGATTATTATGCTGAAGTTCTAATTTGAAATACATTTTGCACTAATCAAACTGAACAAGGTTCTTGTTAATTATGACAGAAGATGATCAGCCTGTTGCAAGTAGTTTAGCAAAGTAACTGGTAAATTAACATGAAAATCGAGTCAAATCTTGTAACCTTGAAATAAGATACACAAGCACAGCAATGAAGAAGATTGCACAATTAGTGGAGAACAAAGGGACAAAGCCAGGAAATTATTTACAAGCAAGTTAAATGGGATGACAAATAACACAAAATTACAAGAAACTCAGAAACTAAACCTTGTCTGTACCAAGAATGAAGGTAATTAAGCTATGCTTTACACTTCTTCCTGTATCTACTGCACACAAAATACAAGTTTGAATCTTGTATTCTTGTACAGTAAACCAGTGATTGAATTACTGGTATATGAAGATCAGTTTCAGAAAGATCTGGATATTCCAATGAAACTGTGTTTTTGTTCGTTTTTTCTTCCTTTTCTTTTAAATTTTAAACAGGGAAAGCTGCCTATCTGGGGAGCATGTTACAAACCATTCCACAAGCTCATTACTCACACTCAATACATCGACATCCCATTCTCAGGCACCTGATATAAGCTTCTGTGGAGGATTCACTTCGAAGCTGGTCTCCTGTCAGATATCTAAGGGGAAAATGACATTGACACATTGTAAGAAAGGACAAGCAGTCAATTTAAACCATTTCCCACTCACTCAGTGGGGCTCATATTTTCTCCAATTAGGAATCATGGGGTTTTGTTTACTTGTCTGGTTTTTAATTGAACTTGCTATGAAAAGGACTAGAAAATGGATTTTGCTGATCAGATATTACTGTATTTTAGGACTGACCAGTCTGTAGAACTTTAAAGGCTGAGGCTAGCAGATTTCTGGAGAGTATATTACAAGCTCTGAAACACACCTAAGGTTCATCGTACTGAAGGGAAATCATGACTTTGAACATAGATAGATAATGAGACTTTTGCTAACTTACGTGTTATGAGAGGAAGAAATCCAGTAGTGGGACAAAGGATTATTCATATCCTGCACATCTATTGATTCATATTTCTCATCCCAAATAGTATTCTCCTTTGCAAAAAGGTAAGTGAGAAACTAAAATACAAAGAGAGACCAATTCTAAATGCTTCTGAGCATACCAGGCCAAAAGAAATCCAACAATACAGTAACAGCAGCCTAAGGAATTTGCCATCCAATTAACAAAATAGGAACTAGCAATTAAAGAAAAATGCCCACGAGGAACTATTAGAATGTATCATTATCTCACCTCATCAACAAAGAGGAAGGGTTCAGCAGTTTCTCTCATAGTGTCATCAATAAACTTTGTCATACGTTCTCGGACTTTACTGACATCTTGTGCCCAAGACTCCTAAAAATAGTAAGGAAGTAAAAAGCTTTAGATGTTGTGACATACTATATAACATTAAATGGAGAAGAGAGAGACCTACAGATGCAATTCATTAAAACTCTGGCTATTTAACTGCCAGTATATTTTACAGCACCCACATATTTTAGTTTCCTATGTGACATTTAAGAAGAAGAAAAGAAGTTCTTCATACAAGTGCCTCTACACGCACTTCGTAGGCTGGAGGCTCACAAAATACACACTAGGTCCAGTAACATATGCATGTACACAGTAAAAAATGCCCTCTGAAGGATATGGCTTAACTCTAGTCTCCCTCCTTCTGAGTGCAACCTGAAAGTCATTTTAGCTCAATAGAATAGGAAGAAAAAGGAAGTATCAACTTCATACAGGAAGTGTTGATCTGAGTTTCTGGCAGTTATTTGTGAACCTGGAGCCACAACATATCACAAACCTAAAATGCACGGAAAGTAAAGAACTGGAATGCAGATAAATTCAATGAGCAATCTCAGAGCCACTCCACTATATTCTATTGTGAATACTCACTATATATTTTTGTGAATGTCTGTCCGTAGAGTTTGACCTATATATCAAATTGATTTTTTTTCATGCCTGTGCCAAATAGGATTATATGCAACATTGAAGACAGCTTCAATCCCTAGCCCAATCCTTATCTGCTTGCTGGTATGGGGCACTGGACTGTTGTCATTCAAGAAAAAAAAAAAATTCCCTTGACTCAAACAGTAGCAGTCAGCTCTTTATATATATATATACACACACACACATATATATAAAAACAGTGCCATGGCCAAGATACAAACCCAGACGCATCTGTGGTGACAGCTGTAAATAGGCCAAGATATTATCTCTGACAAGTATGCAGTGTTTATTTTCAATTTGCTTATCTATATGACTAAATAAAGACTTGTTAAAACCTTACTTACGGTGTCCTCCTCTCTTTCTAATACACCTTCAGAGTCTTTAAAGGAAGAAAAAAAAATTCCTGTGACCTTTATTGTCAATAACTATGAAAAAAAATCTTTCCAAGACCTACTGCTGCAGTTGACATCAGTCATACTCTATGACACATCACATTTCCTTTAAGCAGATAATTTGGTGAGACAACCTCAAGAGCTCAAAATTCCTATACCCTTCTCACCTGCTGCTCATGTAGCAGGAATCTCTGAAAGTCATGGAGATGAACTGCAGAAGCATCTGGACGGTCAGTGTTTCTTTAAAAAAAATAAAGAAGAAATTGGGAAGAAAAGAAAATGAAGGTAAAGAAATAACAGAGCATGTGTCATCAAATGTTACAGCAGGAAGTGACAGGGTTTGTATTTTGGATTTACAATATAATCCTGCTGCTGCCACCACTAAAACCTTTTATAACTTCAATGGAATTTAGCTTAAAGTAATAATATTGAATTGTGTAATCACTGTATTCTGAGCCTCTAGATAAGGCCTCCTGGATCCCTGATCCATTTTTGATAGTGATTCATTGGGAAAACTATCAACACTCCGTTTCCTGCTTTGTAAAAAAGAGCAGCATTCACTTTACGAGGGTGTTGTTTACTTTAGCTAAGGCATATGGATGTACTGTGTTAATATGTTAAATTATGGCAGAGCCACCCTTCCACAAGCGACTCCTTCCATGTGTTATTCAGATGATCTACAGTGATAAACCAAAACTAGAAAATGGAGATCAGAGGCAGCCAAGGTGATATAAAGGAGCACATCTGCGTTCTCATTTGTAGGACACAAATGCTGCATCATCTGGTACTAATAAGATATTTGTAACTCAGTCATCTTTGGTAAATCTATGGGTTTAAGTTCATTAAATTAATACTCACATGAAATGATCAAAGACTAAAGAAACGATGTTGTGAACTCAAAGCATTTTTTTAAGCAACTCCCTAAATCTGTTAGCGTAATATTAAAGTTTAATTCATGGTCAAAATATGACCAATGACCTCCTTTTTCATGCTGTGTGAATTCAGCAAGATGTACATTTTTTCTCCATTTATTAAAGCTTCACTACAAAAAGCAATCATGTAATTAGAAAAAAAAAGGGGGGGAGGTATGTAAGCAGACAAAAAATATAGAGCACTGTAACCATAAATAGATTTTAAAAAATAATATAAATGAAGAGTCTCACCCAAGAATGAACACAGAGGAATCCTTTTTGAATTCATCAAGAATCTTAAAAGAAAAACAAAAAAGAGAGTGGATAAATAATAAAAGAACATGTAATCATCTAATAACCACCATTGCTTTAGGAATGGAATCAAATATGAATTTCTACTTTATAGAAGCAGAATGAAAGTTGGTAGAACACATTTTGAGTTAAATAGATACAAAGAAGCATACTGTAAAGGCTGGCAATTGTACTTCAGGCCTTTCAATGTGAAAACATGCAATTCTCAGGCAAGAAACACCTTATATACACAATCAATCAAATTCACTGTTTGATATCCCAGAAAACTGGAAGTATTTCTCTTCTATCGTATTTATTCATTTGAATATAAAACCTGAATTGCTTCTGCTTGGATCAGCATGGTTACAGATGGCAGGAAACTCATCGACTGACCCATAAGCAGTTGTTGAGCAAACTGGGGAGTTTCCTTGAAATGATCCACCAGGAGTGATAAGAGCTAAAGGAAGTCAGATGGCCTGATGACTCTTTAGGAAAAAGCTTACCGATCTCTGTTGTTCAAACATGATTTTCTTGTAGAACAAATGAAATTGTTCAAAAGTAAGTTCTTCTTTGTGAGCACCTATTTCCTGTGAAAGAAAGGAACATCCAGTGATTTCCCTGTATTGCATTCACATAGCAAACAAGTTACTCCTACTCAAAGTGTAACCCTCTTGCACCTTCTTTTCTATTTTATTTTTTTAAGAATAAGAACAAATGAACAGATTCTTAGCTTGTAACATATCACTCCTAGACGACGTGTTTGGTCCTATATTTTCCGTTTTATCTCTATTTCCACTAAGTTACTGAAAGTAAAACAGTATCTCAGTCATCATCTCAGGAAAAGGCGGGGATCTTTACAATTCCTGTAGGAATGAAAAAGACCTTTGGAATATTACCATAAGTGAGAGGGGAAAGTTACTAGTGTGATCATGTTACAAAATAACTTTTATTCTTATTTAATAATTCTTATCTTGAACAATTTCCTATGCATCTGCACAGTTAGCAATAGCACAGACCCAAATCCAATTTTGGCTTTAGGGAACATTACATTGAGAAGTAAGAACATTTAATTCTATATTATGGAATTATATAGGTCACAGTTACACACAAACCCAAATTTGTAAATTAAAGTGATGTAGTTTATGTACACTCAGCCGTACTGAAACAAAAATTCAGGCAATATGCTGAGCAGAAGTAACAACAGCTATGAGACAATACCAAAGAGATGTGAGTTAACATGTAATTACCGCAAATTTATCCTTCAAGAACTTCATGCTGCTCACTTTGAAATTTACTTGGGGAAGGACAGTTTTCAGCTCTCTAAGACTGATACTGAAAAACAAGAGCAAAAAAAAGCCAACAGTTGCATCCAGTCAGCTATTATTACATCCAGCCAGCTACTGGTATTATTTTTTATCAACATGAAAAAGTGAATATTGAAACATTTTCGGTACTATTCATCTCGCATTTCTCCATTAACTATTGATCAGATCTAGATAATCAACTCAAACGCAGATGTCTAAATGTGGTGAGATGAATTGCAGTCTTTCTTCCACTGCTTCAATCCCACTGCAAAAGTAATCTAGACGTAGAAAACATTATATAAACAATAAACAAAGAAGATCAGATGAAACAGAAAATTAAATGTTCAAGTTTTCTCAACCTTTATAAACTTCACCTCCAGCTATTATTCACCTGGATGATGAAGCTGGTTATCAGCAGCAAAAGACTTCTGCAATACGTGAACATGACCCCATCTTCCCTACACAACCAAGTCTCCCCAGTGAGGACTACCTAGAGTTTGTGGACCTTTTCATAATTTCTGGATATCCATTCATATAACAGGATCAGCAGAACAACACTGACTTCAAAAAAATAAAACAAGTTTTCCAAATGATAGTAGAACCTTTCAAATAAGAAATATATTTCAAACTTAACCCACACATTGCTTGTATACACCAAGTTTAAGGCAATTCTTAGACACAAGTCTAAATGTCTTGATTACTGCAACTCCTGGCCAAATTGTACATGGTCTGCTCGTGTATGGTGACTTCTTTTGTCAGTACAAGGGCTTATATTAAAAACAAATAGAGTTCCTCTCTTAACTGTGAATAACTGTGAATATAGCTCATTTTGCAAAATGCAGTTTCCTTCACACCCTTCTGTTCTCTCATCAACCTCAGATTTTATTTCCAGTCTCTTAGATGCTACTTTTATAGCCTTCCTCACTGCAGCTTCAGAGTTCAATTCTCAGTCACAACTCTTAGTGCACTTATGCTCAAAATACGAACATGTGGTAGAAGAGCATAATCATAAGTCTCTCTGAATAGGGAGAGGGTTTATTTCTAAAGGACCTAGGTGCCTAAATCCTTCAAATAAGTTATTGTTTTGATCATAACACTATAGCCGAATCAATCTAGTAGCTAAATGCTACTACAAAAAAAAAAAGGAATTTTCCACTGGCTTTATGAACTGAATCAGCTCAACTCGTGTCCACATCAGCATCTAAGATAGAATAAGGGAAGTGGCAAGAATTCCTGATTAAGAGAAAGTAAAAATAGCGGATGAGAAAGGAAAGAGTTAGACCATGACCACTCAGCAGCTGGTGCAGCAGCTCAGCCATCTGCAATAGCTCTACTTCAGTGGCCAGCTATACTAGTTGTCACTGGCATAGGAAAGCATGGAAGCAAGGCCTAATGTTCTGGACAGAGACTCTCACATTCTGGGCATCTTCTGCTGTGAGATCTCATTGAGGAAAACATAGCTTGAAGGTGGGACATGTAAAAGACATGAAGAGAGTAAAAATACATGGAAAAGGCAAGGGAAAAGATGCAAGGCATTATCAGCTGCTTCTGCCAATGCTCACAAAACATTTAAACAACACTGAAGGATCCAGGAAAACCAGGATCTGCCTTGACCTACAGTGAATCAATAAGCCATTAACCCTGTGCAAACACAGGGTTAGAACAAGTCACTTGGGGGGGGAAAAAAAAGCAGTAATTAGCAGCTAAGCCAAAGTCATGCTTTAATTCTACATGCATGGAAGTCATCCATGCAAGCAGCTGCCCTGTGAGATATTCTCACCCTCATTGTGTAGAGGGAGAAAGAGGCAAAGGAAGAAGTACTTTAGCCAAAATCCATGCCAGAGCCAGATTAGAACACAGGAAATTCCTGGCTTTCCTCCCTGTCGCCAGACCTCTGGGAAAACACTTACTTTGGGAGCAAAAACGAACACTTCATTCGTGCACTAAACATTGAGTACCAGCAATTTCCTCTAGCTAGACAAGCACAAGCTAAAACAAAGAGCTGGGACATCATCGTCACTGGCAAAAACTCAACCAGTTAAACACCAGCCTGGAAGCCTAACCTTTACAATTAACCTTTCTAGAAACTGCAGCACTAAACACAATGAAACTTGGTTTAAACTCCTTTTCTGAATTTTCTAAAGATGTGTATCAGGTAGCAAGAAAACGAAGAACTGTCTTCTCCATAGTGCAAGTCCCCTTGATCCTGAGCAGACAGCCTTGCGGTGACAGAACAACCTGAAGCATTAAATAAAACCTCCCCAGCAGCCATACATTGTCAGATGCAATTCCTCCACCTTAACATTATTTTTTTGTTTCATGATGCCCTATCCCCATTGCAGGACTAGCTTTTTCAAAACCCTCAGGAGGTGTGAAAGGCAGAGGATATTTTGTCCTTCCCCATTCTAGTTGGCTTTAGAAAATGCTGTTACTGAAGTTGTCTCAGTTGGCACTAGGGCAGTTGCACGACACCAGAGCTTGTTTGCAGAATGATGTTATTTCCTGCCTAAGAGGGTATGCAGTTCACACAATGAAACACCACACTTTTTCTTGCTTTTAGGAAAAGGCTTAAATAAGAAGAAATGCAAGTTCTTCTATCCACTGAAATATACCCTAGACAAACCGAATGCTACAAAAGAGGCTGAAGTCACAGTAAGGTTTTATACAAACGTATGGCAGAGGAGGAGTTAACATTCTTCTCAGTGTCCCAGAGCTTCTGGCAAATCTAGTGAGAAGTGTGCCACTGAATTCATTAAAAAAGTCTCCTGTGCTGTTCAAAAGCTACAAAAGCACTTTAGACACAGGCCTGAAAGGAAGCACAAGGGGAGCTGCAACACAATGGGACGTCTTTGCACGAGAAGCAGCAGGCCACAGGCAACTCCTTGGCTTCTATCTCTCAGAACCCATGTCAAAGAGACAATCCATACAGCCAGGCCAATTACACAAAATTACACGCATCCAAGCAGGACCTCAGAAAATGGCTTTGCCCTTATTCCAAACCATTAACTTGGTTTCCTCCTCTTTCTGTTCCCAGGAAATGCCTTCTGTTTCACACTGTTAAAATAACTCCCTCACACTGTGCAGCCTGTCATACTAGTAGTCCTCTTTCTCTCCAGTAATACCCTCAGGCATCTAACCCTGTAATTGAGTATGTCTGGAGTAGATGGTGCAACTAGTTTCAATCTAGATGCCACACCTATTAGGAAGAGCAGGCTAGCCCCATCAGGCTGAGAGCAGGGAAGGCCAAGCAATCTGACACCCTACCCCAGCCCTTCAGCAGCTCAACCCTGTGTTCACAGCCTGATTGTGCATGAAGTTTAAAAAGTGGCTTGCACTTATCCACACTGCAGTTTCTCAAGTGTGAATGTGCTTCAGCAATGAAGGAAGATGTTGTGGCACAGCTGCACAGGAAAAGCAATGGCAAGTAGTGCTCCACACTGCTGGGCTCTTACTTGACCATGAAAGGGCAAAGCTTTCTGTAAACAAGCAAACCAGCTGAGCCCCATGGCTGAGCTGAAGCATTGGGACGACAACAACCTAAGACAATCACTCTTGCACATAGAGGCAGGATGATTTTAGACTAGAAAGCAAAATGGTTTATTTTTCCATCATTTCCTACCTCACTACATCACATATGAACGTGAGTGAGCCCTATGCACCTAGTATGTTGGTCAAAAGGTGACAAATAATTCATCAAAATAGCAGCACACACAGTTTTCAAAGGGCTCTCCTCTTTCTCTTCTTGATCAAAGTACTCCTTTCATTCCCCATTACGTTCTGCAATGAAAAGTTCACTAAAGAGAAACTGAACATGAAGAGAGAGAGCTTCTTACCTGTTTCTTCTAGTTTGATCAACAGAATAGATCTGCTTTCTCAGCCAGCTTGGGGGAAAAAAAGGAAAAAAAAATCTGAGAATTAGAAAGAAGCAAAGGAATATCAAAACCCAGAGATGATATTTGACAATGTATTTAAAAACTAGAAAATACATGTCTTTTAATAAAGCAAAAATACCTATAGTTGCACCATCAAAGCAAAGACCATTCAGTCTTTCTTTATAACTACTTAGGAATAAATATTTTTCTGCTGCCTACTACGGCATTTTCAAGACATGTAACACAGGAAAGGGAAAGGCAAGACAAAAAAGAATGAGCACCTAAAATCTCTAAAAATCTAAAGTGGGTAGAATGGCCCAAAACTTCTGCGAATGTAAACCAGGATAACTCCATCAAGTCAATGATTTATGTCAGCTGAGGCTGTTGGTTCAAAGGTCTGTTAGATGCACTAAAGTAAAAATCTGGGAGAAATTTGGGGGTGGGGAGGGATGAGAGAATTTTTAGAAATTCTAAAGTTCTTAAGAAAAATTCTAATTAGAATGACTGTCACCTTCAGGTGCACAGGAAAATGATAATAGCAGTATTTAAAGTAAACATCTAAACACAGTTTTGGTCTAAATGATGATCACAGCATGCCATTAGCAAGTTTATATTCTAAGAGCACTTTGTCCACTGCACGAATGTTGGTATCTTTGCTGCAGTATTACACAACAGATACAATTAAGTAGCAGTACTTCTTTACCCCAACCAGAACTGTAAGCAGGTAAAGACAACAGCGGTATAAAAGCTGTAATTTGAGCAGTTAGCAAGAAATGACAGGGTATTTCCTCACGGCAAGTAACAGCAGTGACTTACCACAGGAAAAAATGTCAGCGGTGCTAATCAGTAATCGAGTACAGAGACCGCATTGAAAGCTTTTTGCAAAATTGGAATTCAGGGCATGAGCAGTTTTGAGTGCAACATGCGTAGAAGCACTAAGGTTGCTGCTTCACCATCATAGGCTGGCTACTGAAAACCAAGTCTCAAAAATGCTTATTTTCAGTCTAGATCTTGCAGTCAGCTGACCACACTGCTGTACGATATGACAGTGGCAATAAACAAAGGAGAATTGCAGAAGTGCACCTGGAAATTACAGAGATGCAAGAGTTCCAACACAGACTTCTATTAGTAGAAGTCTCTTGTAACAATATTAGGCATATGAATTTTCCAATAAGTCCACATACACTTAGACCAAATACTCTTGGATCTCATTAAGAGATTCACTTTCTGGGTACAAAGAATGATGCAAACAGTTAAGTCCAGTGGTATAACAGAGCAATTCCACAATGGTTGCATAGCAAAATGGACAAGTTTTCTATAACATACACTAACTGAAGAGCAGTTGTTTTTATCGTAATTGGTAAGCACCCCTTCTTCCATCTTAAAAATTGCTTTAGTTTTTCCACATACAATTCTAAAGAAATATCAGGTGTCACAAAGTGAAAGATTGTCCACAAACCTCTCCGTGATCGCTGGTGTGGAAGCACACATGACCTCTTGATACAAGATATTCAAGCCACATAGCCATTTATCAGCATCATCTTTAGAATCAGCTGGGGGAAAAAAAAAAACACAGGTGTGTAAAAGTCACCAGTGCAAAAATAAGACATAATTTGCTGTGTGTAGATAAACCCAAGCATCGAGAGCTGCAGGTTAACCTTTCTTTCTGATAAATATCTTTGCACAGGCCTCATGCTGCTATCCAGAACTAACAATAGATGTTGTAAATTTGGGATTGTGACAGTTAATCCTGGAAGTTATGTCCAAAATACCTCCTTTTAAATCTCTGCTTATCAGAGTAGCCAAGTTTCAATATGAAACCATGAAACTAGTACTAAGCTCTTGTAATAACACATTTAAACTTTTCTTCCCCCTTATCTTTTGTCTCTAAAGTGGCCAATGCCCAGAGACCTAGACCTATAGGGCCTTGTGCATAACTTACTGTGATAACATCTGGGAATGCTTCCCCTCAGAAGCATGACGATGCATCGCACGCTGGGAACAGCCTTCTCTGGGGAACACGGGTCAAAGCCCAAAGCAGGGGAGTTCTACCCTTTGATGAACCCATTTCTTCAGCATACTGGTTCTGAAATTCATCAACTAAACCAGTTCTGAAAAATTATTTTCACACGAGCACTCTAAGCTGGGCAAGTCCTTTAACTGACTTCAAAGAAAACAGTCTCTCAAAAGATGAAGATTACATTTTATTTAAATACACTTTAAAACAATGTCATATTCCCCCAAGGATGAAGCTAGAGGCTAGCCTCAAATCCCTATGGAAATGTTTTTCAATTAGTTACTCTTTCAGAAAGAACACCCAACACCAGTGCCAAGCCAATTTTTTTTTCCCAGGGCAAATCAGCCTTTTATGAAAACTACAATTCCCTTCGAAGTAACAATTACTTTAGATCGTTTTAAGAAACCATGACAAAGTGCTTTAAACAAGGAAAAGGATTTCCCCTTTAATTGAAAACTGTACCAGTCATGCTGTTATGCAGTTCAGCGTTATGGCAACATACCTCCTGGTACCAGATGTTTTCAAAGCACTGGCAGGGACCTGTTTTTCAGAATTGCCTGGGGTAATGGGGGAGGGCAGAGGAAACCAACCTAAGGCACCTGGCATAGCTACATTTAAAGCACAGCTGCTTATTCAAAATTTTCACAGACTTCATCCAACAAGAGTAAAACCTGATATGAAGTTAAAAATCTGTTATATGGATTTACATTGTCACAAGCAGTCTCTAACTTCCAGTGCACCAGACTGTAAAAATAAGCTTCCAGTGCTGCAATCTATAAGCAATTAATTCTCACATACTGATGAAACCTTTGCTATAAGTATATTGCTTCCACTCAAAAAGAAAAAACAGTCTATTATTAGCGTTAGAAAGCTTATAAAGCACTCTGTTAAATAGGTCACAGGAAGCAAAGTATTGAGAGAAAAGTATACTAAGAGACAATAGCCATTTACATAGCAGTTCTCTTTTAGTGTGTGCCACGCATCTACCCTCTTTAAACATGCAGCAGTGCTGATCTGCAGAGCCCAAGTGACTGCAACAACCAAATCACTTACTGCATGTTTAAGTTACACAGCTGTTCTGTTTGGAAAAGGGGAGAAAACTCTTATAAAGCACTGTGTAAAAGCAGAACATTCAAAATGCAGCAGTACATCCACACTCATGGCTGGCTTAGTAAAAGGTCTCTTAGCTTTTAAATATCCACTGCACTGTTGAACTGCAGAGGTTAACACAGTAGTGCACTTTGCACTACTTTTCCATTAACGTGCTCAATTCCAGAGCTCAATAGTTAAGTTTAAAGAAGAAATAACAAAAAAAGTACCTGCTAAACTTAAGGTGTTGAGGACAAACTGGGTACCATAAAAAATAGTAAAGCAGTGTTGTTCTTTTTGCTTTGCTTTGCAACGCTCGAAGTCTTTTGAGTTCTTTCCTGGGCGAATTTCCTTTATTTCCATCAGATCCACTGAGAGAAAACAACATTAGCTCAGTTAATGCAAGTACAGTTACATTCCAGAGCAGCCTGAAACAACAAGAACATCTCAGAACATATAAAAATAACTTATAGATGGTTTCTGGACAGGAAATGCGAATTCCATTGGCCTGCAATCCAAGTCTTCTCTGACAAAAGTCTAAACGGACTACTGACTGAAATACAATAGTAGAGAAGGACCAAGAGGAGAAAAAAGTATCTTGTCATAGTTTTATTAGTTATCATTGACTATTCACCAGCAAAGGTTATATACATAACCTTGGGAGGTTACATGGTTTAACGGACAATATTTACTCAAGCAAGAAATTTCTAACCGTCATGTCAACTGCTCAGAGACAAAAAAGATGCAATATATAACTTTTACGTGCATAAAGTTGGATGTTCTATCTTAACCAGACAGCTAGCCTCCCAGTACAGTCACTGATATCTGCAAAATGAATATTTAAGTACCTTAAGCATCTTCCAGAGTCCAAAGAGAGACTCCAACCTCGTAATTAGAACATTTTTTCAGTCTTTTCCTGGCCACCTCCAAACAGATCTTTATCTTTTGCAGAGCAGAATGAGAACACTGTGCTAGTACATATTTTCTTACGTCAGCTCCCTTTTTATCCAACCTTTGCTATATGGCCTGCATAATAGCAGTAAGGCAGCACTGAAATAGCAATATGTGCATTCTCAAGATAAGCTACTTATTAGAAAACTGAGGAAGTGGTGGGGTTTTTTGCCCCTGGACGAGACAAATGCACAGTTCTTCCCACTTCTGGACAATCTTGAGTTATGAGCAGCAGGAAGAAGAGTGGAGAAAAACATTTCATGGCTGCTCACAAAATGTGTTTATCAGGGCTAACAAGAAAGCGGCTGAGGGGTTTTGTTCATGTATTTAACATCTCTGCAACATAAAAAAACATGGTTTAAATGAGCACGTCATTGCTAACAGAGCACATGTAATGCATAATGCAAAACCAGCAAGACTCCTAGGAGAGGAGGCGCTGAGTGCTATTTAAAACTCAGCTCTGTGGAATATTGTGTTTCTACAGTCAATCTGAAAGGTAGAGAAAGAAAGGCAAAGAGTTTCATCAACAAAAATCTAGATAATGAAACATTGATTCACCTAGGAATTTCTCATTCCATGTAAAGTATCCTAGTCAAACTTTCCATTGGACACATTTTAACTCAAGTCATTAACCCAACTTTCCAGAGGAAAAGTGGATATTAATGGTCATCCTGAACTTTAATGCACTAAAAAGATTATTGTAGCAAACAAACATGTTAATTAAGTTATGTATCTGCAAAATGTATCTGCATGTATCTGCAAAATGTACCCCAAAAAGCCTGTATCTAGAAAAGATGTCTAACCTCACCTCACCCCAACTATTTCACATGAATATCACCAGAGACAAAGCAGGAAGCAGAGCTAGAAAGTAAGTATTTTGAGAGAGAAGGAGACAGCATGGCCACAATAAATTGCAAGGGATGGAGGCCCTCGCTGGTTAATGCTAGAGATGGGCAAGAACAACCTCAGTCACCTTCTCTCCCTTCCTTTCACCCAACAAATGCCAGTTAGGAGACACAATTTCTGGAAGAATGCCTTTCATTTCAGCCTCCCATTATTACGCATGTGTGAAACACTATATCAGAAGGACCTTCTCAAAGCCTAAACTCAGCAGCAATAAGAGATTTCGCAACCTCATTGCTGTTGTCACCTCAAGTGGCTCTTACCTCACACGGACCTCTGTAACACAGGCTTGCTTAATGCCTTCCCCCCATTCCATATACACTCTTTGTACTTTCTTCCTTCACCACAGCCTTTCAAACCTGCCGTCTCATTCTCATGTTCGGATGTGTGCATATGCACACATACATGCACAAGGGCTCCTGCAGGCGCAGGTCTCACACTGATGCTCATATTCTCGTTTTATTCACACTGCTTAGTACTGGGCCATGAAGGGAGATGCCAGTAAAAATAACAAAAAGTATAAAATAACTGAAGCTTATTCACCTTCCACAAGAAAGTAATCTATTGAAATAAAACTATATTCATCTTCTGGATAGTTAGATTGAACAGGTAAAATTTGGGCACACAGAAAGGCCTTATGGATACCCTATCGCTATTATATCATCTCTCATCACATGCACTTCAGAACAAGTCCAATTTCAAAGAGTGTTATAAGAGAAATATATATTTTTTTCAAGTTTGTCTTTGAAAAAGAGATTATTATAACCTAGGCTGAAGAGTGGCTTGGTAAGAGACCAAGGAAGCTAAATCCCCACAACTTTGGATTCAGAATTTTACATTCCTGTACTTCTTAGGCAACCTATGTGGAGCTGTCCAGCAACATTCTGGCACAGTACTTACACTTGATAAAATAATTAAGGAAATAGATATATGAAACATTGTATGAAAATATTATTCAGACTGTTACAGTCAGAAAGATATCTTACCAATTATATTTTCACAAAATGAACAGAAACAACATAAACAATATTAACTAATGTATACAGACATTTTATCAGGTGTGCTTTAGTATTAGTATTTTTCTGTGTTGCTGAAGGGAAAGCCAAGTCTGAAAACTGGAAGGGAGGAGACACACAACCCGACGAGCACAAAGCTGCTCTGGCACCAAGCTCTGCTGTTTCCCCAGGGAGGTTCAGCATAATCTCCCGTGTGTTTCAGACTCAGATTAATAAATCAAGCCCACCAGTTCAGTTGTGAAGCAATTATTGTGAGCTTTCTGTATGAGGTACTGAAACCTTTCTCCTCCGTTATATGTTCAAACTGCAGAGCCACATTCTGCCCTGGCTTCCCAGTAGACATCCACAGGGCCCGATATAGCTGGAGAGGTACAGACCTGGACACAGGCGGCTTGCCAAGTGTAATGTCAAGCCCCATAAAACAGTAACAGATTAACATTTTTCCAGAGGAAAGAGAAACCAAGGTAAAACCTGCAGCAAAACTGATGCAGTTGCAAAAAGACAAGGAAAGGGATCCCAACACACTCTGCATGCACCCGAACACCTGAGAAGTCCAGTGCTGTTCAGAAAACCTGAGGTTGCTGGTTTACACTTCATCCGTTCTTTTTTGTGGTTATTTCTGTGGGTTAAAGGGATCTCCTTGGGCATCCTATCTCCTGGTTCTGACATCTCCCTCAAGGAAGGGGACTCAAGACACCTGTGATTCCCATGCTGCTCCAGGCTCTGGATGGGATGTGCAGTATTAGCAGCTCTCAGAGGCTGCTCGAAGAGGGAAGTTGCTAAACTTCAGCTTTTGATATAGGATAAGTCATCTAATTCAATGGATCGTTACACTTGCCAAAGACTGTACTGATTAATTGCTTAGTGCCTACCAGAGCACTTCACTGCCTCACATTTTGCAATAAACTTCTCATCCTCAATATCTCTGTTGAACTCCATTCAAATAATTTAACAAAAGAAATCACATTGAGTCACACTGTTTTAAGTGTGAATTACTAGTACCTTTCTTGCACTTTGACTCAGAGGCGGATGGTAAAACAACCTGGATCCCATTACAAAAGGTGCTTTTCAAGATAAGCAGCAGCCATGGCACAAGGTGAGCCCAGGCAGTGAGTGACATGAGCAGGAGAACTGCAAACATTATTTTGTTGCACGGAACAACAACATGCGGCTCATTTCACAAAATTAACTGGAATAAACCCACATGGCTCCTTCAGGGGAGCAAGTTCTGCCTCTGCCCAGTGTCTGCAGACGTGCAATGCCCATCCTGGCAGCAGCAAAATCCTTCAGCACCCAGAGATCCTGTGTTAGGAAGCTGACCCTGCTTAGCACTAACCAGCGCCAACAAAAGAGCCAATTATGCTACCTCAGCGTGGTAGTTCATTGGAAGTTCACTGCAGAGCACAGTTTTGCATAGACAACCTCGTTCCAGGTAATTCAAAGCTTGAGAGTCGTGTAGATCATAAATAAATGCAATGAAATCAGGCTACGAACCTAGCAGGTTACCTATGACAGAAGAGTCTTCATAAACACCACAACAGAGAACAGAGAGTAATATTGCAGACTATTTTACAGAGTGTTGTAAGAGAAGGCACCAATTCAAAATCCACAGGAATTTATCAGTGTCTGTAGCCATAAGTTAGGCCTATATCAAAGCTTACATTACGAATTTAATGGAGGAGGAGGAGCAAAAACATGCAGAGAGATACAAGGGGTCTTAGAGAGTCAGAAATCAGGCCATGAGCACTATGCACTTCATCAGGTATTTTCAACAACAGGCTCAGGAAAGCTAAAGTAAAACTGCTGGCAATATTTTAGAGAGAAAAATAATGGGCTCTGATCACCTAACCAGTGCAGATTGAGACACGGGGGCAATTCTCTATACGCATATGTTCACATCATCATTCGTAGTAACATTTTGCACAAGAGCTATCTTTCAGAATCCGTTTTTTCCCCCCCCCAAACCACTTGCATTACAAAATATCCCAATGCTTTCATTTTGGCAAGGCAGAAACTGAACTGTGACACCTGAGTTATGTTCAAATGAGTTCCCCTTAAGTGAAGAGGGCCCATAGTTTCGTTTTGCAGATGCACTGCGGGGGGCTAGTGAGGACAAGGGCTCCATTCTCACTTCTGCAAAGCTGGGGATTCACTATCCAACAGCTCATGCAAGGTGGGCCTGACCAGCCTGCTTCATTCAAAGCAGCAATGCAACACAGAGCTTGGACAACTGCAAAGGAAGCAGGTGAGACTCCTCTCAGAGTACGGTTTGGTCACATGAAGGCAAAAATCTCCCCTAGCACACGAGTACAGGCGGGATATGGAAAAATGATTCAATTCAGGCAAACTGAAAATTATTGAGTCATTCATTGGTCCAAGCAAGTCATTACAGGTAAACTATAAAAATGTCTGAAAATGCAGCGTTAGTTACGAGGCTGCAACATGCGAATGGGGACGTGTTGAGAGAGCACCATGACCACACTGCCAAGGGCTTCTCCAGGAAATTAGCTGTGAGATTGATGAGAGCTTCAGAAATGCAGGGCCTTAAAAACCACAGGGTGGCTTTGACCTGGTAATCAGGACACAGAAACTGTCGTGCACAGCAGTAACACATTCCCATCTTAGTAGCTATAATCACATCTTAAATTCAATAATTCAACAAAAATGCATCTTTTTATTTCCATCAGAGTAACAACATATTATAGCCCTCACCAGCACGATGAGAGGCCACAAATCTCAAATAGCTACTGGTATCATATTAAAAAAATGAAATTAATTGTACAAAATAAAGATAAGGTAAATTTTGCATAAATATATATTTATATACCCATAAAATTTTAAAATGAAACAAAAAGGACTTTTTGCCCAGTTCTCTGCCTGGCCAGAACAGGAAGTTTGGTCTTCCGAAGTTCGCCCTGCTCACTGCAGACCCGAGCTGCTGAAGAGAAGTCATCTGAAAACAGCTAAGGGCTACACATGTTCATTTCTTCACTCGACCACAGAAACCAAGCTCTAAATACTCAGCTGAAGACTTGCACACAAAGAACAAAGATCCCCTGAGTGAGAACTGAGCTATATCACCTTCAAGACAGAAAAAGGGTGAAAAAAAAAGTCTTTTTGAAGACATACTCAACAAAGAGCAAAAAGTGAATTCATCTTTGCAAAGACACATTATTTCTACTGCATTTCAGAATACAAAATGGAGAGAAAATGATGAAATCTGAGCTTATAGTGTTCAGGATGAGCAACTATTTCTTTTATTTACTGGTTCATGTCTGATACAGTAAGGAAATTCAGGCATAAAAAAGTGATAACAGGGAAAGAAAGAAGTTGTTACTTTTAGAAATCAGCAGTGCCAAGGCTGCCATTCACACTGCAGGCAGCTCATATTTGACACTTCTCTGCAGGGGATTATGCAAACATCCACTACTTCTCCCAAAAAGGTACAGATGCAACAACTGTTTACATCAGTTTCTCCAAACTCATAGAAAATAACAAAAATAAACTATTCTATAGTTTATTCTATATTTTATTATATAAAAGCTAATTCATACTGCCATTATATATATATATATATATATATATATATAAAAAACTAATTAAAAGACTTAGCTGGTTAGCCTTTTGAAAAATAGAAAAAAAAATCAGAAAAAAAGAGAAAGAATGGAAATGAATAGGTCCTGTTAATTCCAAAATAATATACTGTGCAGTTCTCCTATCTTTCTAATAAAAGTGAAAATAGAAAGTATAAGACTCCCTGCCATAATGTAGGTCTGGGCTGTGGAAAGAAAAAGCTGCAACTGCACATTATGCTAAGGCATATCATTAGCATTAAAAAATTCAATTGAAATTGCTTTATTCTTGCATTTAGGAGACCTGTCTTTAAACCAATTAGAAGTCTGAAATTCCATCATTCCCATACACAGTTATTTAATCGTCTGAAAGAAAGACAAATTTCAGTATAAACTAACACATCTACCCACTTTTCTCTTTCAACCTTGCCTCTATCCTAACCTCTCAGTCTACAAACAGAAACAACAGCTGATTCATTAAGAATATTTTTTCTAAACAGTGTGCTATAATTGTTAAACCTACTTCTTGTTGTATGTTCACACAACTAAAAGGCGAGTAGAGTTTTTCCATCCAGTATTTTGCAATAAATTAAGGGCCTGAAAAAGCTAGGTCACCTTTCTTTGCCTAAGGAGTAAGGGATTAAAAGAGGGTTCAACTCATTTCTACCAAAGGTGTTCATCACTTTAAATGCAAAAATTCCTAGACAATAAGAAATGGAGTATTAATCTCAAGTCCTAAGTAGAACCTTCCTTGAAATTTGTATGGATTTATTACAGAGAAACACACATTTGCACATTCAGTGAAGGTACCATTGTCTTGTCAGAGAACAAAATCTCAAGGTTGTGAATCATCAGATTATAAATCAAACTACAGGGATGCATGGAAGCAATGCAGAAATTTGCAAGGTTTCCACTGACTAATCAGGCTCTTATTTGCCACAAAACTTTCCCTTACAATTCGCATTAAAGCACTTCCCTTCTGATACAGAATGGATGGCCCGTTACAGACCAGCCTCCTGAAGATTTACATCTTGTCAGCTATCTGCTTTACATGGATAGTGCACATTCTTGGGGCTTTAGTTTACTCGTGTGTATCATAACACATGGAAATTTGGGTGGCCTTTATTTATAGAATTGAAATGCAAGATAAGTCAGCAAATCGCAGGTGGTGTTTCCACAGACTGTCACTTAGCAGAGTGAAGTAGGTCCTTCTCCTGGCCACCCTTTGCTTTGCCTGTTCTCTCTGCACTCTCCTGTAGATCCTTCACCCTTAATGTCCTTACAACATTACAGAAAAGACACCCAGATATCACAGGAGTGTGGAACTCACAGGTTTTGTGCAGTTGGTGACAATTCAGAGGCGTGGAGCATCACGTGAGGATCATCTGAGGGTCACTTCACATAGTTGCAGAGAAAATGAGGGGAATGAAAAATACGTAGCAGAACAGCAAAGAAGTGGCACGAAAAACAATACATTGCAAACTTATATTCATGAGCATAAGCTAGAGTTTTACAGATAAATATCTAGCATGAGTAAATTCATTTCTGAAAGAAAAAAAAGCACCTATTACAAATTAAACAAGCAAATCAATTCTATCAGGGAACTGAAGCTTCCTTGTGTGATGCGTTGATAAAGCAAAGGTCAGTTTAGCTCTGCTGTATCCATGAGGATCTGCAGTTTTTAAATTGCAAATCTAGTAACTCAGTGGTCAATAAAACCTATGGGTAAATGATCTACAGTCAGCTCTGCACTAGGTTATCCCTAGATCAGAAGCACCTCCCCAGCCAACCTGCATTGCCCCGAAGCTGCCCGGCCTCACAGACAGCAACTTGTAAGGCAGGCTGTGCTCCAGCAGGCAGAAAGGAAGTGGACATCAAGATCTGGGAAGCTTTTGGAAGGTGTCTCTCCTAAATTACAGGCTAAAAGAATGTCACACATCACAGGCATTTAACCCATGTTTGAGCCTCAAAAACATTTACATTTTGCAATAGTAGAATTAGAGTAAATCCAAGAAATGTAGATCATACAGGAGGATCAGAGTTTCCTAAGTACAGCAAGATCCAACACTCAGTGGGGCTGATTCATTTGGACAAGCTCAACAGCTCTCTCAACTTGGTGAAAAGTAAGACATCATCCAAGAAGTCACTTGAAGCTTTGGCTGCACAGGAAAACAAGACTGATAATGTACAGGTTTCCCAAACCGCTAGGACGACTAGAAGGAAGAGTGGGAACAGCCAAAAGGCTGCTTCTTCCCTCTTCTTGCAGGTGGGCAGGGAGGCCTGGCATTAACAGGCACTGATAAAAATTAGTACAAAGTGCTCCCTCCCCTGCCAGGAGAAAACAACAAGGTGACAGTGCGGTGCACTCACAGCATAGCTTCTAAATCCCACCCAGCACCAGGTGAAATAATGACCCTTATTTGCAGAGTTAAGAAAAGGTACAGCACTCTTCTAAGCACTGAAGCAATTCCAATTATTCCAGTAATCTGAAAATTTGACCCCTCAATTTTCTGGTGGAGGAACAGCCCTCCAAAGACAGCACATACATTCATAATACAGGAACGCACACGGGTGCTTCTCCCTAGCTCATTTTTGTTAGAAAATCCCTGCTGTACATGACAGATCTTTCAGAAGGTCAGTACAAAATCCCTGACACTTAAACTAAGTGTCTGAGCTGTGCGATGAAGACAGAGACTGTTTAAACTAAACATTTCCTAGCTTTGTATATCTTCACTTATTAACACAGGGAGTCTAGAAAGAGTGTTCTAAAGAAAGATATCTCCATTTTAACCTACTCATCCAGAGAAAAACACCTGCACCGAGCAGAAAGTGGCCACAGCTTTAGCAACTCTTCCATCCTATTCAAAACAGAAAAGCTGCTAGATTTTTAAACAAGAGACCTTTCCAAGAGTAAAGGAGTTTAAAATACACAATATTGCCATAGTATTGGTCCTGGGGGATCTAAACTTTTTTAATTGGTATGTTTATTCATATATCTCATTTACATGAATATATTTATGCCAGCATTAAAGTGTGTTTATTAGCACATGACCAAATTTAAACTATATCCCAAACAATTTTAACATAATTTGAAAAAGGCTTGTTAATAACCTTACTCTGGTTTACATCAGTATACCCTTGTATTCTGGAACTATACACCTCTCAAAGACCAGGACAGGATTTAGTTACTGTATTCTCTTATCGCTATTGCAGATGGCATGAAACATAGAGGACATGCTGCACACCAAATGGTTGTGCTCCTGGTCCCTCACACACACAGGGACCTCATCAGGTTGGAGAAACAGGCAGAGAGGAACATCAGTGTTCAGCAAAGGGAAAAGCAAAGTTCTGCACCTGGGAAAGAACAGCTCTATGCACCAGTATATGCAGCCAGGACAACTGGCTGGGAAGCAGATTTGCAGAGAAGAACCTAGGGTCCTGGTGATGAATGTGCTCTTCCAGGAAGGGCGGCCAAGGGTACCCTGGGCTAGATCATCAGGAGGAACAAGGCAGAGGATGCCTGGCAATTCCTGTTGGCAATTCCTGCCATAGAATTACAGTAAATTATAAAAGCCAGTCTCCACCCACTATATTAGCAGTCATTTTTCACATCCCAAAACTTAAGAACTCTCTTCTCACTGTCTGATTTAGAAAAACAAACCCCTAGAAGGTGAAAATGTTCTTTTTTTTCCCTACTCGAAAAGAGCAGTTGCCAAACTCAAGTTAAAACTGTATACATAGTAGGAAGCGGTTTTACTCTCTCACCCACATTCAGTGTCAATTCTTACTGGACTGTAGCATGGGGAAATAGCAACCATTAAGATCACATCAATAATTAGTTACACAACTCCCCTCAGTATTAAAGCACTGCATATCAAATAACAATATTATGAGAGATTTTAATTCTATGTACTTATCCACTGAAATATATATTTCAAATCTGTGAGGGGTTTATTTTTCAATGTCAATACAGCCTACAATATTTCAAGTCACTGATTTACACTTACATATATGCATACATACACACATGCATACTCATACTTACAACCAAAAACAGGTTTTCTTCTAGCACAAAGTACAAGCAACTTGTCTTCTAGTTCATACATTTAATTATCAAACATGAAAGGTTCAGACCCACATTTTTCCCCGCTCAAAGGAGGGGGGGGTGGGGGGGTCAAAGGACTTTAATGTCCAATTCATTTAATGATAGTCATTTTCCATTTTGTTTTAAGTTGTTTGTTCAAGGTGTCCACCCAGGCTTTATTTGCCTAGTTCTTTCTGCCCATGCTCTCATGAGTGAATTATGCATTTCCTCACAGAAGTTTTCCTTGGCAAACCTCTCTGGGATCTGAGCATATCAGAACCAGTAAGGGCCTTACACTCACATGCATCACCATAGGAATGGATAATTACCCTCATTATAAACACAGGATACTGGGGCACAGCAAGATTATAATCCATGTTGCCCTGTTAATCAGGATGCCCAGCCCTCACCAAATCTTTACACTATAGCTCACGCAGTCCTTCATTTCTTGACAAGTCCCATTCTAGTCCTGTTGTGCACTGAATGCACCAGGATCCCGTAGAAACACTAGCAACTGGAGATTTACCACTTGTAAACTTTTTCACTTTAATTAGTCTCAGTTTTATCATGTTATAATCCTCTTTTTCCAGCATTTGATCAACTTGTTTTTCACAGAAATCAGTCTCCACACAATAAATTCTAGTCTTATCTCAAGTTTTTCATTATATTTTTACTCTCTCAGTTCAAAACACCTGCCCAGCCTTCCCAGTTCTCCATCTCCAAACACCCCCTCCTCCAATTCCTCATCACAATTTCTTGATTCAAAGAACCCCAGTTCCTCAGCACCAAGCTTCTTATTTTACTTGTGGCTAATCACCAAATGATTCCGGCAGCTCAGACACACAATTAAATTCCTTTATTAAATACAAAAGCCATTTAGCAATGGCATGCCAAGATCATGCCTGGAAAATAATAGTTTACATACAGCCATATGCAAGCAGAGTAAATACAATTTTATTATCACAACACTGCACATAACTGTGAGCTGAGCTTGCTTGAAATCAACCACATTTGCTAAAAACTGATAGTTAGTTTCACTTTATTCTTCCCTGTAACAGGTTCATGTAGCTTTCTGGTCCTCTTGTAGTCACAGGTGTTACAATGTTACAAATAACAGTTTCCCTCAATTTAGAAACCAGCTATAGGGACTGTATCAATGCAGGATCTTAAAAACATCTCTCATACCTCACAGCTTCATCCTGAGAAGTCACTGACACTTTCCAGCAACTCCTCAGTACTAGCTGCTACCCTAAAAGAGCAAATTCCTTAAGAAAATAGAAATTGTAACTTAATTATCTTGGTTTTGGGGCTTCATCTTTTTGAAGATAGGAGGAGTAAGAAAGTTTGAATCTACCAAACAATTTGAAGTTTGATGACAGCTCTGCTTAGTAACACTTCACAGGTAGTTCAGACTCAAAGATGAAAACTTTGAGAATAGGGTACAGGGAAAAGGCACATTATTTAACAATAAATATAATGTCACCTAAATACCTAGTGAGCTACGGAAAATTCTTCACCTTCTACAACAGTTGAGAATATTCCTAGGAAGTTATCAAATCCTTTTCAGCCAAAAGCTTCATTATGTTAATATAAAGCATTCTTAAATCAATGCTTGACAAGTACATTAATTTGCCAGTAACCGCAAGGTCAGATACACTTTGCAAATACTCACAGAATCCTTCAATCTTGTCAGCTGTCTTGCTCCACGCTACCTGTCTGGTTTCCATTATGACCTGAATAGTCCTTCTCTCGGGATTACTCTTCTTAAGGCTGAACACTGTCATAACAGTTCCCAGCTCCAGGGTCCTTTTGATCTGGCTTTTCTCATACTCCGGCAGCACTCCATAGTCTATATTCTTTCTGGGCATTTTTTTTTTTTTTTATATGTATATCACACGTTTACTGTTTCCAATGTGCTGAAAGGAGAAAAAAAAAAAAAAAAGAAAAAAAAAAAAAAGAAAGAAAAGAGAGAAAAATTAGTATTTTAACAATACTTTTTAAAAGGAGTTTTAAAGAAATAAGTTAAATCTACCCAACAGTGATGTCTTCACACTCCAATACATGCCAGGTACATGATGAAGCTTAACAGTATCTTGCCATTTCATCCTGCAAGGAAGTAGGAACAGGCTCCAGGGACAGCAGTGGCACCAACTGCTGACGCGTTGTTATCAAATTGGCTAAGAATGAAGAGCTGGGCGGAGCAGCCACCATGCAAAGAACTGATTAAATCTCAGAGCAAAACTAGCACCTCTCCTTTAGCAGCCACATACAACCAACTGCTCCCTCAGTCTGTGTGCATTGAGCTAAGGTCAGCTCAGCCCAAACGTGTAAAACTCACATGAATCCACGTATTTCCCTGCACACTGTGTTACACACGCAAATCTTCACTTGCATGTGTACATCCACCAGCACAAATACAGGTTACAAGGAGCCCTTCAACCTTCTTGACTTCCTTACAAGCATTTGAGCATTTACCTACCATTAAATTTTTGCTTATAGAGATTTTCTCTAATTAGCATAGAGGGAGAAGTTGTTCTTTATTAAAAATGACTATTCCTATAAGACTTTGTGTGTTGTTTTAGGATATTTAGGGAATTATGTTCTATAAAAAATTACTTGTAAATTCTATGTTAAGCTGGAAAAAACTTCAGTTCTTGAAACTTGCCATCTCTGGAGATTTCTGAAACCTGGGAAGGCTCAAAGGCTCTTGAGCGTATGCTGTCATTTTCTTCTATTCAATGACAAGAAAATGCCAGAACTAATGACAGCAGCTTGTGTAAACAGTTTGGGCACTAGACTACACTGGCCTATAAGAAAATTTAAACAAGCTGACCATCTTCCTGACAACTTTAAAGAAAATGAGGGAAAAATATGAGCAAAGCAAAATACTGAGAAAAAAATGTTTGCTATTTCTAAAACTGTCTGTTCACACACTTCTAGAACTTCATGGCTTTGCGGTAGTTACTCCACTACAGGCTACTTTTCCTCACTCACATGTCAGCAGGCAGGCATTTTTGCATATAAACTTGGTTCGTATCTTGGCAGAAAAACAGTCTGCAGGAAGGTGCATTTGCAACAGCTCTCATAAATATTAACACCTTTCTGTAGTTCGTCTCCCACACGTGATCACACCAAACAGCTAATTGCAACCTTAACTGCTCCTCAGCAAGAGTAGGTACAAACTGCACAGCTTGGAAGTTGCTCCTCCATCCATGCACAGAGGAGGGAGGGATATCATTACTACACAAGCAGCCAGAGGCTGGGAGCAGAGCGGTACCTCCCAACAGTGCCCCTTATACTTGCACAAGCAAGGTTTAAAGAGTCTCTGGGCACATTCAGCCAGCAGCCCTTCCTCTCTCCTCAGTCCACTGCTCTCCATCACGAGCGGTTTCAGTTTCCGTGTTGATAATCAGTTCGACCGTGCCACTTCTCGCTTCCCCTTCGTGACTTCTTCCAACCGTCCCCGCACCCCTTGTCACGGGCTCCTGACCTGCTCTTAACTGAAGAGCTCTCCCATTAGCCCGCTCCAAAACCCACCCTGTCGCTCTCTGCTTCCACAGGCTGATCTGTCGGACTTTGGAGCTGCCCAGGACAAGTCTTCCTGTCCCTTCTTAAACTCCACTATGCCATGAGAGCGCTTGTGAATTTCTTGGCACACAAACCAAACAACAGTGTCTTCTTACCTGTGGGGTGGCCTTTTGGGCACTACCCACAGTGAACTTCAATTGCTCCACAGCAGGAATCATATCTTACTCCATGTTTTGTAAAACATACAATTTATGTAGTGCTTAATATCTATTAGTTTGTTACTTTATAGAGAGAGGGTGCTCCACTTCTCTATTAAGACCGAAAAACAATTATATATGCCAACCTTATGACTGAGAATTGTGAAATATTTTTAAGGATAAGATGCAGTGGTAGATTTTAGCTCAAATGTAACCAGTCGGACTCCATGGAACTAAAGAGATAATGATTTAAATGATCATGGATTTCCAAGATAGAATCTCCTCCTCTTGCTACAACGTTTTACAGTAACAGAAGAACAAGTATGGGTGGTTCTTAAAAATAATAAAAATTTAAAGAGCTTTGGTCTTAAAAGAAAATACTGCACATCTAGTATGAGCATTTTGCTTCCTTTATGAAGAATTGTATCCAAATGAACATACCATACTGCAGAACAAAGCTTCAACCATTCAGTGCACTAATGAAATTCAACTTGTAAACAAGTGCAAGTTTTCTTTTTCTAGAAGAATGTAACAAAATACACACTAGATCTGCCTCTTGCAGTACACGGTGTAGCTGCAAAGTGCAACACGACTTGGATCAACATGAAAAGGAATTTCCAAATGAAGCCATCTAATGAAGGGCAACAAAACTTTTCTTTTTTCTGATAGATTCAGTCTCTTAGTACAAAGAAACTGCCTCTCAGAGGTGGCTTCTTAAACAGCTTCCGCTGAATATATACTGGACTTCCCCTTTCAAAGTAGCTCTTTATTTCAAAAACAGAGCAAATATTGTTTTTAGTCTAACATAAATCCTACAGGCAAAGCCACGTTTTTAGCTTACTGTCAAACAATGTTGCAGCTGAGAGTATCTGTCATCAGTAAAAAAATGAGATTAAAAAGATAAAAAATAAGTATTATTTGACCCACCTAACAAACCATTCCTGTACTGATCCTCATGGGATAGTATCCAGGGATAACTGTGAATGGGTGTCACAGCAAACTTCCTACCAGAGAAACATCCCAGACCTCCCAAAGGAGCTACTGGAAGCCCTCGAGAGGAGACGTCACCTTTGTAAGGGTGGCCTGACACCCACCGCCGCACAGCTAGCCGAACCAAGGACTTTTCCACCCTGCTCTGCCCCTCACCCGGTACCCGGGGGCCTCCGAACCGGCGGGTCACGACACCCGTGTGCCGAATGAAGGCAACGCTTCGCCGGGCACGGGAGCCCAGCGCGGAGGTCGGCGCCGCTCAGCCGGCGGGCACCTACCGCGGACACGTCTCCTAACGCCTGCTACAGACGGAGGCCGCGGCGGCTCCCGTCCCGCGCGCCGTCCCGGCGCAGAGCGGCGCCTGCCTTCCCCTACGGCAACGCCTGACCGTCGTGGAGGGAAGGGAAGCCAAACGAGGGCTGCGGCGTCGAGGCGCGGCCGTCTGCTCGGCTGCGGAGAGGCCGCTGCCCAGCCCTGCCCGCTCCCCCGGGCCTCACCTGGCGGCCGCGGGTGCTGCTGCTGCCGCTGCGTCCCGCGGGCCCCGCGGCGGCCGCTCCGCTCCGCGCTGCCCCGCGCCGCCGCCCGCCTCCGCCTCGCTCGCGGCCGGGGAGGGCCCGTCACGTGACGCGCGTCGCGGCCACCTACTGGCGCCGAGGCGCGAGGAGCCGGACCGGCCGTTAACGGTCCCAACGGCTCCGCGCACCGGCCGCGGCGGCGGGAGCCGGGCCGGCCGTTAACGGTCCCAACGGCTCCGCGCACCGGCCGCGGCGGCGGGAGCCGGACCGGCCGTTGACGGTCCCAACGGCTCCCCGCACCGGCCGCGGCGGAGAGGGCCAGAGTGGCCGTTAACCGTCCTAACGGCTCCCCGCACCGGCCGCGGCGGAGGCAGAGTGCGAGGAAAAAAAGTAAGTTTCCTTAAGTTCAGGCTAAAGGTAAAGGGGGAGAGGCTCAAAACAAAAAAAAAACACACCCTTACCGTGAAACGAATGTTCCCGCTTTAAACTTGGCTCAGACCTGTGTGGCACCTGGCTCCGCAACTAGCACCCAGGGCGCTGCAAATATTCCCAGAAGGTTCCAAGATTTCCAGATCTTTCCCAGAGATTTCAGGGGAACACAAGTAGAGCCTGGCTTGCTAAATACCTGAATAATGTGGTTGTGTTTGAGTTGTCTGTCATGTTCGCAATTTGTATGATCCAGCTGGGAACGGGATTAGTGGGAGTAGAGAATATTTAGCAGACATGCGGTATCGTATTGAGGTGCTTGAGGCAAATCCAGGTGCATGGAATTCCATAAAGTCCTGAGGTGCCTCCAAAGGAGAGGACAACCTCTCTGATCAAACAAACAAACCAAACTGAACACTGCAAAAGCTGTGGGAAGCTCTTTCCAAAGCCAAGCTAGCAAACCTGTGTCACAGCAAAAGGCACCTGAGTATTTCCAATGAGCTTGGCTTATCAGGAATAAAGCCAAGGAACACATTCAAAATGTGATACCACAGAGGGAAAGAATTTAAAAAGTAATACTCATGAAGGGTGTGAATTATTTTAATGACTACAAATGATTACAATTTCATCATTGTTTGACATTTCATGAACCATCTTTCTAAGGGCCTTTGCAAACCAGGAGAAAGTTTCCATCTTTATAACTTCTGTGATGCAGTTTAAAATTATCAGAACAAAGTTTTACTGATGACAGAAGACTGAAAGGATGAACATAGATGGATATAAACTGAATTTAGAATCAGTCACACCAAAGTTTATTCTCCCACAGGTTACTTTTTACTCATTCTGAAGTAAGTTTCTGAAGCTGCCATGAAATTACATGGTCAAAGCCATAAGGTTACATACTGTGGAGAGCTAAAGAATGCAGGTAATCCCAGAGCTTCTTGCAAAGAGAAGGTAACATTACTTTCTCTTTGCTAGTTGCCAGTTCTAGGATTAAATCTGGATACACTGATAGGGAATCAAAGTCAAGTTCAGCAGACCATACTTCTGCTCGTATGGTTGCTCATGTGATATTCAGAGACTTTGCTGCAGAACCTATCACCTTTTGTGTCCCAAAATGCTTTCGCAGTATGAATCCAAACTTTAAGAATATAGTTGAGCTGTAGCAACAGAATTCTAATAATAGACTATATGGAAGAGCCATCTACAAACACATCTCTATCATATTATAGTTGCAATGTTCTCAGCACATCTTAAAAGAAAGGAGTTTGGGTTCCTTGCAAAGAAAATTTCTTTTAAAGAGTGTTTACTTGGCTCTCTGCTTATCAGAGTATAATTTTCATTTTGGTAAATTATTGTTGCTTGATCATTGTATTTAAAGTAAACGGTGATCTAATGCAAACTACTCAAATAGTTAGTGGAAAAGTTGATATGAAGGAAGGAACGTTGTACTTTAAAATAACAATCCAAATAAAAATCCAAAATAAACATGAGAAAATTTCAACTGTGCAGTATAGAAGATGCTTTTTCTAATATACTAACTACCTGATTAGGAGAGGAGTCTTGGCAGAGGGTCTGGGACAGTCTTTGCTGACTGCACCAAACACCAGGATATATTAAAACTGCAATCACATCTTCAGATTAAATGTGAAATACCAGAGCCACAATGGTAAATTGCCATCAAGACTTGCTGCCTTGACTGCTCTAGGGCTTCCACTCAGTTCCATCAACAATGAGAAGTTCTGTTAACAAGGGCTCAGCAGCAGAACAAGAAACCTGTAGCAGGTTCTGTAGGGAACTAGGTACACGTGTCTTCTGTATTTTTTAACCCATTAATGCAACTATCTTCCATAATAGGAAATGTGATGGCAGGTGAGCAGTGCTGAAAACAAACAGTAGTTTTGACAGTGCATTGTGGCTCAGCAAGACAAAAGTCTAGATCTTCCTTCTAGTTATCTTGCAGTCTCTCATTTCTTTCCCATTACAGAGCAAGACCACAAGCAAGTTAAGGATTGTTAGCATCTGCTTTAGCCTCCTGCTCTCACTCACTATCCCTGTAAGCTCTTAGCAGCATAAAGAAGAATAACTAAAGGCAGGCTGGGCACGATGATGACCGAGGCTAGACTAGAGCCTGTAGCCACTGCTCTGAACTAAAGTCACCAGGAGCCATGATGACAGCTCACAGTGTGCTGCACTAAGAGGAACAACACACTGTAGCTGATCATTTCTTATTTTTCTGTGGTTCTATTGAGATTTGTTTGGCTTTGTTGCTATGAATGGAAGCACTTCTGGGACCACTGCACTTCTGGGACCATCACACAGAAAGCTCTGACTTTCTCGATTCTATACAAGGCTGAGTGTAGGGATTTATTATTGTCTAAGGCTGTCCCTCAATGCACACAGGAAGGGAGGAGAAGTTTGTTGCAATGTTCACTCATGCAGACATCTTTAATCTGTCACGTGCTGCATCAGAAAAGTTTAGAAAAGCCCTCTAGCTAATGAAAGCCCTGGACTTTACTGAGGATGGAGAGAGCACACTGGTCCTAACAAAGATAAACGTGTAACCATGCAAAAACATGCCGAAACCTCAGTGACATCAAGATATGAGTGAAAAATTAACACTGACAAATTGAAAAAAAAACCAGTAAATGTGAGTATCTTTTTTTTCTGAATAGGGATAGAATTATAGTTATTCTTCTGGAATGTGCATTTCAGATGTGTGCATCTTTGAAGAGAGTCCATCTGGTATATCTCTAAAATCAACATATTAATGAAGAGTGCAAATCATTATTGCAGCTGCAGTTATCTTTATGCACTGTGGTCACAACTCAGTGAGTCACATAAAAGGGTCAAAACCTTCTGTTCTACTTTTTGTGATAAGCATCTTCTTAACATACACTGTTGGAAATTTTGTGCATTAACAGATGAAGGTAGAAGCTGGTATTAAGTGAGGTACAACAGCCTCTGGCACTGAGGGCCAGTCTTATTAACATATTTGTTAACAATTTAAAAGAGAGAATTAAGCAAGGAGGAAAAAATGCAGATATTGTATCTACTAAAAACTAAAATCTTGAATAAAACAGATAAATGGGGCAAGCTGCAAACTGCCATCTAGTCTGCAGGACAAATAAGAGAAGCTGTATTAGAGTCTACTGTGCGTGCAGGCAGGGAAGATGTGACACTAGAGTCTGAAAATTCACTCAGATTCATGTTCTATAGTCTGGACTCTCAAATACCACACCAAGGAAATAAGACTAAGCGGCTTCGACCTCTGTTTACAAAGGATCCATTTTTCAGAAATTTAAATATATATCAACTAGTACATAATATGTACTACTTCTCAAATACACATGGATACATATAATCTGTAGATAAATCCATATTATTTCATTTACTGTGTATGCTTAACCCTGCTTCCCCTATAAGCTATAGATAAGCAACCTTTTTTATATCCTGACAGGTTTTTTCGTGCTACAGAATGGAGAAATTTCACAATACATTTTTAAATTCCAGCTACCAACACCTTCTCAGTCAATCAATAACATTTGACTGAAAATCTGAATGTATATCACGTATAAACTGTTATAGAAGGAAGCACAAAAATCTGAACTTTTTGAACAGAGAGAGAAACATGAAAAAACAAACAAAGCTTCTTCAAGATTTCTAACATGTCTCTCATTTAGCACAAGTCAATAAATAGAATGAACAAAGATTCCAAGAATGTGAATTTTCAAATGCTTATTTAACCCAATCTCCAAGTTGGTATGAATTTAAACAGCTTGCTTTTCTTCAACTGAACACATTTGTATGTGTTTATAATGATATAAAAAATTTTACATGCATGCTCAAATGCACACAAAAATATCTTCTCCCCTTTTTTTTCCCCCTGAACCTGGATCACTGGCCTGAACCTTCTTCTCTTTGAAGAAAAAATGTCTTTTATATCTCCTATGCTTTAGATAGTGCTTTTATTCTAGATCTAAGCTACAGATTTTTTTCTGTCTTACAGGAGAGAAGACAAAATGTAGAGCACAGATAGCTTTGCCAGGTAATTTAAACCCAACTGTCTAGTCCCTAGAACCTTTTTGCCACATATCACAGATTTCAGACCCCTTTCTGTAAAGAATATCTGTGCTGCTGAGTTTCAAAGGCACCAATAAAAATCTTACCTTTAATCCTGTGCAGAATAATGGATCATATATTCTGAGATTAGGTAGGTAGTATCAGACAGAGGTTTCCTCCTCTTTGTTCTCTGATTCCACCTCGGTAAAAGCATACTGTTGAGACTCTCCTAGTGTGCAAAAGCTCAAATGAACATTTGGTCAGTCAGTCTGGGCCTTTAATATACAAAATATAAATAAAAAATACAAAATATAAAAAAAAGTAAAACCATGTCACCTTCAATAATGATGCTTCTCCTTCACCAGGGACACATTTTGTTATGACTGTTACTAACAGGCGAAAAAAAAGGAAGTTGTAAGAAAGAAAGTGTAACACTAACACTGAAGTACGTCATTCTCAAGGAGCAATAATCTGTCCTCTTCATGTTCTATCACTGATCTCCTGCTTTAATAATGCATTAATAATTGCAACTAAGATAAACACAACAGTTATTACAATTTCTGGTTTGCCTTAGATTTTGAATGCTTTACTTTAAAATGAACGTTTTCTGTTGTGTTTCCATATATGCACTTATAAAATATATATGAGCACATCACATTCACCCACATGCTGTGTGCACACAAACAACTTACTATGTGGAACCTAGAATTTTAATGTTAGACCAGAAGACAGCTCCTGATTTATTACTCCACAGGGAATTAGATTAAAGGAAGGGCACATTTGTCAATGTTATCGATAATTTTAACTAATATTTTTGCTCTATTAAAAGTAATGAAGATGTTATAACTGAGTAACTTCAGGTTTCTAGTGATTTATAATCAAATATAATCATAATTTATTCACAGATTTATAAATAGAGCATATATAAATATATTTAGGAATATACATTTTTAGACAGATTAAAACAAAATCCAAATATTTAAATAAAACTAGCATTCAGATATGGAAAAACAGATACAGGAGAAGACCCGTCAAAGAAATCAGAAAAGACTAGGGCTACAGAGGGAGACATCTTAAATCATTCATATCGTACACCAAGGATATGCTCTTACTACTAACTGCACTATTTCAGGTTGAAGCTTGCTGTCCCCAGAAAATGAGAGAGGATGTTGAAGGGAGTTGCCAGATTGTCACTGACAATTTGTGGTATTTGTTGTTGTTGTTGTTTGAGAAAGAGAATAATGTGTGCAGAGCAGTAGTGACGCTGCTAGGTCAATCAGGAAGTCAGTGGCTGGGGTTTTAAAAGATACATTTTGTTTCATGTACTAGAAAAGTTCACATAGTCTTTTTTTGAGAACAAGAGAACATACAAGAAAAAATGTAAAAAAAAAAATCCAATTTTACAGTTCACTTACAGATAACTAAGTTATCAATGGATTTTATGTTTCACATGGATCAGTGCAGCCTGTAGGTAAAATGATTTGCAGTTGCAGCAGCAATTGTTATAGAAGAACACAGAAGTTTTTAGCTAAAACAGGTGCTTCTTTGCATCTTGGAGCAAATAATATAAGAAGATGCAACAAGAAAGCATATTAACTCTGCTCACACAGATGAAGAGCTGAAGAACAGTTCACTTAAAGCTGAAGTTTCACATATATCTTCTTGCAGCACTTATAATGAAAAATGCTGCTCCTTCTGCTGTCATTGTCTGATCCTTTCCATCCCTACCCCAGTCTGGCACAAGTCATGCTACATAAACTTCATCAGAGAACAAACTCGTCTTAACCTGGCAAAATAAAAACAAGAGAAGGAAAAGGAAACAATTCAGGGTTGGCCATTGTGAAGACAAGATGCATAAGGTATTGAAAACACTAATTTGAAACTAATATTATATATAACTTTCAAATAGTGGAAAAAGAAAATATCTGTCACAAACTCATCTTTAAATTACAAAATATCTTCTAATGTGTCGTTTCATGATCATTACCTACCAAATAGTAAACCTGCTGAAAATCTCTGTTGCTGTGTATGTTTATGAAAAATGAATATAAGCAAAACACTCAAAAACTCACAATAATCTTCAAACAATACAGCTGACTGAAATATCTAGAATTTGATCTGTATATTACACTCATGGCTATATTTGTTTTGCAATGAGGGAGCTGAAAAAGCGCTACATGGCTTCGTAATTAAAGCAATATCTGATGTGAAATTTGAGTATGAAAAGTCTATCTCAGCCACTTAGTGACTGATTCCTATGATAAGCAGAAAAACAAAAATTTATTTTGTCAAAACATGTAAAAATACCTAAAAAAAAAGTTAAACTGGAGACACCACAGGCAATTTGCAGAAGAAGTGAAAATGGAATGAGCCATGTGCCACTGCTACAGTCCTTGGAAAAAAAGGGACAATTTTGCAAAAGCAAAAAACAATCACCAAGTTCTGTGAAAATTTCCACAATGATAAAATACACCAACTATAACTGCTGAAATGTTCAAGCAGAGAGTACAGTAGCCTTTGAAATTATTTTTTTTTTTGCTGACATACACTGCTTAAAATATTTTCAGCCATTCAGACAGTCCACATTTATTCATATGTGGAGAGAACAAATTCACTGCCTCCCCAGGGCCGTCCAAAATTCTCTTTAAGTCTCCTACCAAAAATCAGGCTTTTTAGAAAAAAAAGAATCAGCTGAAGATGAAAGAAATCGCAATTGCTCTTTATGGTGTGTGAGTTCATGTGTCATGCTGGTTTACCATTTCTTTCTTTACCTTTTAAGTTTTTAAAAGACAAATGTTTGGGGCATTCATTGATTTCACTAGGGCATAATCAACATGTTTTCTAATTAGGCTTTCCCTGGAGCAGAAAAGATAAATAATTTTTCTGCACATGTTTTAGGTGAGAAAAGACAAGAGAAAAAGAACCATTCTTGTTGTACAAAAGTCCTGTGTTGCTTCAACAGGAGGAAAAAAGCCCAGCAAAGGTGAAAGTTCTAGCTGATTTTATAAGAAAATTTTTGCTAAAAAAAAGTGTTTATATAGTATATTTTATATATAGTAAAGATACATTTTTAGCAGCTGACTTGCAAAAAACATGTTCAAAAATACCATAAAATTCTAATCAGCCATTCTTTTATTCCTGTAGATTATCCTATCGGCCCTTGATAACCAAGAGTAGAGTTAAGCAAAGGGCATAACTAAGGCTGCGCTACAGTATTGTAGCATTGTGTCAAATTTTGACCAACACCTGAAGTGCTGCTGTTACGTGACAGCTGCTGGGCCATTTATATGTGTACAAGACTGGCACAGGTAGTAGTTAGTGTGTTTAAACAAAACTTTTGCAAAGCATCCAGGAGAGAACAGTGAATGCTATGGAAATCAGATGACTATTAATTTCCTTTTCTCGTTTGACCTCAGTCTTTTGGAAGGCAAATGCGATGGATATTGATAAGGCTGTGGCAATGAGGACAGAGGCAGCTTTCTCCATGCAAGGAACAGTGGCTGTGTACAGATCTAGAGAGAACAGCTCGCACCTAAAAAGATTACGAACCTTTTTTAAGGCACCCAAAACACTGCACTGCTACGTGGACTTCCTGGTCACGGCCGCAGCCCCAGTCCGGTGCAAGCAGTTCTGCACATGCACGGCAACTCTCTGGAGCTCCACATTTGCACATCAGGCTGTACTTCCTCTTGGGGTATCACACACTGTGCAACTGCTCTGCTCCTCCGTGACTTTGGGCAAGTCACAGTACCACTTCATACCTCAGTTTCCGCATCCATAAAATGGAGATAAAGATTTTTATGCTTCCCGAGATCTTCTTGCTTCAAGACTGAGGAGCAGCACTATTTGTGCCTAGAGCAAGTATCAGCAAGAAATCAGGGTCATTATTAGCATTATCACTCCAATTTACACCATCATTTTACTACTGGAATAATGTCTACAGTAACAAAAATTACCTTGATGTCTTTGAAAAAGTAAATCTGTGCAATCCCAGCATTAAAAATACAATTTGTACTTCTGAGGCAAATATACCAGCTATACTTACCTATATTTCTGATTTCTTCTACCTCACATGACAGAATCATGCTGGCAAAAGAAGAAATACATTTAAAAATATCAGGTTTTTATGGCAATTTTAGCATCTTCTTTACTGTTTTCCTGAAAGCAAAGGACTTTGTAATTAAAAAAAGTCAATATTATAGCACTGGGGTTTGAAATTAGTGTGATATATTGTATTTTAAAACAACACTGGTCTTATCTACTTATAGATAATAAAACATAACAGAGCAGATGACTTGTAGGTGCTGCCACTGAGAATGCAGCACAGAAGGACCCTGCCAAAGCAAGATTCCTACTCACATATCTCGCATCACATTTTCTTGTCCCTTCTGTTGCTTTTCCTTAACCTGAAAGCTGTGTTTTGTGTACCATAAGCCTCATTGGCTACAAGCAAATTTGCTTCAGGACCACTCCTTCTGACTGTAGCTTTCCATTACGATTCCTGACACTATCACCTTTAACCACATCCCTGGAAGAGCTCTGCTTTCTGCTGGTGCAGGGTTTGCTTTGTTAAAATGATATGACTTTGGATTTTAGAGGAGATGAACATAAGCAAAGAAATCACTGAAAAATGTCAGGGAACTGAGCAAATATTTTGCAAGCATTTGATTGAGAGAGTCAACACACAGACAAATATCATCCTGATGAGATCCCCATACGCCAGAGGACAAAGTCCTCTGTTTATCTGTGTCAGCAGTGCAGGTTTGCTTCACCTTGTGCCACCCTCACCACCTTCAATGCCCGGCCTTTAGCTACTGCAGATGTACCCGGCAGAGGCGACGTTGCAGCAAGGCAAAGAGCTGTGGACTGGCAGAGTCTCCACCACATAAGGCAGCTCCACTTGAGACATGACAAGGGTAACCACTTCCTGCAGCTCCAGCATGTGCTTGGCTAGACTTGGCACTCTATGGGATCCGAGCTGGAGCAAATGTCTCTTCCAACAAATCAGCAGCTCTGAACGATCTCCTTCCTGCTGTGATTACATCCAGTGACCCAGGAACAACAGTGAGCATCCATGTTATCCATCTACAGGTTTTCCCCACTGATAAAATGGCATCCATGCTATTTGCAAACACTCACTTGTTTTGTCGTGTGTATCAGGATCCATCTTCTTTATTTTAGTGCCCTCTATATCAGTATCCCTTTTAATCATAAGCTGGTAAATTAGGGGAGAATAAACTGCCATTCCTCCTGTCACTAGGGATTGCAAGACAGAGAGAAAGCAACACAAACTCCATTGACAAATGACAGTAATCTGCAGCAAATACTGATTATTATGACTGTGCATGGACTCTGGAAACAAGAGACTGAAATAGAGGCAGGATCCCCATCCTGAGAATAACCTCTTCTCTGCATCTGATCTTTGCCATGCATAATCACATTATTTTTCCTCTACTACTGTTTCTGTGATACCATGATGCCACTCACTGCCTTCATCCAGTATTAGCAGACTTTCTACTCAGGATTCATTTAGTGGAAACATTGCCACCTCAGCAGAATTGTACGAGTTTCTGGCTTGACTCCTAAGAGCCTTTCTTTGTACTGCACACCCACTTCATCTTTTTGACTACTGTCTTTGAAAAGGGAAATGGAATTTAGCAGCTAAAAATAACTGCATCAGCAAAGTCACCTCCTGGCGCAGAGTACAGGCACCCTGACAGCCTCCAGTGCAATATTTTCCCTAGTTATGACAGCTGTGAAATCTTACAACACCAAAACAAAATATTTATTTCTTTCTGTATCACAGTCCTTATAGACAACATGGTCAAAAACAGACTTCTCAAGGTCTTTTCTAATTACATCTGCTCCTCCAGAGGGTTGAATTCCTCCACCTGACTCTCTTTGGGGTAGAAGCTAGAAACAGCCTGGTATATTGAATAAGGCTCTCTGCAGCTAAAAGGATTTCTCCTGAGGAGAACTTAACAGAAATGTCCAGGGGACATTTCTAGTAAGGGAGCATCTTTCCATGCAAAAGCCTACCCATCTTCCAGAGTTAGTGTAGGATCACAGGCCTACTTGTGTCTTAACGCAGTTGCTAGCTCAGTTTAAAAGATCTTTAGGACCTTGGGAAAGCTCCTTACTCAAAAAAGCCTTAGGAGCTAGCTCAGCTGCATTAGGTTGTCAGCTTTCCTGTCTCCCAGAGATGGGCCAGTTTAGCAGCTCGCCTTTTCGAATCTGCTTTTGTGCACATGACCTCTATTTGAATATGGCAGATATCCCATGATGTGGTGGTTTTAGCACTTTGCATACCAGCCATTACGTTACAAGCCATTTTGCAAAAAACTTTTTCTGGTGGCTATAATTGCTACAGCGTGCCCACACTTGTGCATCACGTTGCAAATCCTATCACGGGATTTAGCAATTGGCAAGGAAAATCTTGAGCTAAAGCTAAACCAAAGCAATAATAAGCCAAAGATTACTGAGTTACAGTTCAAAATGTAGGCAAGGTTCTGAGAGGTGTTTAAATGTTCAGAGAACAGTTGAGAAGCAGGCAGAATTCTGCTCTATAATTCTAGTCCACAATTGGATACTTTTACAAAATATAATGTTTACAAATAATAAGAAGAACTTAATGCAAATCAAGTTTTTACCATTAGGTTTGAATGCTCTTTCTTTATATCCATCCAAAGCAGAGCAGGAGGCAATTTTACATGCAGGATGAGTAATATTTTCCCAGGTAATGGGCTCTTGGGAGGCCTAACTGATCAGCAGATTAGCATTTCGATAACCTTAGAGGGAGGATACTGCTGAAGAGCAAAATAATGTTAATTTTAAAGAAAAAGAAAAAGAAAAAGAAAAAGAAAAAGAAAAAGAAAAAGAAAAAGAAAAAGAAAAAGAAAAAGAAAAAGAAAAAGATGCTTACCAAAGAGCAGAACAGGCCCAGCGCATGGGCAAGCATGGTTTATTAAGTTGATTTATTAGTTGTAGTTTTATCATCTTTCCCACAGAGTTTGTTGCAAGGTCAGATTTTTTTACTGTACATAGCTTTGAACGTGCAGAAGTTCAGCAACGAGCAATTTTCAGGATTATTATTGTTCAAAGCTTACTTCGGAGAGATCTGTCCATAAACCTGTATTAAAAGTCACAAATGAAAGACATTGTATTCGGAACACGCCTTTGAATTTGTCCCCAAAAAGGCCCATTTTGCTAGTTGTGCCGCATGAGGGCAGCAGAGCTTGCGAGTCGCGCAGCTCCGCGGACACCGGCCTTGGCACGCGCCGCTGGCGGAAAGTCCCGCGCCGCAACCTGCAGCCCGTGGGGCTGTGCTGGTTCTGTGGGGCACCAGAGCCCGCACCCAGGCAGTGACGTGGCTACAAACGTCTGTCCTGAGGCCACAATGTTCTCAATTTTTGGTCAAGTTTTGACAGAGACTGCAAAAAGCAAACATGCTATCAGGCACCTCCTCAGACCAACAAATTTCAACTTCCCAATCCAAAATATGCTAGTACTGAAACAGACGAAAATGAAAATACTGTTTGAAAAGCCTGTTTTACTGCACGTATACATTTACTTTCCTCTCATCTTGCTTCCTGAAGTATATTCCTGAAAAGTAGATATTGGGACTGAAAATTTGCAGCCTTCTATTTATATAAAAAAACTTAAGAATATATGAAAATAGAATATAATACTGGGAAGCATTGGGTAGCCTCTGCCATGGGAAACTCTATCGACCTCACCTGTAGGGGACACGAGAGAAATAATTCAGCGTGTCCAAAGGCTGTGTGAGGTTTCCAGGCCGTGCCCAGAACAAGGGCAGCACTCAGGTTTCATCTGCAGCTGAAGACTGATTTTCTGTCTCAGTTCCTATTGTGTAAAGGGAGAAGTGAATCGGTTAAGAGTCTGTTTAATTTGGTGACACTCAGAGATTATTTTACCAAGAAGGAAACTGTGTCATTTATCATCCCATCAAGCCCCTTAAACCACAGCTGTAATTCTTTCCTTGCACATTTGTGCTGCTACCATGAGGTGGAGCACTGCACCAACTGCCAACCACTATTAAATGATTACCAAAAGCTTTTTAGCTTTCTTCCACTTCAGCCAATTTGATCCTAAGCATCAATCCAAGGTCAGCTGATTGCTGAAAAGCAGTGACAAACCAAGCAGAAAGGACTGACTGCAGCACTGCACATTATTGATTGGACTACAGTGGGATTCAGGAAAGGGTTATCTGTTTCCACCAGTCACTAGGTAACAGGGTTGCTTCAAGATGCAGTCAGCCAGCGAGAACAGATCCAGTGAGATAATGTTTTGGTTTTCTCTTTCAGTGGCCTTGTTGTTTTGTCCTAATGGTCCTTGGAAATATGAGTTTATTCTGCAGCTTAAAGAAGACTCTGTGTGACTGTGCAAGTCTGAGCAGATAACTGCAACCTGAAGAGCTGGCTACAGGTACTTTTTCCTAAGCTGCCTCTCACTCTTATAACCACAGTTTCCCCTATACAATGAGGTCTTCAGCTTTTCCCACATGGTTCCAGCGGGCTTTCCTTTTACCTCTGTGCCCAAGCTTCCCTGCCAAAGTACATCCGCAAGGTGCCCTGTGTTGGGCTGGCTGCTGGGCAGGTATTAGGTTGCTTCACCCACAGGAAGAAGTGCACTAGGAAGCCAAACCCATCAGAGAAAGAGATAGGGCAAAGCATGAGCACAGAAGTCCCCTGGCTGTGACAGTAGCACCAGCAGAGATGGGTTGATTTTAAGCTGATCAAAACCAAACATTATGGTTTTGTTCCCTTTGCACTGTTTGACTTTGGAATGGATTTGCTTTTCCTGTTATAAATTTCTTAAAGGACAACTAGAAAATTTTAATTTTCCAGGGACAACATTTTCTTTTGAAAGACACACATCTTGGTGAAAGTCCCAAGAAGTTCTAAGCAATAAGGTTGTAATACTGACAAGCAAACCTGTGATTATATGTCCTTCAATGGCTGTAGTCTATGAAAGCTGTAAATCCCATCTGTTATGCACATGGATGACTATTGAATATCCTGATAAGAGAGGTGTGATTTGTCTGTAAATATATCATACAATAATGTTTTCTAATATTTGGTGTAGTAAAGCCTCCTCCTGCAAATATTGTCACTGGTTACCTCACTGTAACTTTCTGTTGGCAAGTCTTTCATAGTTAAGGTTATAACTACATCACTCTTTGGCATCTCTGCCAGATACTCAACTCCTTATTTTATGCTCTGTCACATAAGCTGAATAATTTGAATGCCTGTTCAATACAAAAGGTAGTTATTATATGTTTGAAGAAAGAGATTTGACAATACCTGCCTTGTAAGAAATACCAAGTAAGAAGAACAGTGTAAAGGCAATGGAAAATGTTGTAAATCAGAAGGTGACAAGGCAGTTTTCAGATGGAAGATTGGAACATTGCTAAAGGTTCCACAGACATGCTGAATTATAGACAAAAATCCTCCTTCTAGCATTTGTCCTCTGTTGCTACAGTCCTTTTATGGGCATAAATCCCACTGAAGTCAAATCATGTCTATAAACTAAATTCCATAATTAATCCATAAGTAGAATCTGTCATTGAAATGCATATTATTAGTTTGATTTGTACAAGATGTATAGATATGATTTGAAATAAAAGCAACATTATGGAAAAAATTACGTCAGTTGCAGTTTTGTCTGAATAAGGACTTTGCAGCATGAACACACTCCCAAAATAACACATCTGCAGTGATCTAAGCTAAGCTTAGCTAACATTTCCCTGCACTGTATTTTTACACAGGTAATTTTGTGTAAATGCTTAACCACAGCTCTAAAATGACATCAATCCCCAAACTGACAAATGTGCACTGTGAGAGCACCTAGCTCTACCCAGAGAAAAAGAGCACTAATGAAACTTGGCCTGATATCAGCACTGCTCTTTAATCCATACAGAGATGCAGGTAGCTGTGATGCAAGTAGCTGATAGAATAGAAACACCTTCCAGTTAGCAACTGCCCAAGATGCCAGCACACTTCTACCTACTGCCATAGAGGTAGAGAGCTGGGCACACAGCTTTGCCAGCTTAAATAAAGCACCCACCGTAGGTGACAGAAAGGCTGTTTGCACAGGGACCGCATGGCAGCACGGTGGCAACCAACTGCAGGAAGGCTGCTTCTCGGGTTCACTTTCTCGCATGTGGCCAGTGCGATGAACTCCTGCCCAGCAGGTTGGATTCATTCCACAAGGCAGCAGAGCTAGTAAACTGGGGGCCAGGACCCGACTGAACATGGGAACTGCCATAATCCTCCCAAAAGAGACAATGGAACAGGCCTGAGCAACATGGGAAGGAGAAGCTGGTTGTGGACAAACCTCCTGTGTTGTCCATCTAAGGCTGAACTCATTTCCAAACCCAGCATGCACAAGCCAAGGAAGGACATTTCTTTCCTTATCATCCTGCCTTTCAGAGCAGTGTTGCTCTACCAGCAAGTTTCTCAGCCAATTCCTTACCAGTTCATCCCTAACTACCCTGGATCACTGCATCCATATTCTGGGGCTGCTGGCAGGCTGAGCCAACCTCCTGGGCACCAATTGACTTTTGCCAGCTCTAAAGGAGGAAAGTAGAATGAGGAACAGGGGAAAAAATTCATTCTGTGTTAAGTTTGCCCTTGTAGTAGAGACATCATTTCACTTTCTGAGAATGAAAGCGCAGACTCCAAAGCAGAAATCAAGCACAATTTATCATTAACTCTCAGTTAAAGCAGAAAGCTAATTGCCACTGAAGACGAAGAGTGAAGTTCCCCGTCTCCGAGCGGTCCGTTTAGAAAAAACACTGTTGTGTTGCAGGAGGGAAAAGAAGTTGTTGCTATTTTTAAGAGGTCGTTCTAGTAGGATTCTGGTGGAAGTGGAGGTAATTCTTCCTCTAAAGGAACTGCTGAACTGTGAAAATGCAAAGGTACATTCCCAAGATTCATAATACCTGCTGTCTCGAGTGACCTACTTTTCACACACTCGTTACGAATAGGGTTAGGCAACAGTTAATTCAGTGCTGTAAACTATAACTGTCAGGCAAGGACTGAAGCAACAGTTATCACATGTCTCATGAGCCCAATGGAAAACACTGCTCCCCCATGATAGCGATTACTGGGCAATACCCCATTTCAGACGTATGTTTTGGGTATATATCTAGCCGACACAGCCATTTTCTAAGTTAAGCATAATCATTCAGATCAGTTTATCAGATCAAACAGAAGTTTTTCTTAATACTAAGAACATCAAATTATCAAATGTATATAGAGATTGTGATATTATCTCAGAGGTCACAAAATACGAAAGGCACTTTCATACTGAAGATCCAAACAGTCATGTGTCTCTAAGAGCAAGACTAAGAAAAAGTGAGATTATGAGCAGGAAGAGCACACCAACAAATCAGCTTTTCTAACAGCCCTACTGCATTTCACAAGTCCTAAGCTATATAATACCATGGTACGACATGTATTGCTGTTTGTTTGGCCTTTTGCTAGCAGGGCTCTCAGGAATCTTTTCTGCTATTATTTCCTTTCACCTGGGTGACAGGACAGTGAAGCGAATGAAAACTGAACCTGAGTTTGAGTTTACATGAAGACCTTAAGTCTCCATTTTACAGGAAAGAGGACTGAATTAACAAGTTAATCATTCTTTTGGTATTTTAATTAGTTTCTAATACCTTTATCAAATGACTAACAATTCTTTTAGAAGTTGGATTTAGTGTGATATTTGTCGCTACTTTGACTTTAAAAAAGATTTATATTTGGTTTTTTTAACAGCAGAAAATCTGGTTTCTGGTTACATACATACATTAATATTAGTTAAACTACCATCATCCAAACTATCCCAGGTTACCAGGAAGAGAATTGGCCCTGAGGGCTACAGCTAGGAAGCCCACAGTACTTTTTTCTCCCTTCTTCCTCCAGAGTGAGATCCTAACTTACACGCAATAGACCCGTTCTCCACATAGAGTCACAATCAAGTCAACTCTTGCAGCACAAAGGAAATCACATTTCTTTGAAATACTGAGGAAATCTGAATGTGTGTTCCTGTTTAGTATGATTAAGGTGTCATATAGCACTCCCACGCACCCCGACACAGAGAAGTTTTTGCAGGCTGGTGATGTCAAAGCAAATCAGCTGCAAACACTGAGGGGTTCTGAGAAACACAATTAGGACACGTTAGGCAGACTGTCATTGAGCCGAGCAATGAGGGAGGGCCCTGGAAACCTCGCCAAGGAGCTCCACGCAGGGTGTGGGGACAACACGGTGACAGGGCTTAGGCCAACAGATTTTTTAAGAGGCATATCAGGCCTGACTCCTTTGCAGCGTAAGATTTTCTGTACATGAGCTGCTCATTGCTGATTATAACATTCTTTTAAGCAACAATTTATGCATTTATGGAAAACCATACAGTTTGGGAACATCAAGTAGACCTTCCACATGCATACTTACTTCTCTGCTCCTGGGTTTGTTGTTTCTTTTGAAACTCTCCCTGATCAGGGTTCTGTCCTTATCAGAGACAAGGTCAGCCTTGTGGCAGGAATTCCACAAAGCCCACTTCACCTACAGGACAAAACTTAGATACTGGCAAATGTGACTCCAGCTGACAGCAATCACATCACTCTTGTGTCTCTGCAAGTGTTTTCCTAGGGGTGAAAATTGTGGAGTCAGAAAGTGCTTGTCTATAGCTACTGATTTAAGTGTCTTTATGATATTTCTGAGCCTGCGGTCACACCTCCATTCACCTGCTAATGACCATCTCCAAGAGTTACACCAGCTTGTGCTGAAGGCCTGTTTCTAACAAGTTCTTGAGTGCAGCCCATTTCCTCGTGAGCAGCAGAGGAGAGAAAGTACTTTGTGTTTCAAAGCATAAGCAAACAAGAAAAAAATCCCATGGAGATTTCTGAAGACAAGCAGGGAGCCATGTCCCGAGGCCTTGCTCTTATTTTCTTCTCTTTTATTCCTTTGCAGACATCCCCAAGGTACTCTGCTGATGGCTGTGCATGGAGAAACTCTCCACGCAGGAGAACATGGACACTGTCACGTGGACACTGTCTTGGTGAGACTATTCTTTTTCCTCAAACACATACCCAAGGCTTTAACAAGTCTATGAGGGAGACAGAATAACAAGACAATTTAGACAGTGATTTAGAGATGAGGAATGCAGACAGTTTGACTAAGGCTGAGAGAATAAATTCACCTGTGATGTAATGTCACTGAACTAACTTCTCACCCATGTCACTGGGCCATGCAGCTTGCTTTCTTCACCCTTTTCGTTTTGCTGATTTGCCATTCTTCCAACAGCATTTTAGCAGAAGAAGGATTTTGTTTAAGGTGGTGGGATTAAGACACCCACGGGCCCGGCAAACATCACCTGACTGCAGCAGATGTTGTTTGGCCAGCGGAGGGAGGGCTTGTGCAAGGGCTGTGGCGCCAGGGCCTCCGGCACTTCCCGGGGGCTGGGAGGCTTCTGGGAGCAGAGCAGAACAAGGACTCTGGAGCGCGGATCCCAGCTTGTGCACCCAGAGACCAGGCATGCACAGGAGGGTGTGTGCACCCAGGCACTGCCTCTGCCTGCCTCCCCTTGGAGGGCTGGCCTCAGCTCCCTCTGAAGCTGCAGAGCCAGGGGTGCAGGATGCAGGGCCCTGGCCACCCAGCCGATGGATTTCAAAGCCTTTTCTTACCCCTAGGACTTGCAAATCACTTGTGGCACTACCAGCAGAGACCTGAGGATTTGCTCGCTGTGCTCGCCAGCTTTGAAGCACTTGGATATGAGGAAGGAACACGGTGCCGTCTGCGACGGGCTGTGGACAGAAGCCAGGGCAGCGTACCGTAGGTACGTAATTAAATAGCAGGAACAGATTAGGCAATCTCCATGCTTCACTTTGACAAGCTTGAAGGAAAGAATAGACCATGTAATCAAACTGCAGGGGGAGGGATTCTTCATTTATTTTGGAAGAAAGACAACATGACACCAATGTAACGTGCCACCCTGGGTATTTCCTTCTTGTGGGCTTAACAGGAAGAACAAGACTTTTCCTGACGCTCAAGGGAGCAGCCAACATTCCTTGGGAATTAAGCACTGTGGAGTTTCATTTAATCTTTGTTCAATAACTGTGCCCCTCATTTTGGCCAATCTGAATAAGGGCATATTTGGTTCTGTCACATTCTCAGTCCACAATCAGGGAAGTCACCTGATAGACCAACTTACTCAGGAGCTGAGGGAGTATCTACATGGTCTTCTTTTGCAGATGCACATAAATAGAAAGCACTGGATTCACCACCTGGTGTCAGGAACTACTTAAGACTTCCTCCTTTTAGTGATTCCTGCAGAGATAGTCCTGCTGAGTCGCTTGGAGCAATGTCATGTGTCAGCGGGAGCTGCAATGGGAACCTGCTGGAGGGGCAGGTGCCAGAGGGAGACTTGAGGAGCCCTTGGTACCTTTGTGTCTCCTCAGCTACAGCTGTGAGCCAGGAGCAAAGTTGCATTACAGAATTGTCTCACCTATACAGGAAGCTTTTTAGATTAATTGCTTCACTGGTTTAACAGGCCACGAGATATCCATCCACCTACCCAGCTATCCCTTTCCCAGACACTGGGAAACAATTAGATGGCTAAGTCCTTTCCAGGCAAAAGTAACAATACCTGAAATTATTCCCCAGCAATTGAGTGTAGTTGCATAACTGGTTTAGATGCTGTGAAAATTCTCCTGATTTTTTTGTGTGTGTGATGCTGAGCATACTGGTACATATGTAACACTTCGTTCAGCAGTGACCTGGGTTACTCTGCTTTCGAGAAGCATCCAGACAAGCCAGGCTCTTTGCTTTTGGAGTCACCTTCCAAAGCGATCTGCCAAGATAGCCTGAAAAGTGAGAATCTCCTACTGAATAAATTTCCCCAGGCTTCTCCCCTCTAAATCAGCCCAGACTCTTTTGGTTCAGCTCAAACCTCCTGCAACATCATGCAGGGCTACAGCTATCCTGAGCGTCACCAAAACCCCCAGCATAGGGGCAGAGCAGCATGTTGCCCTAACGAGGAGAAGGTTGGCTAGGCTATAGGTGACATTATTAACTGACAGGGTCACGTGCCCTGATACCTTTTCAGGGGGAAGGTGACGTGTGAGCAGTTGCCTTATTTGCTCTCCTGGGGTGGCATGAATCAGAGTTGAAAAGTGCAATATGCTGAAGCGATCCCATATTCCCATGATGTGTGAGCATGAGTCACAAAGAAGGGAGATTCTGCCAGGGTCCCTCCTGGACGACCCAGCTTTATGTTAAACACGCTGGAAAATCTGCAGATAAAAACAGCTCTGGTGACGCACGGGAGACGAGCAGCCTCTGAGCCCTTTTGGGAAGCTGCTGAAACACGACGTTTCCACTTGATCAATAATCTGGCTGGCAGGCCAATGCTTTGAAGCATTGCAGGGAACAAAATTTCTTCTTGCGTCTTCACTGCTGTTTCTTTCTGGGAAAATGACAGGCGGGATAACTCCAGACAGACAGGGGAGTGACCTTTGTCACACATATATTTATGTGAAACCTCTTCCGTACAGACAGGAGAAGACATGATGTAGAAGGCATTTTTGTGGCAATTTTGCCTTTGAAGCAGTGCGGTTTGCCAGGGAAGCCTGCAGTTAGCACCTTCATATCTGCAATAAACATGGCAATGTGCAAAGAAATGTTCCATCTCCAGCTCCTAGGGTAGCAAAACAAACCCAAACGGGTTTGCTGCTGCTGTAGTTTGCCTTTGCTTTTTACTTGCAAGCCTTTCACCCTTTGCCTCCCAGGTAAATACTCCTTAAGGGATTAGCACAGAAATTAGTGGGCAAAACCGGGCTGTGTCCCGCAGCAGGTCAGCCTGCATATTCAGATTGGTGCTTTCTGGCCTTAAAATCCTTAACTCAGCTATTCCTGTGCTTATCCCTGCTGATTCTCCACTTTCTGCAGCTATCCCAATGAGGTCACCAGTCTGCTCAGAGGTGATTTCCATACTATTGTCCTGAGTCTGACTACAAAGAAAAGGCACCAACAGGAACGTTTCCAGATAAATATCTCATTAATTTCAACAACAAGCTGCCATGAGTCACTTCTCCTTCACTACACTCATCTCTTGTGACCAGAACTTGAACAGTGGAGATGTGTTTCTGTGTAAAATTCCTAACTATTTTGGAAAGATACAATAAATTGATAATTAGTTTAGAAAATTCAGGCCTAAAATCCCTTCATTTTCTTCAGATATTTGCCACTAATTAGTCCCTTTTGTTTGTACCACAGGTCCATAACGCTAAATAATTTCACCCAAACTGTCATGTAATTACCTGGATTTTTTAAAAATAAATTTTAGGGTTCAAATAGAGGCTCTGGTAAGTCTGAAACTCTAGTTCTGCCTTGGAGTAAACTGTGGCTTTTCCCCAATCCCAAAGCAAAAATAGTCTGAGGTGATGCTCATCCTCCAGCACTCATTCTCCTGAAAACAAAGCAGCAAGTCCGTGATCCGCTTTACCTTCCTGAAGGCCTCCTGGATCCCGCGTGGTTACCGTGCTTCCCCCTGGCTTTTACTTTCAGCCAAGCAGGTCCGACTCATTTGCGTTCTCATCTGCGACACGACTCGGAGGCTGATTAATTGCAGGCCCTGAATCCTGCAAGCCAGCAGCTTCTCGCTTCAGCAGATGGTTTTCTTTTGGACACATCAGGTCTTTTTTATTTTTTTTCCCCCTGAAACAACAGCAGTTTGATTAAGATCCAACATCCCATCTTCTAAACCAAAAGCAAGGCAGCAGCCTGCTGTCCAGGCAGGCAGAGAGAGGTTCTGTGCTGGGGACACTCAGGGCTGTCCCCTGCCACACACGAACTGATGCAGCAGCATCTTTTGGCACAGTAAATCACTGCAGCTTCTAACCTATATCCAAAACCCTAAAAAAAATAGAAAACGAAAAAATCCCCCGTCTGTCTAATGAGCACTTTGGCCTGCCTTAAATTGCACACAGGACCAGGGCGAGGTGTAAGAGCACCCAGAGAGCCCCTCTGCGCCCCCGGGGGCTGCACCAGGAGGTCAGTACCGCAGACCAGGGCCACCGGGGGATGCAGGGACATCTCTGTCACCCCCCTGCCCCACCCCGAGTCAGAAACCCCGTGCCAGAACGGACAGTAACTTAATTCCTTTGCAGGTGCAGCCCAGCAGCTGTGTCTGAGCCTCTGCAAAAGCTTCTGGCTCATTCAAACCCGACACGGAGGGGACATGAATCACAGGCGCTGCTGCCAGAGTGCCAAGGGGGGATCAGCCGCTGGAGCTGGTCGCGGTTGTCCCGTCTCGTCCTTGCAAAGGGAAGGAGCTGCTGAGACAAGAGCACCCATGAAGAACGGCACCTTTTCCGGGTCACCTCCACGAGAGGCACGAGGTGCCTGCAGGAGACCGGAGCTGCGGCACAGCCCGCGCAGAGCCGTGGAGGAGGAGGAGGAGGAAGGTCCCCCGGGCCCGAGGCCGGGGCTGCGGCGCGATACTCGTGTCACTCAGGCGGGTTTCCTTGGTAGCCGGCCGGCTAACGGCACTCAGGATACCTAAGTGAAGACTTTGTCACCATGGCAACATTGATGTCATCAGCCTCGCCGCGCAGAGCGGTGTTAACCTCAAGAGCGACTTTTTTCTTTTCTTTTTTCGTTCTTGGCAAAAAGTGCTCGGAAAGCGCAAGGCTGAGGTGGCAGCACTGAGCCGCAGTGCGGGCACGAGCCCCGGGCTGGCCCCGCGCGGGCACCGAGGGCACCTCCAAACCCTCCTCCTCCTCATGCCTCCCCTGCCGCCGCTGTCCCGGCATGTCCCAGCCTTGCCGTACACGTGCCCTGGCACAGGAGCCCCCCCTCGCCCCTCAAGGAGAGGCGTTTAGCATGGACAGGACTGCTTGCAAAGTCCTGGGTCACGCTGCTCTGGAGGAGAATATCATAAACGTTATCTCGTGCACTGTGGTGTCTGGAGAGCCCCCGAGCTCGGAGGAAGCACCGCGAGGCCCGTGGAGCAGAACAGAATCCCCGTGCGGAGATCCCCTCCCTGGGAAACACGCAACGCTGTGAACGTTTCAACTTCAAAATTCACCCTGTGTCAAAACTAGACGTGTTGTTCTCATATTGCACTTGAGCCACAGCAGGATTTGATGAAAAAGCAGCTCCTAGATCAGCTGCTCAATCTATACAGCAAACCAGTTAGGCTGCTCAACCAACCAGTGGTGTACCCAAAACGAGCTATAAACTATATTTTCATTTACTCTGACTTTAATTTTTGTAGATATTCTTAGAAAAAGAACTTATATTTACATTGGCACTGCTATGTTGACAGGGTTCTTTCATGATCAGTGGGTCACTCTGAGATTTGTGTACATATATATTTATAATCTGATAATACCTGTTTTAAAAGTACAAATATCTTACAGTATTTGTTCCATCCAGCAGGTTCAAAGCATGAAAGTGAAACCACCTAAAAAAAAAAAAAAAAATCGGGCATCACATTAGCAGGAAAAAAATCCTTGTATTTAGTAATACCAGATAACAGGATGTTCTGAGATCTATTATTAATAAAAGTAGCTCATCTCAGATATTGATTTAAGATATTCCCCAAGCAATAGAAAAGAGAATAGAAAAAACCTGGACATTAACATCCACTTAAAGCAAGTATTTTGATGCATGTACTATATTTAGTTGGCAAAAGTCATTAAAAATTCAAGACAGCAATATCATTGATGGATAGGCTCTAATGAGTACATCTGGTTGGTTTGCAAACGCTAGGAGAGGTCAGTATTGCTTTGAACATGCACGTGGTTATAGTACTATGGTCTTATTACTTATGGATGTAAGGAAAGTTTCCGGGAGCTCTTTGCTGGGTTAGAAATCATGGTGCTCAGAGGCATGAGGTCACTGCAGAGCCTCTGATCCCAGTCGCCAGGGGATGGAAAATGCCAGAGAAGGAAGGAAGCAGCTGCAGCTCTCGCTGTATTATTCACAAGTGTGACTCACGGCAGAGTGTGCACACATGCTAGGTCCTTTCGAGATCATCATTATTATTTAATACATTTATTGCAGCAGATTTCCAGTCTGGGATCCAGACCCTCCTCCCACATGTGTTGTGCCCAATGGATGGAAAGGGAGGAACCTCCCAGAGAGAGCAGCCCCCAGGCAAGGACAGGGGGGTACCCTGTGACAGCCCAGCTCACCTGCGCTGCCGGGGCCAGACAGGACAGCACTCAGCAGACAAGCTGGCTGCAGGGCGCCCTCTGAGCAGCCCTTCCAGGCACCACCAGTGCCAAAGCTCCAGGACGGAACCAAGAGGCCATCTGTCTCCCTCTTGGTCATGGCGGTCTTGATGCTGCACCAAGGATCATTGAGAGCCACATCTTACCTTACCTGCTGCCACAGGACACCCAGCTGGCTCCCGTGCTATCTGGCTCCGTGCAGAGGATTGAGGAGCACAGAGGAATCAGCACCTCCACCCACAATGTCCCAGGAACCAGGACTCAGCCCTCTTCCTCCTCCTCCTCCTGGTCCCGCTGCCTCACGGTGCCCAGGAGCCAGGGGCAGCAGAGACACCTGTGGGCACAGCCGTGGGCTGGCTCCTCTCCAAGGTGCCGGCCTCGTCCCCGGCCTCCGCCCGCGGGGCCTCCCGCGAGATCCCCATGGCTCCTGCCAAGGAACGACCACGCACGCAGCTAAAAGATAGTCACTTACAGTTTATTTTTGCCTGAAATTATTTCACATCTCTTTGTACACAGCTACAGAACAGTAGTAGTAAACCATTGGTAAAAGCAACAGTGCTAAGGAAAATGTTGGCATAATTTTACATGTTTTTTCCTTTTTTTCTTTCTTCCCATACTGCATCCTCCTGCAGTTTGAGATTCGAATGGGAAAAAAGAACCTGGCACACCATGTGAGTTAAGACTCGGTTTTGTTTCATTTCCTTACAAAAAGAAAAAACAAAAAACAAAAAATACCCATGATTTGGGTAGGGATTTTCTACACAGCAACGGAGTCCTTGGAAAAAAAGAAAAAAAAAAAAAGCTTGGCTCCCATTGAATAAGATTAAATATATATATTTATATATAAAAAATTACATTGGCTGTATGTGAAACCTTGAGGTGCTGAAGAATAAAACAAAGGTGTTAAACAGAAGAAAAAAAATCCTTTGCCTTTTTGTTTTTGTTTTAAATAAGCAGCTCTGTACAATGAAGGCTCATTATGAAAAAAAAAAGTCACCAGCATAGTTATAAAAGAAACCACAATCTTAAAAAAATCATCCTCAAAGCAGCTGTGGAGGAAAACCCGGCGAAGGCAGCAGTCACATTTACAAACAGGCCAGAGCGATCAGAGGAGCCACGAGGTGATTTTTCCGGCCTCCCCAGAGGAACATGCAGAACAACGTGTGCACAGGGACAGGCAGGGGAAAGGGAGGGCAGGGAGGGGAAGAGGGGAAGAAAATAAGGAAAAGAAGAAGCTTAAGCACAAGATGGAGGGGGAGCTTTTTTCCTCTTTTTGAAATATTGGACGTAAACAGAAAACAACACAAGTGACTTGTAAAATCTGAAGAGTTTGTGAATATCCCATTGGCAAAATAAACAATGCATTTTCCCTATCCCCATGTTTGAAGCTGACATGGTTTAAAAGACTAAAGAAGGTTTTGGAAGGAAATTCGATTAATATTAATCCCTGCACCCCTCCCCCAGTAACCACACCCCTGATAGACACTTTCCTTCCTACTTGATAATGTTTGAGGCATTTTGAAATCAGAACAACAATGCGAGGAACGTTGTGACAGAGAGGTATTATAATACACTATATGCATTACTAAAAGGCAATTCTTCAAGGACATTTCCTTTAAAAAAAATAATAATAACAACAAGACAGCAAACTAGTTTATACAGTACTATACGCAAAAAAGGGTAAAAGAATTAACAATTCATAAATAAAAGACAGGTCCCAGACCTGTTATTTGTGAACCATTTTCTTAAATAGGTGCATTATGTAAATCTTATGTACAACAAAATTACTTTGTTTAACAACTGCAAGGACATGGCGGGGAAGTGAAAATCATTTCTGGTTTTTCTCTTGGTATTTCACAGGTTTGCTGTTCTGGAGCAAAGCTGTCAAAGAGGAGTTCTTACCGGAGGGGCCCCAGCCATGGAAACCCAGGTAAATAATGATGAATATGATTTTTTTCTTCACACGGCATAAAACACAAAGGCAAATAAAATCCACAAATGGTGATTGTTTTCCTCTTTATAATCCTCTTGCTGCTGCTACAAAGTCTTTTTTTTTCTTTTTTTTTTCGATTTAAATTATGTTCATTCTGAAATTACAAAGCTGAAAGAATCGGGCAAGGTCCAGGCCCGCTCAGTCCCCCCCACCCCAACACACACACGACGCGACTCCTCTACCTCACAACCACGACTCCTATCACCAGTCCCTGGACTCACTGCTCTACAGGTATTAGCCAAAGGGGTTTTTTCACTTTTTTTCTGGTTTGTTTTAAAAATCTTTTTCTTCCTGTCCAGAAGCAAAAGAGAGGAACAGAGAGTTCACCAGGCTTCAGTGTAGCGAACATCCACCTCCTTCAGATTGGGGAGTTTAGCCTGTGCAGAAGGAAACGGTCAGGATTAGTCACAAGTTTTCCCAACTCGAAATAAAGTTCCCACCAAAGCCGCACCGAACTCTCCATTTCACACCGACACGCAGCAAAGCCCGTGCGTGAGGCTGCGGCTGCAAGGCCGCAGACTCAGACTTGTCGGCCACGTAAGACTGTTTCTCCAGCCTCTGCACTATGTCACTGCATAATTCTTCCCCTCGTCCACCAAGAGCCTTCGGAGCGTGTTGGTGCCCTCTGCTCTCCGAGCAGTTTCATCCCCACCGCTCCAGGCATGCGGGGTTTGTTCCCGAACCGTCCCGCGAACGCTGAGCAGCCCCGGCTACCTGCACGCTGCCTGCCCGCCACCTCCACGGCCTCGCAAGCCTCCCCAACCAAACACACGCCCTGCACTAGCCTGGGGCATAACTGAGGAGCTGGAAGCTTCTAGGAGTCCCTATTGCCTCACTGCTTGATTTATGTGCATGCATATTTTGATAAGAGCTAGTCATAATCCCGCAGACATTGCCAGCAAATAATTCTTCAGTTAGGCAATAATGACTTCAGAAGTGGGTGTTTATTTATTGTCTGGTTCGGGCCGCCTGGTACACACGTGGGTGTCTGTGTGTGCAAGCATGTTGAGCGGGGCAGGCGCTGCACAGGAAACGGCCTTGCGTGGGGCAAGGAGGAGGAACCTGCCCCAAAACGCCCCCTCTGGGGCCAGAGCTGCTCTGGGCAGACCCACAACCACCTGCCCCTGGGAAAAACCCATTGCCCTCCCTTGGACAGCACCTCCCCGTACCTACACACAGCTCCGTCAACACGAGCGCTAAGATCAACCTGGCTGAAGGAAGAGTGAGGAGCAGACTGGACACAACAGTTTGCCCAGGTCTTCTAATTCAGGGCAACCATCAGGACTCTGCTCATAGCAAGTTTTGCTATTTGCCCTCGCAAGGCACCTCCTTGGGCGGGTGCTAATGGCTCTTGATGCAGCAGCAGGGAGTCAGCCAGTAACACACAGGCCTCACACTGAAGCTGGTGGCTGGAAGTGGGAGCAGAGGATCCTGACAGAGGATGTCGGAGCCCTGGGCGAGACACAGAGCTCACCCTGGTTGTCTGCAGGTGCCTGGGGCATGATACAAGCTCCACGAGCTCCACAAACCAGGTGCAAGCTGTTAATTCCAAGGACTTTTTCCTTCCATATACAATCGTGACACATGTTTCGAAAAGCTCATTTGGAAAAACCTGTGCTTCGCAGCAGTGCAATCCACTGCCCGGAGGAGCCCTGGCTCCACAGCAGCAACGCAGGACAGACATCTACGGTTCATTTTGAAAGCAGAGCAGTTTCAGGACCTGCCTCAAGTCTGAAACACAACCCAAGGTTGTGACCTTATTGAGTAAACCTGGTGCAATCTATGGTTTCAACACACACACAACATAACATGGAGTTTCATTTTGAGCACTTGCTTTTATAAGGTAAGAGATCCTGAGACGTGTGACTCATGCAACGCCCGGGCGAAGAAAAAGTCCGCATGAAGTCACCAGAACCAGCGCGCCTGGGACAGCGTCTGTGTGAAAGCACCTGGGATGGCTCCCTGGCACCACTGCGCTCTCACACTCAAGAGATCTGCTGAAGCGGCCGTAACTTCACAGCACAAGCAGGAACACCAGCTATCCCACATGGCAGAGAGACTCCGGCCTTTGCGCAGGTGTTTCTGTTCAAAGGGCAGTTCTACTCCAAAAGGCTTCAGGGCAAATCTACATCTACCTCCATGCCTTTCATCTCTGATCCAAAGCTCTGCAATGCTGTGCATTCACTTTACCCTGAGCACCACTAACGCCCCAGGACAAGTCTTCAGAACGTCAACCAGATCCTACCTGGCATGTGCATCACCAACAGAAACCACTAACACACCTCTGCCTACGAACCCTCCCTCATGACAGCAGCGGCCAAAAGGAACTTAAGTCAATGTTCCCATCTCATTCATTTTCATTAATTTGTTTAAACACTTTATGAGTCTGTCAGAGCTAGCAATCTAAAAATGGTGTTTTCAGTCATCTTCCTCAAAAAGAACCCAACGAATCCTACTCATTTCTTCCCTGCATTTGAACCTATTTCCTTTCATTATAGATGTTCTGTGAGATCCTCATGAATGGCGTGATCTCTATTTGGAAATCCCAAACCAGCCACTTCTGCCCTGCTGCTGAACTAAAGGCTCTTCCAAGCCTTGACCCTTGCCGTGAGGGCTGCAGAAGGCACCTCCAGAGGTCCAGGCCAACTCCAGGCCCAGTGCAAAGCTCTGCAGACCCCCAGCCTGCGACTCCTCCACACTGACACTGCTGCCATGAACGTGCTCCTGGAGCAGCTGCTTCCCTTCCTTAGCAGACTTGACTTGGAACCAGAAATACCTTGAGATCTTCGTAGGTGTCCGCTGAAAGCTTGGTGCTGTTCATGTTTAAACTACACAGGCTCTTCATGGCTGAAAGAAAACACACAGATACGTATTGACCATTGGGCAACATTTACTTGACTTATCAGGCTTACATAAGGCCAAAGCATAAACAAGACATGACCATATGCAGCATGGCCAGGAAAAATTTGAATAGGGTAAAATGCGGAGCTGCAAGTGGACAAACAGCTGCCCGGGTCCTCACCCAGGAGAAAAAGGCCCCATTTAGGGAGGGCCATTAAGCACAAGCTCAAGTCCACGGTCTTCAAAGGAGCTCGGGCAGCTCCTGCTCACGCGCTTCCTGCTCATCCCGGCGAGCCGGGGCAGCCCCGGAGCCGCTGGCTGCAGCAGGGGCCAGTCCGACCCCTTCTCCCTGTGCCCCCATCCCCACTTTGGGCTCCCCTCCTTAGCAGGACAGTTTCCTAAGAGGAGCTGTGACTCTGGGCCTGCCTGGCCAGGTCTGTATAGGATGGAGCCTACTAAAGGAGCCCTGTAAACCAGCATGGGGTGTTTGAAACACATGGGGCATGCGGGAGGGGGCCTCATCCTGGCCCGTCCATCCAGGACGCTCCCATCCAGGCCCACGCAGCGCCCTGCCGTGCCCCATCTGACCTGATGTTAAACCTAATAAAAACAGTCCCAGTTTCACCTCCACACCATGCCAGGGAGAACAAGAAACCTGCTGCGCAGGGTTGCAAAACTCACTAATAAATCACCACCCGGCTCTGCAAACTTCCCTCCTCCACCGCGAGAACAGGCCCTTCCGCAGGGAACTCGCCCACGGGGCCAGGCATGAACAAAGCTGGGAAGTCCCAGGACAACAGGTCACAGTGTGAGACCAAGACAAGCGACAGAGTGACGCGATGGCAACGGCCACAGCAAAGCCTGGGCTGCAGGGCCTGCACCGAGGCAGGATCAACCCGAACGCGGCTGTAGTTGGCCCTGGGTCACTGGGAGCAGCTCCGGGGCAGCCGGGACATGACTTTTCCATGTGAACCCCCACAAATTGCTCCGAACCCCACGAACGTGCCCTGCAGCGTATTTGGTCACTCACAACTCAGTGCCAGCAGCCCAGCGTCGGTGACCGGGGTCTCGCACAAGTTGAGCACTTGCAGCATCGTGAGGTGCTCGGACAGGAGCCGCAGCCCCGCGTCGCCGAACTGTGGAGCAAACAGAGCTGGTGTCACCCTGCACGCCCAGGGTTATTCTATTCTATTTATTCAATATTCTACATAGAATAAACAGAATACTCTATTCTACTTATTCAATATTTTATTCAATTACTCTATTGATCCACTGCATTTCTGTTTTTTCTAAATTCTTTATTAATGAAAACTGGGATATCAGGAAATAAAACAGAATCTAAACTTTCTTTAAAAAGATTAATCCCCAAAACAAGCTCCTTGTCCAGTGACACCAAACCCACTTGGAGCAAGAGGCGTCAGTGCACACAAAAGGGAGAAATTTCCATGATTCAAAAGCAGTTATGAAAACATAACGTGACATAATATCACGGCAAAATATTTACATGACATTTCAGTGAAAAAAGTACGGCTTTTTGTGGCTGTGCTAGGAACACTCATGTTTTCAGGGAGTGCTACAAGTAGGTGCTAACAGCACACAACAGGGAAAACCTATTCAGTGGAGAATCACAGGGAATAAAACCAACAGGGAAACCACAGGATAAAAAATAATCTCAAAAGCTTTCACAATTAACTGCTGAATAATTTGTTCAGGTAAGTTGCCCTCTTTTTGCTTACAAAATAACCGCATTATTACTGTAATTTCCTTCTATTTGTTCATTATTTGACTTTTTTTTAAAATGTATGTTCTAATTAATCAGCATTCAGGGCACTTCAGCACACAGACTGCAAAGGCCGCCCGTGTTTTGCTTGACCAGGTAAGCTGCATGACATGATTATTTTTGGTCCTAACCGAGCTCAAGCCCTTCTCAGACGACCACTGCTCCTGCAGTGCAAAACGCACAGCCCCAGCAACACCTAACGGGAGCGTTCGACCTTGGACAGCGGCAACCCTTATAGAACAGGAGCTAGGAGGGAAGACGGGTCTCCAGGGTCAGCTAGACCACAGACAGACCATGTAAAAACAGCAGGGAGAGGAACTCATTCTCAGCCAGTCTCTTCACGCACTCCTCTTGCGCTGCCGCAGTGCAAAATGTCAGAAGGAGCCAGTGTTTGCTCCTGCTCCGAGTTTCAGGCTGCGCTGCCCTTACCTGGGTTGACCACAGGTTCAGCTGCTTGAGGGAAGGCAGTTTGATGAGGTGCTCGGCACAAGCACTGGTTACGTTGGTAAAGGCCAGGCTGAGGTTCTCCAAATTCCCAAACGACCCCGAGCTCAGCAGGCGGGCCAGGTCCGCGTCCTGCAAGCAAAGGCCGCGCTGATGAGCGAGCTAAGGGGCAGCTCAGCCCGCAGGCCCCGCGGCGCGGTCCTGCTCCTGCTGGGCCTGCACGACCTCCCCACCTGCTCATGGGTGCACAGAGGCGCCCGGGGAAGGTCCCGTTTGTTGGGCAGCAGCCGCTCTGCCGGCCGCGCCGCCCCGGGAAACCCGCGTGCAGGCAGCACTGCCCCAGCGCCCTTGGCAGGGGCAGCCGCCCGAGGCTCCGCTCCAGAACCAGCGCGGGACAGGGGCCTGCTGGGTTTATGCCGGTCTTAACTACACTGGCAACAGAGCCTTTGGGTTTCAGTGTGTAGAATCCCAAACCAGACATTCTGGAACCTCCTTTTTTTAATAGGTAAAATCCAGTTTCAAATCCACCATGGAATTCTACCACAAATTCCAAATCCGGGCACCAGTATAAATCTGACCGCCTGGTGCTAATACTGGCGTTGGAAACTGCCACACAGATGCCTAAGCAGCAACGCCCCCTCTCACGTGTAAACGCCGGGCTTGGTGAAGCAGAACAGACCCCAGCCGTTCTGCTCCAGAGCAAACATAGACCCCATGTTTGCAAAGGAACAGACAAGGCCTTCTTCCTGCTGACGTGACTGACTTACTGTTGACTTGGACGGCAGCGTCAACCTGGTGGGACCCCCTTTTCGTTGCTGCAAGAGAGAACGCGCTGCGGTTACACAAGCTGCTACTCCATGTTCCTGACCGACGCAGGGCGAGCTCCGCACCAGAGCAAACCCGGCCAAAGCCCCTTCCCGGCCCTCCACCTCTCCCCTGCTTTTTCTGCATGGAGAGGCTTTTTTTGCATGTGCTAAATAAAGGCCTGCTCTCACCCAGGGGAGCTCTGCTCAAAGCAGCAAGTTGTCTTCGGGCCATGGGTCAGCATTTTGTCTGGTTCAGGCTGCCAGGATTTGGCTCCTTTCATGTTAAAGAAATGGCCATAAACTGCGGGACCAGGGTGGCACATGGAGCGAGACCGTACAGCTCAAAACCACTTGTTTGACTTCAAAAAGCAATTTGCTTTTTGTGAAGGCATGGGAATAGTGTCAGAAGGCACAGAAAGACACTGGATATATTTGCCTAGGTAAAAGAATGCTAATGAGAGTGGATTTACCTTGAAACTGCAGATCCCGCCTTTAAAAATCCAGAAAATTCAGTTTCTCATAGACTTTTGCTCTGATCTAAAGAGCCGCTCAGTAAAATGCTGTGAGAATCAGAGTCCTAGGAAACCCTGGGCAGTGCTAGAACCGGTGGCTGCTTCTATGTCAAAAGGTGGCAGGATTTGACAAGCCGACTTTTACCACCTTGAGACAGCAAGATTGCACCCTTATCCTCTTACACAGATTCTAGGCAGGTTCTGGGACACCATGCAGGAGCACACATGGGATCAGAGACCTCAGCCGAGAGCAGATACCGGCCTGGGAGAACCCTCCATCCCTCCATCCCGCTCCCCGCCGCGGCCGGCGGGAATCGCAGGCGCTGCCTCTGCAGCGGCGTCGCTGTGAGCGAGGGCCGCGGCACCGCGGCCGCGCCGCGCGCAGGGCCACCTACCAGCTCCTTCAACTCCCTCTGCCTGTCGCAGAGCTGTTCGTACATGCGCTTCCCCACGTCCGTGCTCTCCAGCGTGGAGATGATCTGCAGCTGCGTGTCGTTGTTATCGATGATGTTGTACTCCAGCATCAAGCACAAAATCTAGCGGCAGAACGAGAAAGGAAAGCAGTCGCTACAGCGCTCGCGCTCAGCTTCCTCCTGAAGCTTTGTCACCCTGGGCATTCTGTTGTATATTAACTAACAACATTTTAGAGCATGTGTCATGCAGGCTGAATGAGAGGATTTTAGCAACTTTGATTGATCTTCCAGCACATGAAAATCATTTTTTATTGGTAAAGGAGGACCTGTGCTCTCTGAAAGGCAGCCTGCCTGTCCTGTCTTCCCTTAGTGCTCACTCCTTCTGACTGAGAGGTGCAGTCGCTCTGCACCAGTCCCGGCTGACGGCTCCACGTCACAGCCCTCTCCAGAACAGACACGATCGATGCAGCATCTCCCGGGCACGCCGGGCACGCCAGCAGACCCGCGATACCGCACAGGAGCACGAGAGCCAAGGGCTTCCCTAGCGCTGCATCTTCCAGGCATGCAGAATGCATGTCAAGTAGAGCCACGCAATAACGCGGGGTGGGATGACACGATTACAATTTTATTCTCTCCTTAATTTTTATATCTTTTAAATGATAAAAAAAATCAAGCTACTATTTATTGGAGTAAATAACCATGCAAAGAAATAAATCAATAAAATATTGCAACTCTTTCTACTTAGAAATCCAGAAAAATAATGTGCATAAACTGCTAATTCAAGAAACACAACCTATCCCCAAGCTCAAAAAATGCATATTGATTTAATAAAGTCTTTTTAAATTAAATGCACTTCTTATGCACTGCTATTTTCACAGTTCTTTCCTTTCTCAGTGAACAGCTACTTAACATCATAGTGTCTCCAGCCGACCTACAGCAAACAACGTCTGTCTCCACAGACCTGCACTCACCCTTCTTGTGATTCAAACTCTTATCTCTAGAGCAACAATATTCCAGTCCACTTAATCAACAGGAGTAAATCCCCACCTTCAATTGCTTGATCTGACACTACGCTGAACTTGCCCAGTTCTATCACACCTAATTCTGAGAAGGGCAGTAAAAAGCTTTTAACACAGCCCATAAATGCACAGGACTGCAGGTGCTTGCACCAACCTCTACCATTGTCTGGTTACCCCTCAGGGCCAGCAGCATGCAGGGTCCCAGCTTATTTTCAGCCAGTGAAAGCAGGAACTTCTTTGTTTTATAGCAGGATCCCATTAAAATATGAACCTATTTGAGAAAGAAAGGGAGACGATTAAGAGATGTAAGCTTAGGAAATAGGTATGTGCTTGGAAGGGACAGTGCTAGAGGTAAATAGAGGAACTTTGCAACAAAACTACAGAACAGGAGGACTTCATGGGCTTCGATGCTCTTGGGCACACGGTGCGATGGCTCCGCAGCGAGGGCAGAGCTGCTCACACAGCAGGATGTCAACGGCCCTTCTGAATTACAAGCACTGCAGACTAGCTGGATTTCTGGTTCCGAGCTCCAAGTCTTGTTTTATATCTCAGGCCACTGATCCACAGGAAACTGTGTACATGGTCCCTGCTCTGCTCGGCCCAAAACATTGCCTGGACTATGTTCAAAATGGCTAAAAATATCCAAACTATTCCCTGGTGAAGTGAGCTCTGGGCAGCTCGTGTGGTCTTGCTTCACCACCAGCAAGGCCTTTACAGGAACACAAAATCTTAGTTTCTTAAGTACTATCAGGTGGCCTTGTGAAAACATAAAATAAATACAAAATAAAAATAAAAATAAAAAATAAAAATAAAATAAAGGGAGCTTCAAGCTAAAAAGGATTTCACTTCAGATATTTGTTATCATCAGATTTCTTTGGAGGTTTTCTTGAACAATGGAAAATACTGACCGAGATTAATGTAAGGCCCATCGCGAACAGGATGTTTTTCAAACTTCATGGTTAGTCATTAGCAGCTCTTCAAGTACTTATCGACATCCTTGCAAAGTACTGCCTATTAATGCGTGTTAGCAATGTGCTTTCTCATGCACACCCTCTCCTGAGGCTCATAAATATCTCGGACCACAAAAGCTCTCAAGAGAAATGTTTTAGTTCTAGAGAATTTTTCTAAAAATACAGTAAAAACAAACCCATCTTGCACAGAACCGTCTTTGCATGATCTAGTTCACTGGTATCAATGCAAACTTAAGAGGATAGACAATCACGCAAGTTCAATGAACTCCAAACGTTGTAAATGCATGAAGTGTAGATGCCAATGAAAGCCACTTCAGAGCAAACTGCTGCCAACAACAGCAGTTCTGTGATCATTTTAAAATTCCAGGTAACTGATAAATGAAAACTGTGGGGATGGACATGAAGAACATGAGCGCCTCTATTATCCTATAAGGGTGTTCTATGTGTATGTATGTGTATGTACACATGCCCAGTTTGGTACATTATATGATTGTTAAAAACAACAAGCTGAAGTTTGGGGAGAGAAAGTCGACATGCTATAATCCAACTGGCATTGCAAGCAAGTTCCATGGATTTGAACAGACAACAGTTTGGATTTTTCTGGTTTTTCGTTGTGGTTTTTGACAAAAGCAAGTGCAGCTCCTTGTCGCTGTCCCTAGATCGGTGACGCAGCGCAGGGCAGTCACCAGGCCGCCGTCAGGGCGGACACGTACCATGCTGGCGAAGAGCTCGCCATCGTCGTCGCACGCCACCCCGCCGGGGCTGTAGAGCTGGAACCAGCCGTCCTTGCCCGCCCTCACGCTCAGCAAGCACGAGTGGACCTGTGGGAGAGGAACGTGAATGCAGTGCGGGCTCCTGCCGGCAAGCACGGGCACCCCGTGCAGACCCGCGGGCAGCGCGCTGCAGAGCGGAGCGGCCCGCAGAGCTCTAGCTACGTCGCCACTCACAGACTCAGTTTTCCAGTGTAAGCACAAGGACGTACCACTGCCACATGCCAAGTGCAGGGCCTTTTCCATTCCTTCTATGCAAATCAAACATAGAGCGGCTCTCATCTAGAAGAGCTCATTTCCCTTGAAAATTATAACAACATAAAAAAAGACTCCAATTCCTGAGCTTCCTCCACATTCCCCCGTCATCCCAGCATATGTGTCTGTACTTCTGATGTGATCCGAATACTAATGCTGCAAACGACAGCTCACTCATTCTAATCAGGCCAAGTTATTCTTATTCGTGCTCTAATAAAAGTTGACAAGCACCAGGGTTAAGGAAACCAATAAGGAGAATTCAACAGGGACAGATGAGGTAGAAGTGGCACAAAAGAATCTGTGCACACAATTATATGCACAATCATTAGTCTAAATTTTGCTCACTGTAGGGATTTCTATATCTAGTCCCACACTGCAAAAGTCACTTTTTCTTTTCCTTTTCTTGATTCACCGATGTTCTGTTTCATTTTTTCACACGTATGAGATGTGAAGTTTATGCTCTTGCATTTGGACATGCAACATGTGATAAATCAACCCTGGTTTCACTCTAAGACAAGAACTCTTAGTTCAGCTCACCAGGGTGAATTGCTCACAGAGACGTAACAATGAAAATCAGGAATTGTGGGCAATGACAACAGGGCAGACAGTGTCCTTACCCACAGTTCAGGGTACCTCTCTTCTCTTTATGATGACACTAAAATTAATGTGGATGTGAAGTCCCTTCTGACTCAGCCAGCACTAACTATACTGAATAACTTACATACATGAAGCCATCACCCACCAGGAGAGAACAGCACTCAGTGAGACACCCCAAATCCATTTTCCATAAATTCATTAGAATTAGAGTCATTTGCACAAAATATAACTGAAATACAGCTAAACAAAACCTGCTGTTTTGTAAGATCCATGGCTTTTGCTTCTCTTTTTCATAAGAAAGATGAAAAATTGGGGGAGAATGAACAGAGCAGGAAAATCTTGTTGGTTGCAGTTTACTGCAAAACAAGCAGTAAAGCAATCTCAGACAAGACACGTTTGTATGTAAGGGAAGAAACTATTTACACTAAGACAATCTGTCCTGAGTGGATATTATTACCTAGAAGAATAAAAAAAAAAAAAAAAAAAGACAAAACCATCCTATGCTTGGAAATAAATGACTTAAGGAAGGACCTTCTGCACAGGTGTATGTGGCGTATGTGCAACCTCTGCAATCTCTGCAGTTAACGTGTTACACAAACTGGAAACAAACTCACTTCTTGTCTGGGGTCTTCTGCAAACCTCTGAATCACATATTTCAGCTCCCTGGGAGATAAAAAAAGAAAAAAAAGAATAAGCAGTTATTAGTTGCAGAATTCACACAAGTGTCACTTCTTTTGGATTATACTTTAAATAATATATATCTGTATATACGTATGCCCTTCAGAGCAAAACAAGCTGAACCACTTCTACAGGAAGGCAGTAGGAGGTCTAAGCATCGCCAAGGACACTGCCTACTTCAGGGATGTGTGGCAAGAAACTGGTCTCTATATTCCAGCAGTGTCCACTGCCTTTAGTCTTTGGTTCCTCTTGCCACAGTAAATCCCAAACTAAAGCACATATTTTTTATTGCTAACAGAACATGCTCACTGCCTCTCACAGTTAAGACATTTGAGAAGCAGTTGAATAATGCATCATTGCTATTACTGGTTAGTCCAAGTATTTTAAGTAATCACCCCCTTCGATAAAACAAGCAGCACCACAAACTTACTTTGTGAATTTCTCATGTGCAAGTGCCCTGAAAGTTAAAGGAGAAGAAGAGTATGAGTATTTGGGGAGGAGAGAGGAAACAACCAACCTTTTTCTCAATTTTTTCAAAACAGTAGAAGGATTTCCTAACTAACTGCAACACACAAGATATGGAAAGGACAATCTTCCCAAAAATGAACAGGAAAAACTCTCTCCCATTAATCCAGGAAGCAAAAGAAGAAAAGATCAAGGGATTAATCTTGTTGCTCTTCCTTAACTCTGCTTAGACAAGACCGACAAACCTCAGTGTGAGCTTTGTCTCAGAAGAAATTTAAATAAAAGACAATCCAGCTACATAATTACCAGCAGAATTTTGGCTGCCTCCAAGAGCCAGTTGAATTCTTTAATTGCAATGCAATTAAGATACGGTCACAACTAATTATCATCATACACCAGTAAAGCAATTAATGGTCATTCTGTGAAGTGCATTGCATCATGGCATGGTTGATACGTCTCCCGGGACCTAAGTTTGCCTTAGGTAAATGATGCCCCTGTCGCCTTTTTCCCGGCTCTTGCTGTAGTCCAGGTAACCCGGCACAGAGGATCAGACCTTCCGCACTCAAGACGCCCGGTCATTAGGGGCTGTGATAAGCTCGCAAATTGTACAATTACAGGTTGTAATGTTTGTCCATGGAGGTCTGCACAGTATAAACACTACTGCTCATTAATGGGTTTCTGAGGGAGTCTGCCTGATCCATAGGGCAGCTTCTTCATTCACTGTGAAGTACAGATGACTGGAGCCTCTGTGACACCAGCAAAACACAGCCCTGCTGCACCAAAACTCTCCCTCCGCTCTCTTCCTCACAAACTTTCCTTCCTTTCCTGTCTGTCTGTCTCTAGTCAACCATTTTTCTCTTTGGGATCATTTTAGGAAAATGCAAAAGGAAGAGAAAGACGAGGAAAATTCCAAGTTTCTCTCTATTAGCCAAAATCAACTCTAGATTTTTAAGCAAGGACGGGCACCAAGCTCCTAGTACCCTCCGTTTTACCTGCCGGGGTATTTCACCATAAACCACCAGTAACAAGAACAACCCGTGGATACTAAGACAGGGCGAGCTTACTCTTTGGGGAACGGGATGGGTTGAAGCAAGCTGGCAAGGGCTGGTCTCCAGTCGTCGTAGTCTGACCTGAAAGAGGAACGCTTTGTTAGCAACAGAGCAGGTACCGAATGGACTTTGTCAACAGCTAGTTCAGGGAGTCAGAAGCTTTTTACTGCAGGCAGCAACAGCTCCTCTGTTTTATTGAGACATTCTGAAGATCTATGGTGACATTTTCCCGTTCCACTTTCAGCACATTCTCCACTGAGGCACAATAAATCCGGTATTTACAATGAAACACTTGACCTCCAGAGAGGCCTTCTTTATGACACCTTAAAGACATTTGCTGTTTATGAAACCTGTTGACATTTAATAACTAGGTAATACTTTCATCTAAGTTGATGCAGCAATTACCAGGCCATGATTATTTACAGCTCTGCTCTGAATTTAATTGGATTTTTTTTCCCTACAAGAGGTGAGCCCATTTGTGAAAACAGACTCCCTCCCCCATTTTGACCCACAGATACCTTGTACATTTTTTCAGTTTGATTTATGAAGCAATTACACATTCAGCGGAGGGTTTTTTCTGGTGAACTTTATGCAGAACTTTCCTGCCCGTTACTGTGCACACTCACAGCTCATTAGCCTTTTCCTCCTCCCATTCCTAAGACACAGCCACTCTAGTCCTGCACACACCAAAGCACATTATTCTCATGCAGGATGCTCAGCATTTTGCACACTGATATTCCCCTCACACTCTTTCAGAGGATCTCAAATACTCCATTAATTAATCACCATCAATTAGGTGCAGTTATAACAGCCTGCACAAAGGGCACAATCGCTGGAAGATGACTGAAATGAGGAGCAGTTCAGCGTGCCCGGGAGGAAGTGAGGAATTTGGCAAGCCAGCACCAAAACCGTGAACAGACCCCCCAGTGAATGCCCAGACCTCAGCACTATCTGCCAGGCCACTTTCCCTCTGATTAAGAGTAATGAGCAGGCACAGGATTAACCACAGTAAACCTCACAGGAGGTCAAACACCTTGGGGTATCTGGAAGGGACGGCGTGCAAGGGCCTATGGCCCCCTCCTACTGCTGTTCTCCTTCGGGCTGGAGTTTTTAAAGCCACGTTACTGGCTGCAGCCTCACTGCAAACTTGGCACAGGACTTTGATGTTTCTTTAGGAAGGAACGAAGCGTAATGTTCTAAAATGAGCAGCGTCTCCTGATAGCATTAGACACAGACAACATATGCACAGGAAGCCATCCAAAATAATGTATCTTTTTTGCAAAGAGAAGCTTCTAGCAGAGAGAAATGGAAGATGGCAATTCCAAAAATCTCATCTGCCTTTTGAACCAGGACCAGATAAAATAAAAGTTTCCATAAACTAAGACAGACAGGTTAATATGCACCATGTTGAACAGTTCACCAAGGCAACTTCAGGGACAGACACATAAAGTTTATATGCAGAAATAGGTCCATAAATATTTTTGAGAAGAAACATAAAGAAAAAGACAATGAGGGATAAATCTGTCCATTTAAAACTCTACAGGAGTGAGATTATCACTTGCCCAAGAGTGGTGGAACTCTAAGGTACATGTAACATCCCATGCAAGAAACCGGCCAGCAAGAACTTTCTACTATATGATAGTCACCTAATATATTAAAAAACAACAACAACAAAAGCACCACAAAAGCAAACGAGACGAACTGTGGCATGGCTTAGTAGTTCTTCTTCCACACTTCCATGCAAAAGTCCCAAGTTCAACCTGCAGAATTTTCTTTCCCTTGCCATATGTACATAAGAAAAGGAAAAGAAAGGACTAAACTAAAGACTTATACTTTTGGTAGGCAAACAATCTTGTCCTTTTCCCAAGTGCACTCCCAGTTAATCCCAGCACACCCTCCCCAGTCTCCTCCTGCAAACACCCTGCCAACAGATCACAAAATAGTGTTGAGTTCTGGGAAATTCCCTTTTCCACCACCTGCAGTTGTTAAACAAGGATAAAAGAGCTTAGATCCTGGGCTGGAACTTAAAGGCAGGCAATCAAGAGGGAACAATCCAGGCAAAAACCTCAGTGCTGGTTCTCTTCAAAATTCCAGACAAACAACACTGGGGAATCTTGGCTACGGCCCCCGATAAATACAACTTGTTGATTTTCCTCTCATTATCTTTAGCATTTGAGGCCCAAGGCATATTGCATGTCAAGCTGCAGTGATCCAAACAAGAAACCCTCATGCCTACGCCAGCCACTGTACCAGGCACTGAGACTAATTCTCTCTCCTTTCAAAAATCTAGTCTAAAGGAGGAGCAGCCGCTCCAAGGCGGGACGCGGTCCCTAAAGGCTGCTCGAGGTCCAGTGCTTTGTGATCTCCCATTCACAAGGTTCCTTCCAGCAGCAAAACAAACCCTGCCTGCTGCGAGAGACTAAACAAGGAGAGATGAGAAGATGAGCAGCCCATCTAAAGCCTCCGAAAAGCAGGGCACGAGGCAGGGCTTTCTTAGGAGGGTTTGTTTTTCCCTTGTCTCTGTGTAGAAGTCAATGCTATGAAACACGTGAAGATGGGGCTTGCCCTCTATGCTCAAGTCAGTCAAGGACAACTCTGACAAAACACCACGACGAGCTCTCGGAGTTCTTTTAAGAAGCCTTCTAACTAGGCCTCACTCTGTGGCTATTTGTTGTTTCTGGCCTACAGATGAACTGAATGGGTCAGTGACAAAGAACAGAAAAGGGAGATTCATTAAGAAAAGTCCTGCTTACCTACGAGGTGTCTGTATGAGGCAGACAGAGCAACAGCTCTAGCTATGAGAAGTGCCAGAGGTCCCTGACCCAGACTATCTGGGTTTCAGTATGCTGAAGGTGTGAGAACACAGTCCAGACCACAAGAAGTAGCCTGACTCAGAGCTGGCATCATACTGCACTCAAACGTTCATCTCTGTGCTCAGGATGCTGTTTGCTCCGTTCGTCACCACTTGCACCCCAGAAATAGGGCGCTCTACAGTGATGTTGTGCCTGGATCGACGCTCTGCCCAAGCCTTGAGTTACTCTTCCCATCACAGTCCTGCTTCTTCCTGCAAGTGCCAGCTGGATGCAGCCTGAATACAGATGCTGGAGAGTCCCTGCATGGACCTCAACCCGGGGCTTGGGTCCTCAGAGAAAGGACAAATCTAACAAGACCAGTCTTTTTCAACATAGGTACATTTTGGAATTTTGCTAAGCTGCTAATTTTACTCTAAATGCAGCACATCTTGTTGTTAGATGCAATGCACACAAGTTCAGGAGCTGCATTTTGAACAGAAGAGAGCCCAATGTCAAAAGGCTGGGTTAAGAAATGCAAAGGTGTTTCACACCACATGGGATAAAGCACCTCTTAACCTTTTCTTGCAAAAGTCAAGAGCCATTTTGAGGCTCTGTTCCCCTTCACATCCCAGGTTAAGTTTTACAGCACAAAAATTCCTCCTTATGCAATTTGGAGAGTTATGATTAGTAATAATGTGAACCAATCAATTCTTCATGGCTGGTCTTCAAACGAAATTGTGAGAGGAAGAAAAAGTTGCTTTCTAATAGAGCAAAACTGCGGACAGAATTGGACAGGATCACTCTTTCCCTTTGCTTTTTAGAACTGAGGGTTAGATCCTGCATCTGCTGGCAAAGCAAGGTCGGTGAGAGGGCAGTGAAAATAAACCTCATTCTGTTTTCCTGCGAGAAGAAAAAAGGAATAATATCCTTTTGTATGAAATACATAGAATTTGGATACACGAGTGGGACCTGAATGTGAAATCTACACAACCTCTAAACCCTTCAATCTGAGCTAGCAAACGTGAAGCAAACATAGCACATGAATAAAACTAAACTACTTATTAAAAGCCTACGGTGTTTCTCCTCCTCCCACCCATTCCCTCTTCAAAAGCACATTCTTCTCTCTCTGTGCTCATCGTAGTTCCCTGCGCTCTTCTTTCATTTCAAAAAGTCACTTTTTTATTTTTTTTCAGTCCATTCAAAGCTCTGTCACAGACAGAAGTGTTTGAGGCAGGGAGGGGAAGGGAGCTGGATTGGTCCTGGCTGCAGTTAACAAGCACTGGAGCAGCCAGACAAAGAGCCCGTGCCGGGAGGAGGAGGGATGGCGAACGGAGGTACAGGAGCAGCTCTGAAAGGGCCCGTGACAGAATTCCCTTGGGAGCTCTTCAGAGCGGGCTGAGCCGAGCACACACGCCTGGCACAGAACCTCCGTGCCAGGGCTGCCCTCAGAGAAGCGGAGGAGGAGGAGGGTCCCTGCCAGGGCACGCGCTGCCCGGGTTCTTGAATCATCCCCGGCTACGCTGCGCTGGCCTTCGGGCCCTCGTTGCTACTGGCCTGTTGACATAATACATTTTCCTTCCTAGGGATCACCTTTCGCCGAAGTGAAAACCTGCCCGTATGTCATGTGTGGCACAAACAATCCAAAACATATTAGCAGCCCGGGGCAACCCGGATAAACACGACACAGGAGAATCCACTTGGGATATTCGGAGTATGCCACTGACCTATCGGGGAATGCGGCGGAGGCAGGGAAGCTCCGGCGGCATTTGTGTTTGGAAAGCTGCTGGTCTTGTCATTGCAAGCGCCGAGTCCTCCTTGGTTTTAGAGGATAAGACAGAGACTGGAAGCAACTGCTTGACAATAACTTGTTTCCCCAGACCGAACAGCTTGACAAGGTCAAAGAACAAATCTTACATGAGTCGTTTGTTATCAGATAATAAAAATACGGCCAATTCTCCCAAACATATTCACTTATTCCTTCCCCTGTCTTTCCCTCTCTCTAGCTGGAGCTCGTCTGAATTACACAGCACTGTGTTGAGCACAGGGCTTCAGCGCAGGGCTCTGTGAGAAATAGCCTTCTCAGAGCTTAAGTACAAATCTACTGCCTGTAAGAGAGCGAGGTGCCACGCTGAGCCTTGTTTGGAGCCGAGTTTGCTCGTTTAGATAAAGAAGCAACAGGGCACTGTGGAAATGCCACGGAAAGCTCCTGGGCTGTAGGGCACTACTCGCCCCGCAGGAGACCCTCCAGCCACAGCCCTGCTGGACAAGCACAGGCTGCACCGTGCAAGAGACATTCTCCAACGCACGGCAACATTAACCTGTAGGCAAGACCTGAACAATGCTAAGGATCTCCAACATCCTTTAATTTAACACCCTGAACAGAAAGTTTTCAATTAATTTTGCATATTTTCTAAGTACCAATTCATGACTTGCAGCATTCAAGAGGCACCAGCATCAATAACATTACCAGAGCCCAGAAGGATGCATTCGAGAATATTGACATGGGAGTTTGATCCATCTCTGAGTGCAGGAAAAAATACCATGTTCCACTAGAGCTGGTTTCTCCTTTCAAATCTGTCCAGACGGTTGGTCATCTGCCAACATCTTTAAAAACATGAATTTATGTTTCCCTTCAGAATGCAATAATTGTGCTTTGTTGCTCAACTACACTAGAAAAAGGGTCAAAGATATTCTGAGTTCTACAACATCAACCACACAGCAGAACTTTCTTAGTGATTTCTTCTATCTGCACATGTAGCTTTCTGCATAGAAGATGAAGGTATTACAGCAATTACTAAATAACTGAGATACATTTTAATCAATATTAGAGTGTTTTTATTCAAGAGGATGCATTGCGTAGGAGTTAGTCGAACACTAAATGCCCTCTGCTGAAAATAAGAATTCTTATTTACTAAACTTGGATAATTAAAATTTATCTAAAAAGATTACTCCCTGCTGCCCTAATTATGTAAAAAAAAAAAATCATTGTTGGTGACTTTCTTGTTTTGATGATGATACCAAGTCAAACAGCTAAAAGAACAATTAAGTTCAATGCTAACAACTCATTTATGTTTTGCTTACAACTGTTATTAATGATAACATGATTTTAGGGGTTGCCTGCTGCGCTCTGCTCCTAGATAGCTGAATGTTTTTCTCCTATTAACATGCTGTTCAATTTTTTCTCTTCATATTGTTTTCAAAGTACGGTTATAGCTTTTAAAGCATCAGAAAGTCTTTGTTCAGAAAACCTGTTTCTAAATCAATGCTTCAGGTTCAGCAGAAAAAGAAGGGATGAATGGGAACGGAAGAGATTCAAAGCAGAGCAGAGCCAGAACCTTTTACACCAGTCATAGCTCTGCCTCGGGAACTGTCCTATATTCTCACTTCTTATAGGAGGTGACTTCTCAAGCAGGGTGTAGAGTCCCTGGTAAGGCAATTGGGGAAGAGCTGCACCCATTTTGTAATACCTCTGGTCATGCCCTCCACGTCTCATGGGCTCGTTCTGCAGAGTTACCCTGTACAAGCTGCAAAAGGACTCAGAGTTGCTTCACACCTATAACCTGTGCTACACAGATTCCCAGTTTCACTGGTGCTAGTGAAAACCTCCATTAGAAAAAGAAAGCAATCACAAGTGAAATTAGAGCTCTTTGTGCATGAAATTATTCGGGAATGGAGCCCTGGCATACAGAGCTTTCAAAATCTGGAACGACTAGCAGGAAGAACATGTCCATTCGTGAATCTGTTCGTGTCAGCTGTATGATGAAATCCAAACTGGAAATGCTTAATGAATCAGCATCCAAGCCAGCATCAAGACTGTGAGAGTTCCCAGTTGTCTATGGAAAGCATCAAGAGTCAAGGGGATAGGAATAAATACACAATGTGCCTAATGCAGCACCTGGATGCAAAAAGACTTAGAAGCTACTGGATAAAGCAAAATCTGTCACTGTGCAGTTCTAATCAAACATTTTTAAAAGTAGAGAAGGCTTAACCAGAAGGAAAAAATTATCCTTCTTGCACTGTCAAAAATTAATTAATGTAGAAATATTACAGTTTTCCCACAGACATACTGCAACTCAGTAACAAAGCTGGCTGTCAAATCTAGCAAAGTTATTTAGGGTTATTTTACCGTCCTTTGTGAATATATGTTCTATTAAACTTCTATTCTGCAGTCCACCTTTTCTCCTTAATTTCATTTGTTTATCCAGGTGACAAATGAGCTTTTCCAAAATAACTTCTTATTTTTTATTTCTCTTGAAGATGCATTCATTTCCTAGCATTTACCTTCCAGTAAACCACGGGTACTCAGCCATCATTTTGTGAAGGGAGTCTGAGCATTCACTTACCAATACAGGTTTCATTGGACCCATGGGGCTGCACTTTGCTAAACGGACTGGGGAGGAAAAAAAAAAAAAAAAAAAACACAACAGAGGAACCTGAACAAGTCAACCAAACATGCTGAGGTCAGAGGAGCAGAACTGCTCGTCACTGTTCAAGCTCTAAGGCTACAAGAAATACCTTTTTGGAGCTTTGTCTTGGGCAATCCCAAGAACTCAAGAGGGGCCAAATGGATTTCCTATGGTGGCTAACAACAAAACAGAAACCACTGGCAACAATATCTGATCTTCTGTAACACGCCTCAGGCTCACTGTACAAATAAGCTTTCTGTTTTCTTCCTCCTAACACTATTTTTAGAATAAATTGGCAGTGCCAGATGTCTCTTTCAGAGGCTGGACTCTAGTGATCGAGTAACCGTCTGTTTGCAAATCTTGCTAGTCACAGATGTTGGAGAAGAGAGGTCTATGGGAAAAGCCCCACACTGTTGAGATGACATTGTTCAAAAAGCTGTTAAATAATTACTCACAGCATCTTGAGTATTTCAACATAGCAGCCAAGGATCCTGTCTGCTTGGGTACTCAGCTCAATGCTCATGGTGCTGCAGGTGGGACTGACCATCAAGCAGTCAATCAGGTTGGGCTCGCTGTCGTTGCCCACGTTAGCTGTCATCTTCTGATTCGCTGTGTTGTTGCGCTCCACTTCCACGTGGATCTCATTGGAGGTGACAATGACTGGCTTGAGCCGGGACTCAGTCAAGGTGGCCTCTTGGGACACCAGGTCGGGACTCGTGTGAAGGAGGCGGAGGGGAAGGTTGGGCTTTCGGTCGCATTGCTGCTGGCAGCCATTCCGAATTTCCTTCAAGCTTGGTGAATTGTCTCGACTGAATTGAAAAAATAAACAAGTAAATTCAGTAGTCAGAACAGCAGAGAGAGGGTGTGCAACACTGAGAAGCCAAAATCTTCTGCAATTTCCCATTGTATTTCACCCCACCCACTGAACTGCTTTCTCCCGTGTAATCTAATTATTGAAATCAATCAAAAAAATTAAAAGTCCCTGGGAGGACTGTTCTGCAGGCCCTTTTCTGTAAAGACCAGAGCTTTTCATCCGCCTATTTGACACACCAGTCTTGTAGAAAGGTGAACTTTCCCATCCAAGTTGTGCAAAGCTGTAACAGGATCCATGCCCAAGTATGTATCTGGCTACAGTACATGCCCAGACATTTGTCTGCAGTCCTCACGTCTGGAATTTTTTGGACACTAAGCAGCCACTGTCCGCGCCCCACCATGAGAAAGTCAGATAGGCTTAAACAAACAGGAAACAAAGTGGAGGGGAACCCTCAGTGTCTACCAGAAATTGGCTCATGTGTCAAGAACTGTAGCATCTATTTTGTGGTAAGTCAGGAATTAAATTTTCCACAATAACTGAGTCAGCATCATGAAAGCCGCCCCGCTTCAGAGCTATAGATACACTGGGTTTTAAACACAAACACTTCTCCAAAATGTCACCCTTCCTCTTTAGATATACACACATTTCATGTGCCAGAGAGGGATTAGAACTGACACTGTTCTGAGCAGCTAGTGCTTCACTCTCAGAGACAGAGCTCTTGTGGAGTTTTTTCTTCTCTGCTCTGAAAAGGCTAGTTATGGCTGTCTCAGAGGAATATCTCAATAGTGGCGAAGCTCTGCATGCAGCTGGGTATTGACATTAATCCAAGAGGTTGCTAGAACTTGTAGGACTGAAGCAGTGGGAGCTGCTGAGCTCTTCAGCTCCTCATATCACCAGTGATGTGTAGTGATAATGAGCCATACTCAATCCCTCAAAACACAGCAGAGTGAGTAGAAGGGATCAAAGAGTGATCAATATCCTCTGGTCCTTCAGGTTTACAAACAGAAAACTTTAATAAACACGGTCACTTGTCTACAAGAGCACATACACAATTGCACAACTGAACACAACACCAAAACGTAACGCTAGCAGTGAGCAGAGCAAGAAGGAATATGTGCTCACATACCCATACCCACGTGCACAGAGATCCTGTTTACACCCTGAATGAAGACTCTGACACCACGGGCTTGGAAGTGAGTAACATGTGGTCAGCTGAGAATTCATACTGACCTGTTGATAAATTCCTCGTAACACGAATAAATGGCTGCTAAGCAGACAGCTACAAGGTTTGGCAGGACCCTGGGATGGGGGCACTGTCCAGTTGGACCATGCATGCTGAAAAACAAAAACCAAAAAGACATCATTGTGCCGAAAGTTTCTGTAGGCAAAAGCAGTCAGACAGAATGGGGTGCCAGAACAGGATAGACAGCCTTGGGGAATCTTCAAGGAGCACCAAACAGAGGTTGATTCAACCCTGTAACCACCCACCTCACATCCCTGTTTAAGACTAAGTCGTGTCCTTAGCTTATTTGATGCCGTTATCTCGACGGTTCCCAGGAAATCTCACACATGCCTGAGCACTGCATGGCCTAAAGTTAATAGGAATCTCTCTGTAGCAACTCAGATGCTAAATGCATAAAAGGAATGTACAGACAGCAAGGTCCATTCACCTCCAGGATGTAAATAGGCCAAACGTGCCAGCCATATTTGAGAATGAGCTAAAAAAAGACTTCAGGAACACGGCCTCATGGTCTTCGTTGCCAGTACCAAACCCCACCAGCCACTACAGGTAGTAAAGAGATGAGCAGGGCTGAGAGAAGATTCACAATGAAGCATATATATAGGATTATAGATACTCCATAGCATTAAACACAACTAACCTATGAATAAACTTCTTCACCACCTCCATTCCAGCATTCAGCTCATTCAAAGCCAGAATATACTCCTGAGTAAACAGACGCAACCGAGGGCATTTCCCAAAATCCTGTCCAAAAAGGAGAGACTCAGTGAAGATGGTGAAACATGCCTGCAATATACGGTGTGTTTTCAACAGAAATCAACTCAAACACAACTGAATCCAGCGAATAAGAGTGTGTACATTCCCACCTGCACTTACAACATTTCTTCCATACTCTTCATTTCAAAATACGTTTTGCTGTTTTCTTTTTTTTTTCTTGCGTTTATAACTGCAGTTTTTAAAGGGTAACACAAGTGTGAATTTTAACTTTTCACATCATATCTACTCTGCCTTTAGAGAAGAGCCAATCTTTTTTTTTTTGACATGCTATCAGTAAGTGATAAAATACAAAAACATGGCTCAGTTTCTTCTCTAGCGATTTATACTCTAAGTACCCCATGGATTTGACAGGTGAGCTCAGCAGTGATTTCTTTCCTACCATGAAAGAGGAAAAATACTTACGTGCTGTAAGCCTGCATCTCCTCAGATCTCCTGCTACTTTGAGAGGTGAAAACAGTAAAATTTTCTATCTGCCGGTGAGTGCTATTCCATAGCACATTTATTCAAATTATACACAGGTGTAACCTTGTTATACAGGCATTAAAGAACTGAAAAATTAAATTAACAAGTGGTGAGCAAGGCCCACTGAGCAGAAATGAGCCTTCCCAGGCATCCTTCAAGCAGCTGACTTTAAGAAGAGTCATCCTGAATAAACAAATGGCAGTTGAAACCTTGAAAGAAATGCTGGAAATGGTAACAAACTGGGGGAACGTAGAAAGGAGGATCTATTCCCAAAGTACTGAACCTTCTGTAACTTAATTTGGCTGTAGAGGCATCTATAGCACAAGTTACCTTAAACACCTCATAGGTTTTACATTTACCTCTGGTAACATCACCCAGCTTTTGGACTTAGGCAATTCCACAGCTCATATTGCAATTTAAAATTATTGAGAATCTAACAATCTCTTCTGGCAGATGCACACACGTTTGGTTCAACAGCACAAGATGACATGGGCTTGCTATAGCATCTGGTGCCATTTAACTTCATAAAAAGTCCTTTCAAGACAGCCTATGTGGTCACAGGCTTTTTCATGACATTTTTTGCTAAGCATCCTACCTGAAATGGCAACCAAAGCCCACAAAATCATAAAGAGGATGCTGTTATTGACCAGGCTGCTCTGAAATAAAAAAAGCTCTCTAAAAAGTAGTGTGATGCTCTGTTATCATACCAGTTACAAAATAATTCATGCACTCTATATGGTCTGCTCCTACAAATACAACAACGGTGCCTATATTCAATCAGGCTCAGCCTAGAAACAGATGGATTTCTCTTTAAATCAAAGTACTTGAGAGGGTGCTGAGCTCTCCTGGAACAGCACATCTCTAGTCCTACAGGGAACCCACAGAATCAGTAGTATAAAAAAATCTCCTGCAATTTCAACATGATAGCTAAATGAAGACTCCTATATCTTAGGTGGGAAACTGTGGAACAGAACCTGTCATGAACTTAGCAAAAGAGAGAACAAATACATGGTACAGGCATGAACACAAAGTTCAGTTTCCTGCTGTGAGCCCATTGCACGCAGCTTCCTAAGGTTACAGGGTTTACTGGCAACAATACTGATTGCGCTATAAGATAACTAGCTTTATTTATACGTATACACACATACACATATACCTACCCTTTCTCTCTCTAAAGGATTATTCAGTGCAGAACTCCCTGGAGAGCCCTAAAGTGCCCAAATCCACTCCAACTTATATAGGACACCGTAAATTCTCTGACTACACACTGCGGTACAGACATGTTGATTTTCAATCTGCAAATGTTAAGTATGGTAAATATACCCAATTCTCCAAAGGTAACCAAACACAAGCATTACACTATGCGTTTAGATTTTATTTGAGACCCCTCAAGAGCTCTGGATTCTTTTTTTAAAAAAAAAAAGTCCGTCTGGAATCCAAGAATAACATTTACAGAATATTTCACTGAACACTACAGAATATTCAAAAATGTTTACATGTCTGGAGAGTACAGGCACAGTGCCAGGAACACGACCTTTCAGAGATCTTAGGCTCTCTAGCTTGCTCTGCAAATTTGCATGAGCTAAATAATAATACTGTCACAAAAAATAAGAAATATTAACTGTTTTCTACTGGATTCCTGCTGTACACAGGAGTACAGCGGATGGTCTCTAAAATTGCACCAGTTAGTGAAAAGAAGTTGATTATGTATTTACAGAAGTATGAAAATCACCCCTGAGATCTCTGACAAGTGAATTGCCTTAAATATAATATTTATTCGTTACTGCTTGCTGCAGCTTTGTGAAGCAGAATCTCTTTGTGCAAATTACCAACTGCAGCTGGAAACTTTGTATGCCTCAGAGTTTGTAAACAGCTCGTAAACACCCAGACCTCTCTTAGGAAAGAAACACACATCATCTAAGCATTTCTTCATAATCAGCGGGGAGAAAATTTGGTACACAGGGTGAAAAAAGCAGAGTTGGCAGGGCACTCTTCCAGCATTTATTCCAAACACTAGCAAGGAATTGACTAGGAAAGAGGGAAGGCAGCTTGGGTAAAAATGACCATAAAATGACCATAAAATGAGAAAGTAATGATTCCTAGAAAGAACGATGAAGGATAAGAGCAGAAAATCATAAAGAAAGTCAGGAAATTTCAGTAAGTCTAAAAAAAATGAGTCTAAAAAAAAATGGCATTCAGGACAGGTGGTGCTATCTTAAATGAAAGGTGTTGAGGGGCTTAAGCTCAAAACCCAAGAAAGTCTCTGTTCTGAATTTGCTGCTGAATTGCTTTTTAACCAGATTCATGTTATAACTCCAAGGATGGTGCAAGGGACAGGAGCAAAGGGGCAGGTGGGAGAGAGCTGGAGCTGCGTAAGCTGGGACTGTGGCCTAAAGAAATGCTCACTGAATCAGGGCTTTGCTCAGACACTTTTGAAAATCCCATGGAAGGCTCACGGTCCTGCGCCTACAAAGCAACAAGTGGTTACATGCAGCAGTCACAATCGGGGAGTTTAAATAAATCACAGTGTTTTGTGCATTACAGGCAAAAGGGCAGCTGCTATTTACACAAGGCATCACAATTAAAAAAAAAATCTCCCAGTTGACCAGGCGCCCGTAACACAGTTACCCACCATGTTGTGTTTGAGAATTCTCTGCACCACCGGGGTGAACACTTCTATGACAACCATCGACCGGGGACGCTCTCGGCAGTGCTGCAACGAGCAACAAGTCATTTCGTGAGCTGCAGAAATGGTCAAGCTGGACCCTGGCTTCACACCCAGTGCCCAGATTACTTCAAGATTAACGCAACCTGAGGGCTACATTAAGCTTTCCCAAACTTCCTTTCAGTGAAATTCAAGCTAAAAACTTGTGGTTGGGTTTGCAGGGTACCAACAAGCCCCTCTCCCATCAACACGGACTTAAGTATTGATCAGAACAATCCAGGTTGGAAAGGAGCTTTAGAGGCCACCTCCTCAACCTCCCATCTCAAAGCAAGGCCAATACTGAAGTTACATTTGCTGACTGAAGGCCTTGTCCAGGGAGTATCTCTGAGAAGGCAGATTCCACAACATGTAATCACATTTGCCCTTGCACATCCCTCCCACACCTTTAATGACAGCTAGGGACCCCTCTCTGACAAAAATTGAAGGAGAGAAGAAAAAACAGAAATAGGAGAGAGATTTCACAAAGAGGAGAGAGCTGTTTTGTTGTGATACCTTGCAGAAGAATTCACAGAGGTCAGGAGGAGGATGGTTGTTTTCCAACAAAGGTGCAATTGCCTTAAAAAATAAAGAAAAAGAGAGGGAAATAAATAAATGAAAACTGGAAATAGGGAAGGTAAAGCTCATTTTACATTTAAAAAAGAACAACAGAAGTGTCAATATAGCCACAACAAAAGGGTAATATAGCCATCAGATTGTAGATTGTGTGTTTATTTTATTTGGCTCAAATACATCCTGCTAGGGACCCTCTGGAAAATTTTGCTTTTAACTCCTCAGTGTAAATTCCTCAAAGACTGTGAAGGAATACAACTTTTATTAAAAAAGTCAGGATTAGACCCATTGTTTTAAGATGAAACATAGCAGAGATGAATCTTGCTTGCTGCTTCAGTAATTACATCTCTCTGCATCAAACTAGAAATACACCAAATAAACATGTGTTTTATAGCGAGCTCATGCTCACATACAGCCACTACCAGAGAGGCACCTCCAGCGGAAGCAGCTCCCCAGAATGACAGAACACTGTGATTACCTTTAAGAACACTATTAAACAGAACGAAGCATCTAACCTTGCGAAAGTTGATATCAACGGTTCCTTCTTGGTTGCTATGCAAACCAATGTGGTTACACTCAGTAAATATATTAAAGGTCATACGTGCCATTGAGAGTCTAATGAACTTACGTTGTTGCTGCTTCCTTTGAAAATCAGAAGCTGGGACCAGAACCATGTATTCTCTCTATGTGATAATGCCTTCGGGCGGTCCAGTGTCACACTAAAGGGTTTCCCAGGACCCATTTAGAAGTGAGGCTCTAAACACAGTAGCTAGGACATTTTGTATGAAGCAACTGAACAACAGATATTTTATCTGGATGGCAACTGGAGTTTCACAAGGCAGCCTGGTTCGGTTTCTATACTTTCCTTTTTTACTCCTGAAGGACTTCAGCCCAAATGAGTCTGCTCAAAATGAGCACGCATATGAGTTTCACAATAGACAGTTTCACACACAAATAGGCTGAGATTAATGTGAATTTTAATATCTGCAGAGATCTGTCAGGTTACATACGTTTGTGAAATTTTTGTTCTGCATTTTAATGTCATCAGTCTCCAGCTACTCCCTCTCTTCTGGTGGTGGTCCAGCAACAGTGCATGCTTTTCACCGACAGAGAATGCAACACAATTGCAATAGAACTAGAATATCCTTTCTACCTTCTCAAAACTAAGCTAAATATCTTCCTTGAATTCATCTATTTGCTATAGCACTTGTCAAAGCTCATGCACTGCAAAAATCAGTCTGGGTTTACATCTGTCCGGTAAGGGACAGGGGATCGATGATCAGAGACAGAACTGGCTGGTCACCAGCTTACGAAACCAGGCTTTATTCCTTCAGCCCAGTCCCTACACAACGTAGGAAATAACCATTGCAGCCACTGTCAAGCAGACCATAGCTCCAGTGGGGAGGACAGACTAGCTAAAAGAAGTCTTTATTTTCCCTATTTGCGCTGTGGTTAAGAAGAGAAACTTGTCCTGTGTGTCCCATTACGGCAACGCAGGCTTCCCTGTCCTAAACAGGAAGGGATGAGACGTAATATTGGTCTGTTCCAGCATGATCTGGAGAAGGAAACATGGTTCCATCTGGACAGCAAAGCACTGTGTACTGTTTACAATACTACAGAACTACACAGTAATAGCAATGCTTCCTAAGAATAGCACAGGTTAGTTCTGTAACAGCAGCAAGTTCTCAGTGTCCAGCAGCTGCTGCCCCTTAATGCTCAGGGCACAACCTACAGAAAAACAACAGCAAGGTTTGAACCGATGCAGCAGCCACTTGGACTTAGAGAATAAGTCAGGTTGGAAGGACCTTTGGCACCCATCTGGTCCAGATTCCCTGCTCAAAGCAGGGCTACTTGTATTAATCTTGTATTAAAACATCCTTCTCCTATAACAACCAGTTTTAAAAGGAAGACTGAATCAATCTTGGCACCAGAGTCAGAAAAATAAAAAGCAAACCTACAGCAGACCTCAAAGAAAAGTAAATGCCACTTTAGAAACTTATCTCAGCGGCTGATTCCTGCTAAAATGGTATCTTAAAACAGCAGTTAAATGCAATTCACACCTACTGGCAGCTACATTCTGCCTTGTTCTTTTGCAGAAAGATTCACAGAGACGTGATATGATCAGGTGGTGGTAAAGTTCTAGATTAGATTACTGGGAAAGTCTCCTGGAAATTGCCAGCGACTGCAATTAAATTACAGTGATGGGGAAGCAATTTCCACTCTCTGATATATTGCTGAGATTTTTGTGTTTTGTTGCATAAGGAAGAGAGCTGCCATTTGATTCTCTTATTTCTCAGTCTAAAGAAATGCAACCTACAGAATAAAGGCAATAGTTATGGTGGATATTTTTATAAATCCTACAAACATGGAATTAAACACAAATATCCACACTCAAAAAAACAGTCACTTGCTCATATACTATCAGCAATGGAGACCTTCCGTGTATGGTTGCACCATCCCTTCAGGAAACTACTAAGCCTAGGAGCTTTTTATGGAACATCTGGAAATGATGTTTCTTTGACTATTTAAAGTCTGCGTGCAGGTATGAGCATTGCATTGTGTAGCCCAGTTAGGAGGTCATTCTGGGAGAAGATTTACCCTAAACATGTTGTGCTGTTCCATATATATTGATGAGGAAGCTTTGCTGTTATTCATATAGGAAACAAGAAAATAGTAAGAGCAAAAGACACAGAGAGTAACAGGCCACATTTTTGATACTGCCCAAATTCACCAACATGGATGGAAAAGCATTAATAGATGTATTATCAAGTAAAACAGATTTGCCCCCAGGTTTTTGACAGGAGGATACTCACCACAATAATGCTCTCATGGTCTTGAGTGGTTAAATTGTTGTTCTGAAAAAGTTGAACGGAAGAAATCAATGCGCAAACAGTCTCCACAGCTGATACACTAGCATAGTCCTAGTTACCACCAGACACAAGCAGAAAGGCTCAGCATTGCTATTGCTTGGGTTTAGAACAAAATTAATCTAATTAAAACCATTCTCTTAAAGAAGGGGATAGAGCTGCCGCTATGAAGGATTCCACAAGCTTTTATTTTCTCCTCAGTACTGTCAGATTTAAGACACTCTAGTCATGAAAGCTGCAAAATCAAACATCAACATGCCAGAGAAGATTTCAAAATATTGGAAAATTAAAGTTAGTGCTATGTTTTGTAAATATATGTTCTTACCTCAGTCTGTATCTAATTAATCTAGTAAGAGGATTACAGTGGTGTTGTAACTACTGGTGGGCAGCAAGCAAATTGCTGCATTTTGCCTTCCAGTAAAGTCAAGAAACTTACTGGAAGTCCCCTATGCTACCTCCGTTATCAAAAGTGAAGAGTCTGTGTCTGGTGTTTTCAGCAACACGATCCATTTCAAGCTTATAACTTTTTAAACCACCAGATCTTAGCTCACTGTAAGAAAAATAGCTAGCAACTTTTTTGCTCATCAAAAGTCTTTGCATACTAGAACTGGACATGAAAAAACCTGCTTGGCATTGTATTCCCTGCCTGCAGAAGGTTAACTCTTCTAAATGGACACAAAATAAGGACAGATATCTCTGAAGAAGGAAAAGTCTTTGACAGAATGGGTAATAATAAAATAGTTAGGTAATGAATTTGTTGGTATACACATATTAGCGGCCTGGTACAAGGATGATCACATGCCAATGAAAGTTACAGGAAGCTTTACAATTGACTTCAAATAAGACATGAATCAGATTCCTATAAATGTACCAAAAAAAAAGAACGCCTCAGAAAAAAAGTGTTTTGTTTCTTTCTAGAAGTCTACATCACATGGGTCAAATTCTCTTTTCCCTCAGCAAGTTCAAGTTCCAGCCCCATCACGAGCACACTTAAAGAATTTTGAAAACCCGGGTTAAAAGAAAACCCGTGGCCGAACGTTTGAACTGCCTGTCGTCCCCCCCCGAGGGGACACCGGCACTGCAGAGCCCGCACCTCGGAGAGCAGCTTGGAGACGATCTCCAGCGGCGCCTGGTGAATGGAGTCGTCCTGAAGCGGCGACGTCAGCGCCATGTCCACCAGCGTCCTGATCTCCTTGAGCACCACCTCCCAGCGGCTGGGGTTGCTGAGCACCTTCTTGTACTTGTAAATCTTTTTCTGTAAGGAAATGGAAGACAGGACAATAAGCCCTTAGAGGAACTGCCGGGACAGGGGTTTCCTACATGCAGCTGTCAAGGGCGCTGCTTTACATGCTGAGTTTGGTCTTCTCTACTTGCTAAAAAGCTCTGCTTAAAACATGTAAATGGAAAAGGAAGCCTCGTGTATCTAATCCAATTTGGTCTACAGAAGCACTGGAAACCTGCAGAGCTATTATTTTTTTAAGATATGCTTTTAAACTTCAGAGCATCTTTCTTGCTTTATCTCCTCTGGAAAATATCTTGGAATTGGCTGGAAGTCCTTTAAAAGGGAGGTGTTCATTGAGAAAGAGAGAGAGAGATGATCAAAATTACATTTTACAACTATTTTATTCCACATTGCTAATTGGTGAGTTCAAATTCAGAATGAAAAAAGAAATTGTTGAACTGAAATATTTCAGTTCATCCAAAGATTCTTTTTCTCCTTTATTTCTTGAAGAATCCTGAAACATTGTCAGAAAAAAAGAATTTAAAACCTCCAAGTCTTTCATGCAACGGAATTTTTCTTCTCCCCAAAGCATTTCTGCCCACATACAAACGCCTCAGTCTTCTGCATTTCCCTGCATTACTCCTGGTGGTGTCTAAACCCTTTGTATTATTACCTGGGAAGCAGAGTGGCTGGTCAAGCAGAGACGTCTCCTACCCCCTTGTCAGCCATGTTGCTACAAAGGACGCGAATAGAGGCTGCTTTTTTTTTTATATAGAGTATTCTTGAGAGAAAACCCATCCTCCCTAATTCCCAGAGGCAGCTGGATGAAACTCTGGTCAAGGAAACGATGACCAGGGCTAAATGCCACTCCTGAGGACAAAGGTGAGGACAAAACCCATAGTGGCCACCCGGACGTGCTGCCAGGGGAGCAGCTCTGCCAGCTCCGGCAGCGTGATGCTCAGAACACCCGTGGTTTTGGTTCGTTTGCAATTCCTTCCCTCCTCTCCCGCAATCCAATGCCCAATCAATGGGTTGAGCACCTCATGAGGAGGGAGGCCTGGCCACACGCTCAGGTCTATTAAAGGACACAGGCCGGGCGGTTGGTGGGATTGCAGGAAGCCCTGAGTGCTTTGCACTAAAATGGACCTTCCTCCCACAGCAGCCCTGCCAGGGAGACCTGCAGCACCGCTGCCTGCTGCCAGCTTGCAGATTCAGCTGCACCGACATCCCCAGCGTGATAGGGGCAGAGCCCTTCACAAGAGGTTGCTCTATCTTGTGTCGTTTTGCCTAAAACCCTCACGGCTACAGGGCTTTTCTCCCTGTCAGTCATCCGGGGCGACCCTTCTGGAAGCATCTGCTTACCCGTGATGGTGGCAACAGAACTAAAGTCTAATAGGAAATACAGTCACCTGCCCATCCTAACCGAGACGTGAAGAGAGCGGCAGTGCAGGCAAACGCAGCTTTCCGGTGTGCTGTGCTTTGCCAAGCTACTTGGGGCCGGGGGCAGAAGAGCACGGCTCGGGCTGGCGTGCAAAGCCGGATCAAGCAACCCAATTATCTTTTCAAATAAACTCTTGTGAGCACAAAAGCGCTTGGTTTTAGTAGTTCACACTTGATGAGCATTTCAAGCCACAGAAAAGCTAAAGGAACATAAAACACAGGCCACAGACACTATCAGAGGTATTTTGGATTTCAGAAGGAGCAAAAATCTTTGTATCTCTAAGCTCCTTGGAGCAACGAAGGTCCACAGGAGTTTTAAGCTACTGATGCCGCTTCTATTACCACTGCAGACTTTGGGGCTTTTCCAAAATCTTGATTCACGGAGAATTTAGTTTCTCTCTTTTTTTCCCCTTTTTCTTTCTTTCCATGCAGGGCTTTTTTTAGAGTCTTTTTCATTAGACCCACTCCAGCACTAAAGAACTCGACTTCAAAGCCAATCAGCCAGCTCTGTAACTTGACGCAACTCCTTCCTGACTAATTGAGGACACTAAACATAGCCAGCTTGGCAGATAGGTTTCCATGCTGAAATATATTCCCCGGTCCTGTACTACAAACGAATGAAATTCAAAGCAGGAACGAGAGTACTTCAGATTAAAGAGAGGGCACGGGGAGGAAGAACCCGCTAGAGCACTGGGCCATGGTACAGATGCCAAACTGGGCTGCCACGACGCAGGCCAGTGGCTTCTCAAATCCACTTGTGCTTGGGGCAGGGAGGAGAAAGGGAGGTTTCCTTTGTCCTTTAGAGATGTCCATTAAAAGTAAAGTTCTGCTGATGTTGATGCAGAAAAGAGACAGAAGGAGCTGCCCTCCCTGCGGCACCAGAGCGCCCTGTGCTTGCCCCTGGCCCGCGGTGGCTCTGGGGAGCACCGCACACTGGGCTCCGATCCTCAAGCAACACTGCAGGACTTTTGAATGATGGTGGGAAAGAAGGAGAAAATAAATAACTCCAGAAGGCATCCCCGGGAGGGTTGAGCTCCGCCGTCCTGACCCCTGCCCGCGGTTACGCCGTGCTTCTTCTCAGCAGAACGCTGCTCGCTGCCGAGCGCCGCGCTGAGAGCCCCAGGAGAGCTCGGAGCCGCCGCGCGGTCACGGGAGCAGCTTGCTCTGTGTCAGCAGCACCTGGCCAAGGCCGAGCCGCCCGCTCCCTTCCACCCGGGCTGCTCACCGGGAGGACCCGAGCGGGAGGCCGGGCACATCGGCCGGTGCAGGTTGTGCTCCGCGCACCACCGCAGGGCCGGCCGCTGCCCGAGCCAAACGCCCCGCTGCATTCCCCTTTAATGGCACGGGCAGGAGATGCACCGGAGTGGGAATCCCATCCCTCCGGATTTCACCAAACGCGGCAGTTTCTGTAACATGAGCAGCTCCGGATTTGACCCTTCTCATTAGTGACGAGCCAGAGCCCCACAGCCAACATCACTCTCAAATCTACGCTGATTTTAAAAACAACACCACTGAATATGAGTACCCAGCAGCAGCAGCATGGGGAATAAATGACACTCACAGGGCATCCTTCATTCTCAATTCACTGTAATTGAGTATTGCTGAAAATCCAAAGACTTAAATTTCAATCTTCCTTTAGAGGAGCAGGAGAAAGACTCCCTCTGCGGTGCTACCGAGCAAGCATGCAATGAAAGCCGGGAAGCTCTGGCTTTTGCCATGAGGGCCCAAAAGCCTTTGGACACTGCTGCAAAAACATTCAGTTGTGCCCATGGCATAAGAGCCTTTGGGCTTTTTCTAAAAGGCATCTTTATCTGTTATTTTGGCCCACAATGGCCTCATCCTGAAGCCTTTCTTTGTACAGCACTTCCACACACACAAATTGGGACAAGAACCACAGTAGTTATGTAATCAAGATGTTAAAAGAATGGCCTTCAGTGTACAAAAACATAAGGCACAAACACCACCTTCAATCCCAGCAAGACCTCCCAACTTCTTAGAGAAGCTGGCGCCCTCGATGCAAAACGCGCAAGATGAAACCAACTTTCTTGACGACCAAATTTCCCCCTCCTTCGTCGCTGCCCAGGAAACACCCCACTTCCCGAGAAGCAGTTTTCCCACCACCAAATCGCCAACGAATTGCCAAGGCGAAGGCAGCAGGGCCTGTTAAACTCCAGCTCCGCGCTCCTCGGCCGCGAGCCGCCCAGACGCGGCGGCTGCTGCTGCTGCCGCGGCCGCGCGGGCACTGCTGCAGAGCAGCCCTTGCCAGCAATTGTTTATTTCTTGCTGAGCAACGCGGGCAGCTCGAGCTGGAGGGAAAAGGTCAGGCCCCGCACAGAGGTCCATCCCAGCTCATTGCGGGCATGGCTGAGCCAAGCTAGTGTTACAGTTTAATTCTGATGGGGAGGCAGGGTGGGTATGAACTGGAGGTGGCTCTCGCTGGATGCACATGGGCAAGTGCAGAGAACTGCCTCCATTAATACTATGACAGCGGCCCCACAACTCATCTAGATCCATGTTCTGTTTATATCACTAGTGAGCTTCAAGGCGTTCTGGGAAACACATAATTAAAACTTGCTGCCAACAAAAGTTTCCACTACAGTCAGAGGCGGGATTAAATCACCAGGTGCATCTCCTGAAAGCCTTGGAAACTACATTCTGATCTGTAACACTCAGACAGGACCAGGGAAAAAAAGCCACTTAGCTGTTCAGAAGGCAGGTTCAAAGGCAACTTGCCTATTCCAGGCTGAAGCTAGGGCCAGATTACATAAACTTTAACAAATCAGAGGCTTATGGCTGCTCGTGCCACCTTAAGATTATGCCTAGCAACACCTTCAGGCCCAGGGAGTTTCCGCATTTTGGCTGTACCTGGTGCTAAGTGCTGAAGTGCATTGACTTCTCTGCTTGGCTTGTTTCTTAGAATGCAGTTGTCTTGCTCCGGGCTGATTCGCCTGCAGGCTCCTTGCCACAGTTCAGAGAACTGGAGGCAACTGATAAGATCTCCTTGATCTTCACGCAGCTGACATCTACAAAACACTTTTTCTTTTCTTTTTCCTCTTTTTGCTGATTCATTTAAAAATTCCTGAAGAAATCCCCATTTTTTATTGCTCTGTGATTAGCACTCATGACGCCTGAATAAATAGATCAAGTGGCAATCTCTGCCCTCATCAGCTCAGAGTCGTGAGGACTAACGGCAGAGAAGAGCAACAGAGGAGGTGATTTGCCTGAGGTTGCATGGGGAGCCACCCCGATGGGCACCACACCACCGATGCCTTCAGCCTCTTGCCCCTCCACGCGAACCGCCAGGCCAGGGCACTTCCAGATAACAGCCCAAGCAGCACGAGCCGGGCTGCAGGGACCTGCTGAACACTGACCTCCTGCTGCAGCGCCTCCCCTTTGCAATGCCTCCCTTCACCCTCCTTTCCCATTCTCCATGAGTGTACCTGCTTTTCCCCCCCAACTGGTGTCTACCGTCTCGCTCCAGCTCTCAGGAATTCCCAAACATTAAAGTCAGGGCGGTCTCCAAGCCTGCGGAGTTCAGTGGGTTCAGCACGCGGTGCTGTGAGTTCAGCTGTCACTAATACCCAAGCTGGAATGACACTCCAGACACTTGCCACAGGCTCTGAGTTTGTCCTTTGCTCGGATACCACGGAGACGACACGGCCACGAGGATCCAGGAATGCTGAAATAAACAGGAATTCCAAGGACGGATTTCTGTTTGCCCCGACAGAGGTGCAAAGGGGAAGCGTGAACCGAGGTCCCGTAGGGCGGCTCCAGCACCTCAATCACCCACCTGTGTAACACCGGGCAGCTGCAAGATTAATGCACGGAAGAACTTACTCCCAAAGCATATTTATATATATATATGCATATATATATAGCATATGCAGATATATATATACACACACACACGTGTATATATGCACACTACCTCCTTTGCTGTCACCAGTCTGACCACTGCCCTGGGCTTGTTCTCTCAGGCATGCACCAGGATTTCACTGCTAATGTATCTTTCAGGAACAAAATAGGATGACAGGATGGGGAGGGAGGAATATCATACTGAAGGGGAGAAAACTAACAGTGGGCAAACAGGTCTACGATTTACGGGCTCCACTGCAGGAAAACCTGCATGCACAACCGCATGTCTGCCTCCCCAAACTGAAGACCACACAAAACCAGTGATTTCCTTGTAGCCTCGCAAGGGATGCAAGGGATGTTATCTTTGTTAGGCCTTCTCCCCATTTAGCAAAGAAACGGTGCTTTGTTTCTGCTGACCTCCCCTTCTGTCCCCTACACAGCGCAGGGGTTGTGCAGACCCAGCAATACAGCTGGCAGATCCCAAAGCAGATCTCCCTGGCCGTGCATTCGAGATGCTGCTCAAGAGCTAGAAAATGCAAAGGCCAACTGTGGCTCCAGCTGCTCTCCGCACGGGCTAATGCGGTTACTGCCGTAATCAGACCTGTCCACAGGGGAGAGGCTTTTCTGGCAGCGCTGGCTTTGATGCATTCCCCGAAACCCTCCATCCCTGCTTCCATTTCCTTTTGGCAAACGCTCCCATTCCTCAGGCCCCAGTTCCAGCACCAGCTTTACACTTCAGGTTGGCAAAACATTAGCTTCCATCCTGCGCACAGCAACTGCTGTCCTGTATTTTTCGTGATGCAGCCAAGCGAGCGTTTGTTTTTAATGTTGCTCTGGCTATGCGGAATTTCACTAGGACTGCAGATACGCTTCTAGGAGAAGCACAACCACTCCCTGCTCGCAAAAAGCATTCGCAGAGACACAGCTGTGGGCTGGGGTGGCAAATTGCATGTAGCCTCTCCCCAGAACAAGAAATACTTGAAATCGTGCTTTTAAACTACATTCACCATCTTTTGCTGTTGTTTTCAACTGAAGCCACCCGACGCCTTGTCCTCCTGAGCTCAGGCAGTTGCTTTGCATTGCACAGTCCTCGCTGCAGACTCGTGGTCTTTGCACATTTCAAATGCTCATTCAAACTGAGTAAGAAAACTCCACACGCAGATTGCTAGAGTCAAACAATTAGGGCAGAGACAGACTTCCTGCTTAATCTATATCACTTTAGTGGCTTTTCACTTATCATCAAAGAGTTTCAAACACATTCGGGCACAACTGCCTCCTCCTCCTCTTGCAGGACCCGCCAGCTGCCGGATTTTGGCCCTTTCTTCCAGCGCAGGCACCATTCAGACATTATGATCTCAATGCTCTGGCACAACCTATAGTTTCCAGATGGGTGTGAGCCTGAGGTGCTCCTATATTTGAGATTATGCTGTATGAGTTGCAGTCAGCAAAATCACATTCCATTAAAAAAAAAAAAAAGGCAGAGTCATAGATGAAAAGCAGGGATATGTGCACTATGCACACTCGACTCTCTCAACACCTTCAATAGACTAACTGCATTGCAGTTCACAGGGAAAGAGTAAGTAGTATTAAATGGTAAGCTGTAACAGGCACTGTTTGACCTTGGAGCGTAGCATGCATGAAACGGAGAGCAGAAGACACAAAGCACCGTGACATCAACGAGGACACAGGTCCAGTGCTCGCTGCGTGCGTCTCTGTAGAGCGCTAACGTTACTGACCACCTTACGAACCCGAACTGACGCAGGTTCCCAACACCTGCATCTTCATGCACTGAATAACCCACACCTGACGGCTGTGCCTGCAGTCCTCGACAGCCCTCAGCTCTCCGAGCACGGTGGGAATAAACGACTTGGCCACTGCAGCGAGGAGAGAGCGTGTAGGGGAAAAAGCGAAAGCCCGACACGCAAAGCCCTCCCCACCTTGCCATGGTTGCACTCTGCCAGGTCTGCCAAAGGCAGCACACAGGAGGAGCCCAGCGCTCCCGGGAGCGGAGTGCAGGCTGCTCGCAGCCGCGGAGCTCCCGCCAGGCGCTGGTGACGTGCACACCTGGGACGGGAGAAACCGCTGCTTGAGAAACCACCTCAAATTAGGATTAAGCAGATACTAAAGCCCTGTGTTTCGGTAACCTTTAACAACAGATAATCTCCAAAAGAGAATCCATTCCAATTCTGTTTTGCGGGAAACCCTAGTAGCTTCAGTAGCACTAGGCAGCACACAAAGCAATCATTTCTTCCCAGATACACAAACCAGATTAAAAAGCCACGTCATCCTTTTCACTCAGCCCTGCTAGCAGTGACCCCCCTCACATCTTCCCTACCCTCCTCCCCATGCTGCACTCAGCAAAACCTCCAAAATGGACAGTCACTTACCCACCTGTTTCACTTTCTCCTCCTTAGCAAACATATTATGGGTTTCTAGCACTTGAGCACCATAAACGGCTTTGAAATTATCTTCTCTCTCACGTGCACCTGCATCATCAATGTCGTCAGCAAGAGAGATGTGCAAGGCTCGAGGAACACGTGTGTGTCGGAGAGCTGCCGCAGAGCCCTGGGAAGGGCACAGGCACCGGGTACCGATGCGATGCCTGCAAGCATCTTAAAAGGGACTTCAGCAGAGTGTTGCCGTCGCCACATCACTGGAATTTGAAGCTCTACGTTTCGCATTCTTTCACAGGGAGACACCAGATTTCAGAGCAGTATTTGCATCACAAACAAGCCCAACACGGCCACATTTTTACCTCCCATCTTACCACACCAAATCAGCACAAAACCTAAACGTGCTGCAATGGTTTCGCTACTCAAATGTCAGCCAATCTCCTGCTTGTTTACCTTCTCTTTTGTATAAACGCTACCCAGTGTACAAGATTGAACCAAGACCACGTTTGGGCTCCTGAGCCCAAGGTAAACTTCCCCATTGAGCATCTGGGAATTCTGGGGTGCTCCCAAAATTGCTGCCTGCCTCACTTTGAGACACAAACCGATGCAAATAAGGAGCATGAACAACCTTGTGTTGTCCCAGACTCATCTGGTCTCTGGTCACACAGTTTAATCTAGTCTTCTCTTCCAAAATATGACAGCAAGAAGCACCAGGGAACAGGCAAATAACTGCAGTGCAATGACATACCAGTGACGGCAGTGGAATGAAGAGCATAAATTACACTTACTAGCACCGTTACCTTTTTTCTAATTTTGAAAGAAACATTACTCTGGGAAGAAAGAGAGAAAAAGGGTGACAGACAGACAAGCTGAACATGTGATTTATTGCAAGAGCCAGAACAATGATAAAAGTTTCAACATTTAGAACATTTTGTTTCTTTTTTTTTTTGTGCATTTTACCTTTTTACTAGTGATTCTATAATTTTATAATACATTAGGTATACTATGCACTGGACAAACAGTGATTAGTGTACACTGAGGACAGAAACATGCAAGGCAGGAAAGGGAAGTCTGAAACAGCACCTAGACCCTTGTTTGCTACTTGGATCCTTCACAAGATCTCATGTACATCTTCTGCCACCAATGAAGTAATTTGCAAGTGTCCTCATGATGTCAATAATGCTGAACTGGCTCCCAACACAGTGACTTAACAAGGCTTTCAGCATCTACCAACACCCAAAGTTCAACCTTCACACCCAATGTATCATGTGCGAAGGATTAATTATCCTCCTGGGGAAGACAACCAGGGCTGTTCCTGCAAGAGGCCTCCTAAGAAAATGCAGATTTTTAGCTTTCTTCTGCAGCTGGGCCACTGAAGAAGAGCGCGGTTTTGGTGCAGTTTTACGCTACGACATTTATAGAGGACAAGTTATAATTTGTCGAAACTAGTGGTCATCATGACCTCAAAGTCTTGAATTGTTAGGAGTTAGTCATCAGGTCAGCCTTGGAACGATGCCCAAGAGCAATGCACCAGCACAAAACCCGAGGATCCCTCTTGGCCAGTAATTCAGCATTCCTGAGGAGCAACATATTCCAGCGACTGCATTTACTGCTCTTCAGAGCAGAGACTTAAGCACACAGTAACAATCTGTTTTTTCAGCTGACTTTGACGCCCCCCCCTATACTCAGACCTAATATTTTTCTAAATAGGATAGTTTCACGGGTTTAGAGGGGAAACTCAGAGCTGGTCCCGACTTAGCTAGAGCAAGCTAGAAAATAAGAGACCAGCTTCTGCTCAGATTTCACCACTGAGCTATCAACGGGCTTGAGTTCTGAGCCTGATTTGGCCAAGTAGGAGGCAGCTAAGGGTCCCCAAGCCATGTGTGTATGTGGGGGGACGGGGAGACAGCAGCTCAGCCCCAGGCTGGCATTCAGCTCACTGTCGAGAGGCTCTTTTGGGTGGAAAAGTGCTGGGCTGACCCATCCCAGACCTGGAGCCCCCAGACGCCCTCCGAGCACAGAGCTTGCTGCTGTGGCCGTTCCCTACAGGCGGAACTCGGTCCAGGGTCACCCACAGCGAAGCACTTTCTAATGCCAAGGTAGCTGTAGGGATTTTGTTCAAAACCCTTCTAAAAAAATTAACTGTTCTACCTGTTCCACTTAAAACATCACCAATGATTCATACAAATGAGAAGAAACTTTCTGTCTAGGTCCAGTTCTTTCAGCATCTGGTCTGTTTTCCTTCTATTCACTTCCCCCTCCCAAACCAAGATTATTTTTTACTGCGGCTGACAGCCCAGTTACTTCTAACAAATTAAGATCTCAGAAAGAGAAGACAGGGCCAAGGCTCTTAAAGAGGCTTCTGATAACAGCTGCCCTCTGCCTGATCAAACTTGGACGAGAAGAGGAAGCAGCCAATGGATAGAGAAAAGAAAAAGAAATAACACTCCTGTGCTCATGAAACGTCCCAAGCGATAAAAAATAAAAGAAAAAAATATATTGAGGAGAGTATTTAACTACAAAAAATAAACATAAGTAGAAGGCTCTGCAAGTAGGATAATATTGGCAACGAGGTAACTCCTGAATTTGCTCCAGGACTGTTTAGACTATGGACTGGGCAGTCTCATTAATCACCACAAGAAGAGTGAGGGAAGCTGCAATTCACATTATCCCCTCAGTGTAAAAGGACAACAAATGCTAAATCCTGACAAGAAATGCTGCCTAAGTATGAGAGGGAGCATCAGGAATTGAAAAACGCCACGACTTGCTCTTAGCTCCACTCTACTCACTAAAAAGCTTCAAGTGGGTCAAGTTCCGGACTGTAGCAATCTTTAAAACCTTCTGCTCTCCCAGAAGCGAGCGCCCTGCGTCCTCCCGGAAGGATAAAGCCAGCAGCCGAAACCAGGAGCCAAAGCCATTTATCCTGTCAGAGCAAGAGCCTCGCTCCTTCCAAGCTCCCCAGTACCCAAAGCCCACAGTGCTTGCACAGCCCTGGGGGCTTAAGGGGTAAAACTTAACACCACAGCTTAGCTGCCCATCAGTACAGCACTGACCCATGCCCAGACACAAAAGGGGGATGGAAAAGCAGTCATCAGCTGCATTGTATGAAAATTATCTATTGCTTCTTCTAACAGTGAAAAAGAATAACACAGAAAACTTGAAGTTCTGTGCTCCACAAATATACTTCGGGTCTTAGCTAAAAAATAATAATAATAAAAAAAAAGAGCCAAGAAATGGTTGGGACCGGGACAGTTGCACGCGTGCTGTCTAACCACCAAAAAGCAGAGCTAACATCCAGGAACTGCCATTCCAACGAGCTGCTGAGCTCTTTAAATACTATTTTCACTGTGAAGTGCAGCACAGGGCTTTTCTTCATCGAATTGTCACTGCATATCAAGGCTCTCCTCTCTCAGGTCATAAATCAGGTGATTAAATACAAATGACAGACACAGAGCTTTTTAACCAGAACTGATGTGATTTCTTCCTGATCTCATGGTTTTAAGACATGAGTTACTGAGGGTTAGGGCTATAAATTTCGTTAATGTCATCATTTAAATTCTATATAAACCTGACTCCTGTATCAGCACTATTTTTAATCATTACCATGGTGACAAAACTGTAAAGGTGCTTTATCAAAGGAAGCTTTACCATATTTTCAAAAACACTTTCTCTCAACTTATTTTTTCTGCGCAGAAACATAAACCCCTCCAAACTTTCACTGCTAGATGTGGATATGGATACTCACAGAGCTCAGCACATCACTTGAAGTTAAAAGGATTTGCAAACTGCAGGTGGTGCATTCATAAACTGGACAAAGTAAAGACTGGATAGAGCACCACTATTTGGGTCAAGTATGACTTTACACAGCAAGAAATCCCTTTGCAAATAATGAGGTTCCTTGGGCATTAAAGCATCTATTTCCTGAAGACAGAGATACAACAACCCCTCAGGGAGTCAGAGGAATATTAATCCAAAATTGAAGTTGTTGAATAAAGGCCAATGTTTCTCATTTTAGAATTCACTGCAAAAGGCTTGCGAATCCCAAATCACAACATTGTTCCAGTTTCCAATTCATGGGAATCAAACCCCGGAGTCTGTCTGGAAAAGGCAGTTCTCACAGCAAGGGGATTGGTGGGCAGAGGCCAGTCGGCCGTGCGGGCTCCCCCCGGGCGGCACGCGCAAAGCTCCGCCGTGTTCATGCTGCACCCTTCACTGCACCAGACCCAGGCCTGTTCCTTCTTCATGGTGCCAGCTGAGGACATTCCCACCAAGGCCCTTTGCCTGATGCTTTACACTGCTGCATCACTCACCTAAGCAAGCAACACATGCAGCTCCATCCCATGAGCAGGGTGCTCAGAGTTTATGATCAGGAAGGTTAAAAAATGCAGCTTAGACTGTGCACCCTGCAGATGTCCTCCCCAAGCAGTGCGCGCCCGTGTCCCCACTGCGTGTCACGAGAGGAGACCTGACCTCACCAGTGTCTTTTCAAACCCACTGCAACACCATATAAGTGTCCTGTTAAATTAGTCCAGTGGGTCCTTTCACTACCAACACCGCAGATGCCCCGGGTAGCAGCCTGGCTCAGTGCTTGCCTAGCAGGTGGGTAAGACATCCTCTCAAGCTGGGCAGGATACTACAGGAATACCCAGACACAGGCTCAGATGTTCCCTCAAAGCCACGGTCAGGTGCATCCACCCTCACTGGATCCAGTCCAGAACCAGCAATAAGATGCATGCTATGCTACTTACGTTCAAGTATCTGGACAGTTGGTAACAAGTGCTGCTTATTCTCTGCACAGTGACAATTTGGCTTAGCTATAACCAAAAGGAAATGAGGATTTCTGAAAACAGGGCGAGGTAGCCAATAATCCTTTAGGAGTTACACACTGACACACACTGATACTCTGATTAAATGAGGAATTATGAATAAGCCTTAGTGGGAACACTCGAATCTAATGGGAAACCCAAAGGCAAACGAGTACAGGAGGAACAATCTGCCTCTGCTACCTCCAGACTCCCTTCAGCAGCTTTCAAGGAGGGAGTCACATCTGAAAGCCCAGTAAGCATCCTGACAGCTCCAGAGCTGTGACACACAACACCCCCCGGAGCTGCTTCTGAAACACAGGCACTTACACCTTTCATTTTCGTTTATTTCTGTTCACCTGTAGCATCTCTTCTACTACTCTCTGAGCTGCAGAAAAAAATACTCTTGATTTTTATTCTAGAAACAGATATCAAAGCAAAAATTATTTCCCGTGTGACAGCTGGCAAACTGAATTCCCCCAGCGTACTAATCCTTGAGATGGTGCCACATAAAGTCTCCCTCACAGCCTGTTGCACCCTCAGATGAGGGTGAACGATGCCCAGGAGGGGCCTGATCTTAAGGAGCTTTCCTAGTTCCAAATTCTGCAGTGGGTTCACCAGGCCCAGCCTCCCTCCACAGCAGTCAGTACAGACCACAGGCAGCCCATCCCCACCGAGGATCCCTTCCCCTGAGGAACCACCCCGGCCACCGGTGCCCTTCTTCATCCGTGCTCTGCATCCCCCCAGGACGTGTTTTGACCCATGTTACCTACGAGACCCACTGAGCAAATACATCATTTACCAGCACAACCACCCGAGTACAGTAGCGCTGCAGAGAACTGTGCAAAAGATCCATTCCAGAAGAACAGGCACATAATTTTTTGGGCGGTTCCCACAAAAAAACTGCTCCTCATATAAATCTCAGTGTGAGGTGAACGTTGGCACCTGCCTCTGAAAAGCTTTTACTTTTTTGTGCTAGTAAAGATAAACTCCACTAAGATAAATCAGATATACTGAGCTTGTCACTGTTAGTTCTGTTGTGCTTTTATTTAAATCTGACAAATATTCTCAAGATAAAGAGCCGAAAGTTATGTGGCGTTGCAGTCCCTTTTTCTGGACTAAGTAAAACAAAGTCATCAAAACCATCTCTATAGGAGTAAAGAAGAACTTATTAGTGCAAAATACCTAAGCAATAACAAACTTTGCCATTGCACTTATGGGAAAAGGCTGCTTGCTATTCTTGGTAGAAGGAAGGTTTCTAATGAAGATAATGTTTCACTTTTGGTTTTGAAAAAACGGACTTAAGAAGAGAAGGGGGAAAGCAAAGAGGCAAAAATAAATTCTACTTTGCAACAAGGTCAATTACTCAGAGTTTCCTAAAACGAGAGGCTTAGTCAGAACTGGAAAACTTAAGAAATGCTCCTTGAAAAACAACTCCCACAGAGCCATGTTCCCTCCCCACGACCGAAAGACGTGTGAGCAGGTCAGGTCATTCCATCAGTTTAAATGGCAGGGCGGAAGGCACCAGCAGGTTGTATCTTCCCATTGCGGCTCTGTTCAGAGCTGCTCTTCCTCCCATGCTGCAGGGAAGGGGGCCCATGCCATGAGCACACCGGTACATCAAGCACCCTGGCTGTAGGCCTGGCACAAGGAAATTCTAACCATTCCTCATCTGCGCGACCTCGCTGGAGGGAAAATCAGAGCCACGCGTCAGGGCTGCCCTGTCTTTGCAAGCCTGAGGGTTCAGCACTTCTTTGACATCCTTAGGAGCTGCAAAGCAAGCAAGACCAGGTTGGCATTGCCTCGATGACACTGTTAGAGGGCAAGTGAAGTGTCACACCGTAGCCCTCTGCCACTGCTGCTACCCTCCTGTGGTCATTTAGACGAGGAGGGTAACGGAGAACAAGCCAGCGGGCTGGAAAAAGAGTCCTTACTGCTTGGCGCTTGCTGATAAGAACCTGGATCCATTCAAAACATCACTCTGCCAAAAGCTGACAGCTATACAAAGCACACAAATCCTGCAGTTTTGCCACGCAAATATTTTGCAACAGTAGTACTATCAAAAACACCTACAACAAAACCAGTTCGGTGGGAGAGACTTCCTTACGTTTTCCACATGTGGTTGTTGTCAGCGGGCTGAAATCTTGATAAGCTACAGAGCTAACCTGGCCGACCTCACCGAAACCCTTCCAAAGAAAAGTCCCGAGCTGGAAAATTACTGTTTTTGCTTCAACACCACATGATAGAGGACAACCATATTCACAATCTGGCCAAAACACATTTCCAGCTTCATCTCCGATCCATACGGATTCCATCCAAAGGTCAAGAGCTACATTTTTTGGTGAGGAATGTTCTGCTTTTGAGACACAATGTTGTCACTGTGATCCACTTCCCCTGCTCAGAGCAATCAGCGCATTGTTCCCACTGCAAACGAGAAACGGCTCCAGACCTCTCAGATGGAAACTGCCTTTAAATCCAGATCACTCTAAGGAATAAAAACAGGCTGCTGTATAACATGGTGAGGCTACTTCAAATAAGCAACTTTTAAAGGACGCTTTTTCTCCTATTTTATCTGAAAAAAAAACAAAAAACACAGTATCCCAAGAGCTCAGAACATATAATTAGGCTGCACTCATTCTCTAATATATTATCCTTCCTAAGTACAAAACCAAAACAATCCAATCTTTACTGTTTAGCAATGTAGTTCCCATCTACTCGCTGAAACCAACCACATGTTGTTAATATTGGGCTACTTAACAACTGAATTGTCCACTTCATTCCCAACACAAACAGGCTGAAATTATCCACATATTCTAAATCAGCGTTTCTAGAACAAAAAGATTTCCTCCATTCAGGGTCCTTGCTAAGCAGCAGTGGTGAATGTTGAAGGTATTCTCAGGATAACTGAAAACTGAAAAGGGCAGGACTTACCTTCCACTGCAAAGAATGGAACCACTGATCCCTCAGGTAACTATTTGCAGCCTGCAATAAAAAAAAGGCACAAAAGCATCATTAGTTTCTATCAGTGTTTCAGATCACTGAGCCAAAACCAAACAAATTACCAGGCAAAGCTGCACTCATTCTATTCTTCTGAATTTCCTGAGCTTGGCTAACTTCAACCCCTGTTTGGTCAGGGTAAGGGAAACTCTTTGCTCAAAGCTACATTATAACAAATTAATTTTCTCAGAAAGCAATGATGCAAAGACCTTGCTGCACATGTAAAATTGTGGACCAAAACTCTCCAAAATATTAATCTCCTCCACAGCGGTGTCCAACCCAACACTGTGAAAAATCCTCATCGATTTCAGTGAGGTTTTGATCAGATCTTTAACATCTGCAGGACATTTGCCTTCTCTATTAATCACCATAAGCAGAGCAAGAAGATGGCTCGACATTTGGCTAGCAGGATGCTTTTTTTTCCCCCCGTACACTAGTTTCCTGTCTTGTCCTATTCCTCAGCTGGCCACAAAAAGCAATTCAAACAACGGCTCTTTTAGCAATCCTACAAGGGAGTGAGACGCAGAGCGCCGGGACGTGCACACACTTGCAGAGACCGTGTGCAGTAACTGCACAAGCGAGGCAATAGCCGTTCTCAGGGATCACCAGGTTTTGTCTGTATTAAGCCCGGCTGCCAAAAATTCTCCATGTGAAGCAAGGGTCAGGGCCAAGGCAGGAATAGTTCAAGACTCCCAAAGGTCAAAAGGCTCAGAATCAAAAAATCTAAAAGCATCCACAGTGACGTAAATATGCATGCCTTGACAAGGTGACATAAGTTTGAAATATTTGAGTGGGTAGACATGCCCTTTGGCTTTTCCAGCTCTATTTCATTCAGTCTTGGCCAGCAGGCAATTTTTCCTCACAGTTCAAAATGTTTGACGTGACCAGTGAGAACTGACGGACAGCCCTCACATCCACACACAAACAAACGGCGAGGTTCTTCACTGCACTAAAAAGGACAGACTTCTTGCAAGTCGAAACATCCTTCATGCTTTTTTCTCCAACACATTATAGACAGGGATTCAAAATCCACACTGCAGAATGAATTTTATTTCTTGCAAAATCACTGATTTCTGTAAATTAAGTATGACCATTTTCTCTCCCCTTCTGTATACATACATTTTCTGTATATATATTCTCTCTCTATATATGTATATATGTATATTATATCTATATAAAACTACTTACGTAGCATATAAATATACTATGTACATATTCATACATTGTAAAACATGTTAATATATATTGTATGAATGGTTTATAAAATCTATATGTGCAACACATTATATAATTATTTTATAATATATATGTGAATCAACTACTTATCCACTAGAACTCTTGGCAAGAAAATCACTTAAATCCACCAAGAATTCACCTTGACTGACCAAAGAGTTTATCAGAAAGGGACTTTTTTAATAGTTTGTACCTATTAAAAAAGCATAAATCTTCCAATAGTACAAGTTTTTTGCCTGAAATGAAAAATTCTGTACTTTGGGACATTTCTGCTTGCCCTTATTTAAACATTTCCTGTCTGCTATTTACACAGTATTTTATGCATTTAAAAGAAAAATAAAAATAAACTGTGAAAGTTTCTCAAGGACTGAGCACTCATATTGTGCAATGGCAACAGTCAAGTTGCACATCATACATCCACTACTTCCTTAAAAAACAATCAAATTCTTACTAAGCATACAGCAATTATGCTAATTTATTAACTAAGATCCCCAAAATATTGCTTTTTAAACCAAGAAAATGCTGAATATTCCATATCCTCACTAAAACCAGTGAGACGAAGAACTGCTCCCACCCAGGCAAATACCAGCCTGACTTATGTCCCTGGTCTGACCATGACATGACTTGAGCCAAAAGCCACCCCAGTCTAAAGTGTAAGCAAACACTGAAGCACTAAATGGAAATTGCTGAGAACTCTTCACTATTCTCCTGCTTTTGGGGGGTCGGTAACTGTAGATTGCAAGACCACAATAAATACCTAAAAAATACTCTACGCAGATAGATTTTTTACTAACTTTGCTCCCAGTGTCTCTGTAGAGGAAGCATTAGGAACTTATATATAGGTGGATGAGAGAAAAAAATAATAATGACAACAGCATCAGGTTGTGGTAGAGGTGACCGGACTGCAAGAACTGGAGGAGAAAACAAAGACTTAGGTAAGTGGTGAAACACGGCAGCAGAGGAAAGATTTGTGGAGCCTGAAGACAGTGACGTGCAAGTGCCATTTACAATATAAAACTAGCAAAGTGATCAGGCTTCAGCGTGGGACCGACCTTGGCTACTGTACAGGAAGCAGAGAATCAAAAAACCTGCCCCTGCATCTAAAGGTTGAGTCCAGACCACTCCAAAAGCAGGACCTGTCAGAGCACTTCCCAGGAAAATGAAGACGACGACAGTTTCCAGCGAATAGAGAAGAGAAAACCCCACCTTTAGGGAGTCCCCACAGCTCTGCCAACGGCCAGGAATCGGAGAGGTGACGGGCACCTCGGCAGCGCCTCCGCACAGCACCAGAAGCGCTTGAGCACGGCGGCGCTGAGCCAAAGCACTGCTCTACCGAGGGGCTGCCGGGAAGCTAATCCCACCCAGGAAGTTAATCCCACCCAGGAAGCTAATCCTGCCCGTGCACCCTTCCTATCCGCCCTATCCGCGCCAGCTGCAAAACCACAGCAAGGCGCCGGGTCTCTGCAGCGAGCACCAAGCACCCCGGCCCTGCATGACACCCCATCCGCACCCTCTCCGCCTCGCCAGGCCGGCGCTGGAAAGGGACTGCTGGGGGGTCCCCTCCTTGCAAAGGAACAGCGTCACAGGGTGCCGGTTGGCAGAAATGTCAACAGCGGCTCTTGGGTGACAAGTCAGGCAGCTGACGGGTACCTGCCACCTCTGCACATGCAGACATAGACCTATATACAAGTCCTGAGGTTTAAAGCACCGAGCACCAAAGTTTAGAACTGAACCAGGAGTCAGAATTCACCTTTGAATCAATGAAAGCTTCATTCCAAATCAGAACATCATCTTTTAAACTCATATTATTTGCTCTCTGTTTCAGTTTTGCAGGCACTGTATGCCTTGGTGTTGCCTATATTATGCTTCACTTCCTCCTCTGTGATGAGGAAGAGCAATGTATTTCCACTCAAAGGCAGGCACAAAATGGAAGCCTGTTCTGTGAAATGACCCTTGCTGAGAAGCCTTGAAACAAGGAACAGATCTCTCATCATTAGGTGTTTCCTTTTCCTGATCCTCAGAGCAAAATCCTGTATTTCAGGGTTTGCTCCTGGCTGATTTGTGCCAGTTTCACACATACACAGAGTTTTGCAGGCTCAGGACTCCCTTAAGGCACATTCCCAAACTCCAGCACTAAATTTATCCCTTCTAGTGCATGGCCACCTACATCTCCTTGCTTAAGCTGAGGGTATCGCCCACCGTATTTATCCAGCTCTGGCAGGCAATAAAGAGGAGAGAATGAGACAGAGCAGACTCTAAGCAGACTTTGATTAAGGATTTGGGCTGCAGTGGGAAAGGTTTCCTTTCTGTAACCCTGTCTTGCCTGCAGAGCGGCTCCTGCTCCGCTCCTGCAGTTCTTCCAGGATCGAGTGTGGAAACGTTTTGCCTGTTGTTCCAAGCAGTCATTAAGACACGAATGAAGTACATTAGAGATTTTGTATCTAAATAAGATATGGTCTGGGTCCATTTGGAGGTAGCATTTTGACAAACAGGATCGAAATGGCTTTAGCTGGGGTGAGGGTGATGCCAAGATCTTCTTAGAGCATTTTGCACAATCCAAACCTCCCTATGGTTTTGCACAACCTCAACACATAGTAAAAAAGTACTTCAGAGAGCAGGAAAACATGGCAAGAAATCCCTCAGAAATCCTAAAAGACTCGAATGTATTTGTAGCATTTTTATTTATTTATTGTTCCAACAAGTAGGAATACTACAGTGTGCCTGCTTTAAGTGGTCTTTCTTTCCTGATTCTGAGTTCTTATTGTCAAATTTTACTTTTACTTTCTAATAATAGTGGTATAAATGTTTAAAAAAAGCCTCTTGGGACTTGATGCGGCACCAGCTTTATTAATGGGATTAGTTCCAATAGTTTGAAGCAAACTGTTCACAGCAGGAAAAATGGGCAAGAGAGTAAATGTCTGCACAGCTTTGGTCAACAGGAATAAATTTACTCCTCTGCACAAAAAAGGGAGCTATCTTCCTCTGCAACTCACTATTTCATTTCTTAGCCAATGAGTAGGAATACTTTTATAAAGCATCCACTACTCAGAGCAATGCAAGAACGGGCTTGTCCACAGAGCTCTGACATTTGTGCTGGGCAGTGGCTGGACTCACATTTAAAGGAAGCTGGGTGCTCCAAAGAGAAAGCTACCTGCACCACAGGCTAAAATAAAAATTACCACAAAAATCCAAGGGAAACATTGACCGTGGGGACTCCCTGGCAAAACAGTGCTCAAGCCCACAGCTGAACGCGCGAGCACCGTGTTTGTCCAGGCTGCCTGTTCTGTTTGGTTTTCCTTCTGGCTGCACCTGATTGTCAAGAAATGAATAAAACAAAGTCAGTGTTGGGGTTGGAAGAGGTGGCTTTCAGGCACTCAGGAGCCATCTGGAAGAAAGAAAAACTCATGAGAAAGCAGCAGGCTTGTCCTGAGTGCAACTCTGAAGCCTTCTTCCCGGGACTCCTTCCACATTTGGTGCTGAGTAGTTTGCAAAATTCCACCCCTCTCAATTTCGTCATTACGTTAGTTATCAACTGAATTATCAACAGCGTTATCAACTGCTGCATCCTCCTCGTGCAGAAATGTGCCCAATACTTGTCAACAGAAAGCAGCAACATCAAAGTGCAGTACAAAGAAGCCCCCTTATTGCCAGCACTAAAGAGCTTGCACTTTTTCACAGACTAAATTTAGCTCCTATTTCCTGGCCTGAAGAGCTTGTGTCCCGTGAACCTTTTTCCAGCAACACCCTCACTCACACCTGCTATCCTAGTTGTGTGAAAGGGAGGTGGAGGGAAACAGAGTTCACTCCTCCCTGGAACAACCTGGAATCAAATCATTTGGCAAGGGGAAAAGAAAACACAAGCCCCTGCATTGCACCAGCACATCCAAAGCCCGACTTCCCATGACTCCACAAGGGCTCAGGAGAATTTCCAAGCCCTGAAACAAACACTGGGCATCGAAACCCATCCCTGCGCAGACCACTGTGCTTGTACACCAAACACTGGGCAGGAAACACACACAAAGATGACATTCCAATGATCCTTGTCCAGATAAAGTTCCCTGGTCTCCCTGCACCCCGGGAGATGCATTCTGTGACCATGGATCTGATTTCCTGCAAGGTGCTGCATCACCTCCAGTGCTATCTGTCACATTTCATGTGTTAAAATAGGTTGGGACGGGTCAGTATTTCTAGGGGAGGACATTAGGATGATGTGCAGAAAGGTAATGGCACTCTTCCTTCTCTGACTCATTACTGTGCAGTAATAACCCAGAAATAGACCTCGGTGACAGCAGGCAAGGGGAGGAAGCTCAAACAGGGACTTGCGGCACTTATCATGCCTAACCCAGACAAATACATGACAGATATCCCAATACCACACGCTGACATCCTGTTACAAGAACTGCCTGGAAACGCATTTCCATTCTAAGGGAGGTTCCATTAGTCCGAAATTCGTTTCTGTTTCAAATTAGAGACACAGAAGCAACTAAAATTTTAAACTTTTCTGCAAAACTAAAATTCTGAAAAGGTTGCAGGTCAGAACTACCCAAATGCTTCAAATTATGGCATATTGCATCAGTAATATCACATGGTGCTATAGGCCTTACGATAAAGTTTGTGCAAAAACATATCACAGATATAAAATTGATCAGAAATACAAAAGCAGAAAGAGAAGTGAAACAGTTTGGTTAAACATTTTCCTACAGACAATCATCATCACCAAAACAGCACTCCGGAAGCAGTATTATTGAGTGTGTTTTGGACTCTTTTTACTTGTTCCACCATCAGAGGCTTCCCGATTCCAGTGCCTGACTTCAGCGGGCAGTATGATGCTGGCTAGACCACCAGGTCTGAATGACTTTGTAAAAGATTCGATGCCCCAATTTCCCATAAATGTATCGAAGACTCTTGGAAAAACAAAAATGCTTAAGCATGTAAGGCAGGATTTCTTGTCATCTGTTTCTCAGAGCCTCAGTGAATGTAACTTTTACATACTTAGATTCTTTGCTACATATACCAAAGAATTTCTTCTGAACTCAAACAGTAGCTAAATCTAGTTTTTGTATCTTGATTTCTTATGCATCCTTACATAATTTGTAATAACATTTTGGTCGTTATTAATACACATTACAAGTATATTTGGGAAATCTATTTTTACATGTCCTTTGACATGGTCACACTTAATGAACCCAGACACTACAAATGAGCAACTCATACTAAAAAGATTTTCAAAGTTTATATTTTCAGTTACACTGAATTACAGTCAAATATAAACTTAAGAGCAGCCCAGCTCACTCCATTTCTTTACCATTTTTATGAAGTTGCACAAAGAGGGCAATTTTTCAAAGAAAAAATCCAAAGCATTCATGTTAAGATGTTAATTCCTTGCAAATGTATCTTTTACTACCAAGTATCTTTAAAAAATGTAAACATCTGTCCACCTCCTTGCAAGTTACAGATTGTCTAGAGGAGTTAGAGGATAAAATTCTTGACTTGCTTCATGTAGGAATCGGACTACACTAACTCAGTCGTTCTAGGCCTGAATTAATGCTCCATTTCACAGAACACTAGTCAGAATCACATCATCAGCGAGAAGATGAAATTGCTGTGGTGCAAACTTCCCATTCTGAGTGTCAAACAATACCAAAAGTTTCAAAAATAACACCCTGAGCAAATTTGCTACCAGGTAGGCAACTTGATAGCAATGAATTATCTGCCTTTTCTAGGTCCCATTAATTAGGACTAAAACTTGATGAACAGCACACACAAATTGAGAGATATTCATTTAGAAGACACAAAGAGAACTGTACTTCTGTGTTTACTGTACCTGTAGTAAGACAGTACCCCCCGGGATTGTGAGCTGTAAACAGTACTTAGGGGCGTTCTCCCAGGAGAGCAGTTGAACATCTTCAATAGCACTGTAGGAAATGGAGTTTTCCATGTACCCCGTTGGCTGCAAGAAAACAGAGGAGAAGAAAAGAATGTTTAGTCATCAGAAGCTTCACAATTTCAAAGGAAAAGCAACAAAATCAACATTATTCTTGCTGTTGAAAACAGCTGCATAATGCCTGATTGTAAAATACAAAATTCCTGTTTAGGACGTTCAACAAAGACATTGATCTGCTCACTTCCCTCCAACTTTCCCTAGTGTTAAATCACTCATCTCTAAGCAAGACTAAACCAGATACCAGTGCCTGGGATACTGAAATGTCACAGTTGGTTTTTTTTGCTGTTGCTTTGGACCAAAATACCATAGAACCTTAACCCAAATTGAACTGAGACAGGAAGGCGTCTGGCCACGCATATGCGATCACACATGGGAGCAGCCCCTCAATCACACAGCTAGTAGAGCAGTATTTCATATATACCGCCTCCCAAGCGGATCAAGAACATCACCAGATCTAGACTGCTATAGTGAACTGTGGTTTTGGGGACTCAAAAATTCAGCCTTCATCTTTCAGGCTCAACACCAAAACAGAGCAACCAAGCTGCTCAGCTCAGCTCACACAGAAGTACCAGCTTCCTGCAGAGCTGCTGATGCTCTATTTCCAGGAAAAGTCACAGGGAAAACATAAGAAACTGCCCATTGCTGTTATATGCACAATATAAATTGATGGAAGACAAATGAAACTCCGTACAAGCATCCCCAAAGTCCTGAGGCATTATAAAGATTTCTGTACAATTATCTCTGAAATACACATGCCATGTGCAAGCACATGTGGAATCATGTTCTAGACACCAGTTGACACACACAGTGAAATAGCTGTGTATCTACTGAGAGTGCATCCGCACACAACTCTTCACACTGTTTAAGCAAGTCCCAAGCAAGTAGGGATCCTCAAAGACTTTATTATTTATTTTGCTTTATTGTAACATAAGTAAAGCGATCAGCAGCACCACAACGGGGTAACTCTTTTTCTTCAAAAATGCTGATTAATCCTATGTGGATAAACCCCTACATTGGCCATTTCTTGCAGGAGGAGAGTGCTCATTCTATTTATGAATTATTTGCTGCTACAGTCTGCATCTAAAACTTCACAGACTTACTCCCACTGTCCCCAGAACAGAAGTTATTTTTAACCAAGAGCCTTGCAGGGAGGAAGGCGAGGCAGAAAGCATGGGGCAAACAGGGGCAGCTCCCAGCAGCACAACACAGGATTCCCGTGGGCGGGTGTGAGCCGGGCAGGGGCGTGTGCCACGGCCCTACCTCTCCCAGCAGTGAAGGGGGTGTCGCATCTGCAAAGCAGACGCCAAAATAATAACCCACTTTCTGTGTTCACAAGGCCATAAGCAGCCATTGCCAAAATGCTGTTGATGGTCCTATAATACAAGTTTGCTGCACGAAAGACTCAATTGTCCTTCCAGCAAGAGGCTGGGGAATTTTAATATATTCTTAGGTAATTCTTGCTGAGGGGATGCTCATTTGTAACAGTCCTGCTGAAAATTTTCACTGTCTCTTTAACAAAACCCTCGTTAGGCAGGAAGTCTGATAAACTTCTGCTTATTCATTTACCCACAATATTGTTCTCCACTAGTGACTGGAATCCCAGTGGCTTAATGCTGATACCGTACGTCATGCTTTGCCTACTGGAGAGTCATTATCTTGCTCTCACAGGAAGCCAAAGGCCCAAGATCCCCTGGTAATCAGCATTACAACACGCGGGGAAAAATACAAAACCAGACAGGCTAAAATCTAGTATGCTCAGGGGGCAAAACTTATCAAAAACAAGCTCTGATGGCCTGGAGAAGGGAGAAATCCAGGACCCGCAGGTGCGAGCATAAAATGAAATGAATCAAAGCAATTTAAATGTCTCTCTTAACAAGATGCTGACTGCCCTTAACACCCGCCATTAACTTCAAAGAGCATTCGGAGAATTCTCACCAATTCTGTTCCCAAGGGAAGCCTCCTCTGTACCTTAAACTGCCCAATTAAACAGCCTTAAAGATAACTGATCCAGTTCAGTCACAGCTCTGTAGTCCTATTCAAAGGCACTAAACTGGTTCTCATACAACAGTCCTTTTCTGTGTAGAGAACAGGATAACAGAGTTCTGCCATCTTCCTGTGAGCAGCTGAGATGACTACCTAAGTTGCAACATTAAGCTACGCAGATGGTTAATTTCTCCAAATTAAAGCATTATTTCAAACAAGGCAACTTTTAGAGCACTCTGAGGATCCCAGTTCCACAGCTGCTCTCCAGCCACGCCTCGCACACAACTTTACACCATTCTGTTCAACCTCACCCAAAGCAGAGGAGCCCAAATCCATTTTAATCCCTAAGCGCCATGCAATATGTATTACTCCTGCTTTCATTTAAAACATCACGTCTAGAAAATGAAGTATTTTCAGAGCAGGTTCTTTTGAGCCTGAAACACACGTTACAGACAATTTCACCTCCACTCTGTAGCCAAAAGAGGGTAAAGTTGAGTGATTTCTTACTGTGTAAAGCTCCCCCAAATGGTGCTTTTAGATGCTATTAAACACCAAAGACCACATTCCCACATCAGGGTTGTGCAAAAATGCTTTAAAGGAATCCTGCAATGGAGTCGTGAGACCTCCCAGACCTCACGGGGACTCTGCTGTTGCATCCACTTCAGGATCAGCAAAGTCATCATTCCTTCTGAGCTGTCACCGTTCCTCCTCAAACAGGGGCTATGTTGACGTCCAGGTACGTGAACAGCCACCATGCTAGATCCCTGTGGTGGACAAAGAAGCAGGACTGGTGCTGAGAGCTCCTGTTTTCCCATGGGTCCAGCCTGAGCAAATCCCCCAACGCAGCAGTCTTGCCCTAGGCTGCTCCAATGGGAAAGCCAAATCATAACAACACTTAAAACCAGAAAGGTGCATTTGGACATAGGAAAAAGGTGAGACTAATTGTGGGTGGGTTATTATAAAGCACCCGGGATCAATACTAGTTTTTCACAGCAGTTTCCCTTTTATCCTATAGCCCTTCGCCTCTGCCTGAAAAAAAGGTTGTTTGGCTGTGGCATCTGGCAGGTCTGGGAACTGATGTAGTCCCAAAAAGACTTTCTGAGGGGATTTTGTAATTGTTGTTGTTTGGTTTTTTTTCCTTTGCTTTTGTAAGGTTACTTTTTAGTTTGATTTGTAACATGGTTAAAGAAAGATTAAGGGGGCAGTATATCCCAAAGAAGGGAAGGAGCAGTGAGGACCAGAATATTTCAATCTAATGTTAGTACAAGATATTTCATAATAAAAAACCACAGCCTCTTTGAGCAGTAATATATCAACTGCAAATGGCTTTATTTAATAAAACAATAATTTTTATTATTACTATGCCTGTCATTTTTGAAGGGAGATTTATATTACTCAACTAAGTCTGAAATCTATCAAATGAAGCAGCATAACACACTGCTCTTATTTATTCTTCAAAATTAATCATAACTAAGGAAATTTGGGCAAAGAAACTGTTATCACATTGCAGCTTTACAGTTCCAGTCATAACTTCTGACTATTTGCAGTTGAATATCCTTTAAAAAAACGAAAGAGATTTTAAAATGAGATTTATTGCAACAAACAAAAAGCCTTAAGGAAACTTCTCTTCACTTTAGCCTTTTATCTCCTAACTAAACATGCAACTTTTCCATTACAGAATCAGACATGTTTTAATTAATTTTAATTTAATTTTGACTTTTTTTTCAGTTCCATTAAGATCTCTTAATCACACAGCTTTGACACAACTTTATTTTCTCCAGAATAGCCACATACCAAAGCTACTCTAAATCAAAACTTAGGGGGATAGAAATGCTCCTAAAACCAGAAGAATGTTTATGCTCACACATAAAACTGGTTTTCTCTTCACATTTATGGGAAAAATCAGCAGCAGCAGCCTGCTCAATAATGCAAAAAATCTGCCCGCTTGTTTCCATGGGAAATTCTGAAAGGGAAGAATAAACATGACGTCCCTTGTTAATGTGAGGCTTGTATGCACTTACTCATATAATAATGTACTAAATTTTCAGCTGCAGATTTTCCAAAGAAAGCATCTAGAAAAGAGGAATTTCACAAATATAAAGGGTAATCTGCATTATAGCATATTCAGACAGACTGCCGTAACTCCCACCAGTGTAATAACAATGAGGACCGATTTTCCCTACTAAACGCCCCAGATGGGAGTGGGGAAGGGCTATTCCAGCCCCTCGCTGTTCCACCATCAGGTGCCTTTTTCCCTCTCAGCTGCTCTGCTGAGCAAAGGACGGCAGCGCAGCCCCCGCGGGGCACGAGCACACTGTATTTCGGGTGCTTTCAGCAACACCCAAATAGGATTCACTCCTGCTGAATAACACGCAGGAGGAGTTGATGGCTCTTCCAGCCCTGGTTGAGGAGGAGGAGGAGAGTGTTCAGTCAGGGCACTGATAGGTAATGGACTCTGAGGCTGCTGAAAACAAAGGAGAATTTGAAATAAATCTCTCTTAGAAGACATCCATGGCTCCAGAGAACGCCCCTGCAAATGCATCTATTTCAGATAACAGCAATTAACATCTTTGTTCATTAACTATATATGCTACCAGAAGACGTTTATCAAGTGAGGCAGTTAGCAGCACTACGCCATGATATGCAGCACACTACAATTTGTCTCACTCTCGACACGGAAGAATTTACTGCCATGCAGACTTGTCATAAAGACTTCTGAGAGCTTAAAGTCAATGTTAACCTCGAGGAGATTAACGTGGTAAGAAAACAAACAGAAAGAACAGCAGCAGCAAGACACGCATCACTGTCCCTGCAGAAGTCCTACAGTTCCTTGCAAGAACTTCTGCATCTCATCTACCACCTAATCTACTTTCTGGATCCCTCTCCTGCCCATCATCTCCATCATCATCATGGGATGGACCATATGAAGAGACAGAGCAAGTCACTTGTACTTGTCACTTGTGCATCACAGCATAAGGAAAAAAAAACAGATGAAAAGCAAGGGTAACTACGGAAGCATGTGTAAGGGACCTCTCATTAGGGCAAACGTGAATTATTTCTGCTCAAAGCTGTTTTCTTGTAAGTGTTTTCAAGTTTTTCCCAAGTGATTGGTGGAGCTTTTTGACACAAAGAAACAAATTTGAACACAGTGGCCCAAAGCTTCCCTGGGTTTCTACTCACTGCTGAAGGGCACTCAAGGGCAAAACAATCACGAGAAAGAGGTGGAGGGTTTTTCCTTACTACATTTATTTGTGTGTGGGTGACCATGTGTATAAACATCCGTGTGTGTAACTGTATATGTACATACACACACACAAACACACCTGCCTTTCTTTAGAGCTACACAGAGATAAAAGGCGGTAAAAAATATCCTATTTACTTTTCAGAATATAGAAACATAATAGAGATTGTCATATGTTGATTGTAAAATATCCAATCGCAGCACATGACACCATCCAACTGAGAGGCCACATCCTTGGCTGAGCTGACCAGCATCTCAAATTCAGTAGAGCTGCACTAATCAACACCAGTTGGAAATCTATCTCCAGAATCCAAGCAAATCCAGCTCTGCAGCTCAAGGGTGCATAAATCTCTTTTTCTTCCCCTAAATTTTAAAGACAGGGGGAGTAGAGGCTGTAGCATTAACCTCAGAAAACTGATAAAAATGTCAGATCTTCCAGTCAGAAGCAGATTTTCTCAGGCTGCAAAGCAGCAAGTTTTCCAGTGCACAGTGAGGCAGAGGCAACAACTCTGCAGAGCTGCAGAAAACGCACAGGACAAAACTGTTCAACCAAGAGCTGACAAGAAAGCTGGTCTAAACTGTAAGACGTAAGAACTACAACGTCTGAAAAATCAGTGCAGCAGACACTACCAGCAGAGAGAGCTTCAAAATAAGTCAGATATGAAACAAGTTTAAGATATTTTCTTTATCTTTAAGAAAGAAAAATACAGTCGCATTTGGTCCATGCACCAGGAAATGGAGAGTCAAACAAGTGAGAAAGAAATCTGTAAATTATGTCATCTGAAATGCAATAGGATATTTCTATGAATAGATTCTTCTTCTAAGAAGCACTTCTGAGTACTCAGTTCATTTCACCCCCATTTGAATTTTGGGTAGTAAGACGTACGTGTTGAAGTCCTTGTGAGGACGCCCATCATGAAGACAACCCTGCCTAAGCAGTCCCAGAGCAACCCCCGGCTTCTCCAATGGCACATGTGGCATGACAAAGGCACACCAGAATTCCCCTCTCTAGTTTTCCACGCTCCCTTGGTTGGATGGGAGGGCAGAGGACTTTGCAGCTCACAGCAGCCTCTGCAAGGGCACAGTGACAAACGAGGATTGCTCATTACCTAGGAATGTCTGCCTATACCGTGCAGGCTGCCAAGACCTTATTCTAAAATACATCTTAATTACATAGTATCCACCATCAAAGGAGAGCAAAGCACTGCTCATGCAAATATTAGCCTCCCCATGAGCTTAGGAGGCTTTAACATTTCATGCATATGAGCACTTCATTTAATTTTGGGAACGTTTAATCATTTCCCCCCCACACTTACCAACAACACAGAAGAAAAACTCAATTAAGGTTGTAAATGCATCATGCTCTTGATCATGCCTTAAGTGACACAAGAGGTCTGACGAATATTGGAAAAGAACCCAGATTTTCTGAGCCTAAGCATGGGAATTGGCTTCAAACCCATCCTCCCACTCCACAATTACATAACTGATTCATAGGAAAGACCTTTCCTTAGCAGAGACATGGACTCTCATTCCCTTCCATATGCCATTGCATCTGCCATACATCTTTACACATTCTGGAGAAGAAATACTCAATAATCTTGACCAGACAGGTATGTTATTTATTCATCCTCCTCTAAAATTACTTGGCCAGCCACAGCACAGCAGGTTCATAGCTCTGCACAGAAACAGGAATAAGTACCAAGAGGCACAGAACACTGCAGAAGGTCACACACATTCACACAGGCTTCTGTGGAACTGCCCGGCTTACAGGAATACCGAAAACGCCCTCACTTTTGCCCAGAACGTGCAGCATCCAGCGACTGCTGAAGGGACCATCGCCAAGTCACCATAGCAACTGGCAGGGGACAGAAAACAAAACTGCATCCACAACCCATCCTCGAGTCAGGGCCACTCTCTATTTTCAAATCTCAGTCAGTGAATCAGCCTTGCCAAACATCATGAAACATATCAAACACTGGCAACCAAAGACGGGAGAAAGGGCTAGTGTAGGGAGGGCCTCCTAGACCAAGACTGGCTCCTTCCCACTAAGCTAAAATGCCTCCTCCCTACACGTCCTCAATGCCAACTTTGACCAGAGACAACCCTGAGAGTCAGCCAAGAAAGACCACGAGGTGATTTCAAACACAACATCAGCATCCACAAAAGAATCAGTCTGCAGAATAAAGTTTCTCTTCAGTTGTGTTTTTCGGAAATAGCTGCTTTAGGTGATGGCAACATGTTTCTACTGCATGCTGTCCTTGCAGACACGGTGGTTTGTACTTTTGGTTTACAGACTCCCATGGTTCATTACCTCTCTTTGGTCCACCAAAGGCAAAGGAGGAAACCAAGTCTGTCATCAATAGGGTCTATTCACTGTGCAAGAATCCGTATCTCTTAGGGAAGAACCTAGGGTTCCACAAACCAGAAAAAAGCTGAAGACAGTCCCAAAGGAAGCCTTTGGGAAGCCACACGTTCATTTCTATGACCTAGGGGTGGGGATTTTAACCTGAAAGTGATCCAAATATAAAACTATAAAATGGTGAGGGAGCCAAGACATCCTTCCTATCTGTTACAACCTATTAGAAATTTAGGATTTGCCTCACAGACCTTAGCAATCCTGACAGATCTCTCTGCCTTCACTGCACATCCCAGCCCATTTCTTACGACATTTTGTTTATAATATCTAGAAAGTAAATCACTGTAAAATTAAACTTTACATATATATAAAGCTTATGTTCTCCACTTAAACATTTTCTAACAACTATTGCCTCTACAGTGTTACCTGTAGAGCCAAAACACTGTTTGATGAAGTAGAGGAGAGGGACTGCAGTGACCCCAACTAAGCTTCCCACTTCCTCGCTTCCCACTTCCCCAATGTTCCCTTCTCAGAGGGATGGGGAGGCCTAGAGTTCCCAGCAGATTATCAATACATCCCTCTGCTAGCTTGATAGCCAGAGGATAGAGAGAGGACATCACAGTGAAATCTTTATAAAAGCTATAGATACTCAAGGGCAATCTCACTAAACCAGCTCCATTATCAGGAAAGGAAGGCAGGGAACTCCCCAGGATGAGTCATAGTCACTCGGAATCACCTTGCTCCTGCCTCCCTTTTGTTCCAGGAGGAGGTGGGAAGACATGCCTAAAATTCCAGTGTTTCGCTTCAAGTGTCTCATTTCAACAAGACTTTGGGGACCTCCGTGTAGCCTGTGTCTGCAGCAGTGATTTCCTCTGGATCTCGCAGCTCTCCAGTGTTCAGGACGGATGTTGGGACATGCACGTCCCCGTCCTTCTCTTCTCTGAAGCAGGAAGTCTTCTGCTCCTGGTCCCACCCAGAACCCGCTGCACCCTTGGTCTTCCTCATTGTTTAATGACTGACTGGCTGTTTGTACTGCAAGGGAGTGCTGCTATTTAAATAGAGGGCAACTGAAGTATGTGCCTTGCCTCCATGGAGGAGAGATGGCGAGGGAATGGAAAAGGAGAGGGTGACTGCAGCAAAATATCAGAGCAAATATTTGAGGAAAGTGTCAGTTGACTGGCAGAGGCGTAATGGAGAGGAAGTGAAGCACCAGCTAGAGCCCAGATTACGTCTGTAAACTCCTTTGCTATGCAAAGGGATACACGGGGGTATTTAAAGTGCCACTTTCTCTTTGGTTAAAAGGAAAATAAAGTATTAAATAGTTAGCTAAAATCACAAAAGCATCATGTCCGTGGAGGATGAAGTTTTATGGAACTGACATACTGAACCTGTAAACATTTTGGTTTTGATACAATATTCATATTAGCCTAGCAAGTGATTTTTCAAGATAATGAAATAAGAGCTCCTTGAAACAGAACACTCGGAAAGGTGTCATTACCATCATCTCAACAGACACACTTTAAAAAAGAAAAGAACAACCCTACACTCAGGGCCTCTGAAGGTGCCCAGCCCTCTCAGCTGGGAGGCTCTTCAAAGGCAAAGGAAAATTCCAGGGAAGCGCAGCTTTACCGGGAGCAGGATGACTTGGGAGCTCCTGGAGAAGCCCTATTTGTGAGAAGCTGATCCATCCGGCACTCTTCCACACCGGTTTTGGAAGACAAAGCCACCTTCTTCCTCTTTTTCTGTTCCTGGCAGCCGCTTCAGCCCCCAGCAAAACCCGGTATGCGATGCACAGCTCATGCAGGGCGAGAAGGCCACGAGGGCCCAGCGCGGGCTCCCGCGGAGGTGCCGTGGGGAGACGCTGCCAGGGCTTAGCAGCATCACTCGGCACTGCTGGGCCATCAGCAGAGAAGACAGCAAAGCAGCCCCACACACCAGCCTAGGCTGCATGGCTGGGGCTGTGCTTTGGTTTTGCCTCTGCTCTCCTCTCCCATCCCCTTTCAGATCAAAATTTGCTTTTAAAAAGGCCCAGGCTTTTGGACAACCTTGACTCTCACCACTGGCATTTACTTTTGGGGTTTTCAAATGCCAAACCACTGCCAAGTTAGCTTTCCTGTACAAATTTCTAAAGCAGCATCTCTACCCTCTGTCAAAATTATTTTATTCATTTATTTACTGCCTCAAAAGGAAATAGCTCATTTCTATAAAACATTAATACTGTAACCACAGCTTTGTGGACTCAGTTTTCCACGCAGGGAGGAAAGGGTGAGAGAATTGTAGCATTTCAACACTTTGACCTCAACGACCAAACAGCTGCCACTATTAGTCCAAGAAATTTCTACCAAGGAAATCTGAATGGCCTTCAGTGAACTGTTTGCCCAAATTGTTTGCCTGAAGTTAAACTGGCCTCAGATTTTCCAGCAGAATGCTATCAGAAAGCCAACACTTCTGGAGAACATTAACATTTACCAGGAGATCTGAATCCAAACTGCATTGGACTTACAGCCACCACTGAGCACTGCAAAGTGGACTCCGCATACTGATGAAAACCTATCTCTCTTCCTCTCCGTGGGGCTCGCGTTCTAACAGCAACCAAGTGCTTCCAGATCTAAGCTCTGGCTGAGCTCTACACCTGAGCACACGGCGGGGTTTGACCACTTCTGCTTGCACCAGCTTCCCCCGAGGCAGGGATGGGAAAGGGATAACTGTTCGGGCCCTCTGCACCATTCCGAGCCACAAGTACCACATGTCACTATGTGATGCAGCCGCTGAGCAAAACAGAATCCTAATCACGACAGAGGAAAAATCCCGACGCTGCAGAAATCAGACCCTCTCCACCGAGTGCAACATTTGATTTGATGAATTCAGCCCTGATTAATCCTGGCCAAGCAAAAGGCATATATGAATTTACCAGTAATACCAGCTTGCTTCCTTCCTTCTCATTGCTGTGGCTACTCCCACATTGCTGCAATCTCATAGCCCTGGTACGTTTGCAGCTCTGGAGAACAAGCTGCCTTATCAGAAAATCTGTCAGGGCAGAACCAGTGGGAAGAGCAGAGCACGGTGAGTGCCTTTGGTTTCTTACCTACACCTTCCTGAATACAATTTTCACCAGAATGGTTAATGGAGTGTTTACCAATTGTTTCCTCAGAGATAAGGAAGCGAGTTAAATATAAAGTATCTGAAAATAAGGCACAGCATCCAGGTTATCCTTTGAAAAAGGCCCAAATTACTGGCAGGCTTCTAGCAAAAGTTATTAAGACATTTTAGGAAAGTATTATTATTGGAAAGGAAGTAAAGCCTGCGTAAGAAAAGTACCCTCTTTTTCCTCTAGCCTTCACCCTGCTGACACAGGCCCTTTTGCTTGCTGTTTCTGAAATATATAAAATCTTTTAAAAATCCCTTTGAATTGCAGATCAGGCTTGTTTGTTTTCTAGCAAAAAATGGCCAACTCTTATCACAAGTGGATAAAATAGAAACCACAACCAAGTCCAACATGTGCACTATAAAATGATAAAAAAGATGGATTCAGTCCCCACTGCGGGAGTTAGCTTGATCCGTATCCCGACGGCCCCAACGCCCTTCCGCGCAGGCCCCGCCGAAGCGCAGATCAAAGGGCACGCTGCACGTCACTCGCGTGACGCAGCGCTTGGGCATGAAGAACGCTGCCTCTTCAAAGGTGCAACTGCCTACAAACGCATTTTGTGCCTATCTGAGTATCATGCGCGGAGCTCAAAAGTCAGTGCCAGACCTGCCACACCTCTGAAATTCTTGTCTCGTCTCCACTTTATCGCATCTCAAGTTTGCAGTCTCTACACGCCCGCTGACACGGAAGACACAACCCGCCATCAGCTCCTCTACTGCTTTAGTTTCAGGAATATTTTCCCCTGGCAAGCTCCCTTCCAGCCTATGGTTCCAGGCTGCCTCCAGGGAGCAGAATCGCTGCCGTGGTATCACGTGCACGGCAGGTGTCCCCCAGTGCAGAGCCCTCCCTGGAACCCCGTCTGCACATGGCACCCTTGGAGGAACCGGGCACTACCCCAACCGCCTCGGCGACCCTCAAGAAGAATCAGACGCCTCTCTAACTATCTTGCTGCATATGCACAGCATATAAAACAATGTTGCACATGCAGTACGGCCTCAAGATGAATAAAAGCCCTGACACTTTCCAGAATGAAGATGACACTGTGAAAAAAACTTTTTTTTCCTGCACTAGGATTTTCTCATGTGAGCAAAGTGAGATACAAATCTGCCCTTCAGTAACTGGTTCAAGTGGCTCGCTAGAAAAACTGCTGATGCATTTTAATGCCTGTGGCACTTCCAAGTCTGCATCCTGCAAATGCCTTTTGACACGAGCAACCAGTGGGTGCAACAACCTATATTAGATGAGTAAGAACCAAGATTCTAGCCTTAAACTTAGGATCTGTTCCCTCGCACTTCCCTGTGCTGAATGAAAAGCTGGCAAACTCTACATTACAAATCAAGGGAGGCCTCCCTAGAGGAGGTCTTGAAGACATGAGACAATTACAGTTTCTCCTCTCGGGCCGCTTAGGAGAACTGTCCATCAACTGCAGGAGACACTACAGCATAAAGAGCCACCTCAGGGAGATGGGAGTTCCTGCAGCCTTCAGCTCTGTTCTGAATACTCTGACCCAGTTTCTGGAGAAAAGAGAGACAGAGAAAAAACAAAAACTAAACAAATAAACAAAAGAAGTTTAAGGAATTTGCTGATTTTTTTTTCCCCCTAAAAATCTACCTCATCCAAATGCTCTCTAAAACATCTAATTAAAAGGCCTTTGAAATGGCAGTTCTGCAAGAACCTTTGATGCAAACCAGCAGACCAGGCCCATTCGGAGCTGACTCCAGCTGCAATCCAAGCCAGACACTGAAGATAAAGTGTTTTCTGAGCTATTTTACTTGAGGCTGGAACTCCCTGAGATCTTCAAGTCTTCTGAACCATTTCTATCAATCAGTGACATTCATTAGGAGGCATTGTCATTATTTGGGGACACAGCAATTAGCATGTGCCTGCAGCTCAACCATCAGCACATCTTTGAGAAAGTCCAGATTGAATCAGGGTGAGGATGGGTGGTGCCAGATGGGACTACCAGAGGCTGACATTTTTGCCTGGAGCACATACCAAGACTAATGCCCTCCCACAAAGGCAAACCATCAGGGATGCAAATTCAGGTAACAGGCAGAATTCAAGGGGTTAAAGATGTTCCTCTCACTTAGGTAGATTTGAAAGAACCAGAAAATAAGTACCCGAGTGTCTGCACTGCACAGAGTGCAGTACCATGTACTAAGATCCCTGCACCCCTTCAGCCAGGAACGAAGTCTGACCACATCAATCCCCAGAAAATAACGACAATCACGGGGCAAAAGCTGCACTTCTGACCTAACTTGCTAAGCTGGCCAGGTTTGTGCACATCCTCTAATGTTACCCACATTTAGATTCCTATGTGCACGTATTTGGATCTCAAATGAAAAATCCCACAAAATGCAGGAGTTTTGAGATCAAAGTGCTTTCAGTGTAACTCAAACTGAGGTTTACAGAACTAGCAAGCAACAGAGCAACGCAAGTAATGCACGCTGTTAGCAAGAGTCCTACCCTTTTCCCAAAGTTGAGTCACTGAAAATCATGCAATTTATTTCCATGCTATGGGATCCTGTGAGATACAAAATTCAGTGAGATACCCTATGAAATGCTATAACTTTTTCTTAGAAGATTTTTTTTTAAAAAAAATATTAATTAGTGATGTTCAATACACTGGAGACTCAAAGCTAATGGTAATCACAGCTGAGGACTGTGATTACAAATCACTCTGCTGTTCTCATCAGGATCCCATAGTTCTCAAAATCCAAAAACTTATTGATTGAACCTGGCATTTTTTTTTACCAATCTCTTCTGTGACTACATTTATCTGGAACAATACTTAGAGAGGAGTTCAGCACTATGGTGAAATCAATGTTTATAAAAGAAGGGCAATCAAATCAGAAATTCTCTCTTGTGCTGATTTTTCTAGCTGCACATATCACAAACAAGTGCAAGGGTGCATTTGCAAATCCTGCGGGATAGATCAGAAATGGCACCTCCACACTTTGGCAGGAATTCATCAAAACCAGACAACAATCTCCCTTCTATCTACAGATCAGAGTAAAATCATCAGCCAAGGTGGAGAACCAAAAATAGCCCCTACTACATGTTTTAATCCTCTCTTCTGTCAAAACAGTATGTTAGCATCATGCAAAATCAGAGTCCCCCTCAAATAGGAGGCAATTTATTTTCAAAGAGCAAATGAGATATGGTATTCCAACCTGATCAAAACTTTCTCCTTCTAGTTCAGAACCTTCAACACTCATGTTAGGTACTATTAGACAGGAAAGGATGCCAATAATTCATCTGGCAGCAGAACAAACCTTTTAAGCTTTATGTCTACACTGTCAGAAGACAAGTAACTTGCAGAGGAACAACTATTTCAAATTAGCATGGCACAAATTCAGTAACACCCAGGCAGGATCTGAGCTCTCTGAAGAGATTCCAGTAAACGATCCCACTTCCAAATGCTATGTGCCCATACACAAGGGTGTGAGTTTGAGATAGTGACCTTAAATACACAGACAGGAGTTCAATATCCACTCTTGACATGACCAAAAGAAAGTACAGTACACCAGTACACTTTTTAGATTTCTCTGCAGGTTTTTGGACAGTCTTTCTGAATGGTCACTTCTAAAGCCTGGGTTTGCTGTGCTTGGCAGTCTCTTTTGTGTCTTTTGCAACAGTGCACACACAGAAATGTCCTGTGGTTTCATGCTTTGCTTCCTATTTAAAACTAACATTTAAACAGTAGCTTTATTTTTGCTAAATAAAGGCTTTTTTTCCCCCTGAATTCTATCATCTTCTCTTTTCCTATAACATGTTTTTTAAAAAAGTCATTCCTAGCAACCGATTTCTCCCTGTATTATCTTGCTTCACCAGCTCCCATTTATGCCATCTGTCGATATTTTGTGCCATGTTCAACAAATACAACAAGACCAGATACCATAACTTGACTTTCAGATAGTCTTGATGCTCAATGTATATGACTTTGGGGATTCCAAACCGCAGAGAAGTGCTTAAGTAAAGAACATATGAACACACAGAGACACCTTTTTTCCACCAATATTTTTACATTTCAGATCAAAACAAAAGCAGATGACTTCTATCTACGTCCACAATTCATCAGCCTCTGAAGGCAACATGGATTTTTTTATTCACTTGCTCAAGTCTACATGGCCAACACTCTGTTTCTGTTCAGCAGATCCCTCTTGTTTCACCTGGCACACAAAAGCCAAAAGCTTTTGCATTCACAAGTGCTCCTTCAGGCACCCTGAGAGCCTGTAACAAGGGCCAGGTAACCCTGCCCAGAAACAGGCCCATCAAGCAGACCATCTCAGTGACACACAGATAACTCCTTCCAGTACTTGACTCAAGAGGCAAGTTCCTGTGCGGAGAGAAATCATGCAAGTTTTACACACCCACCGACTGTTCACATTCCAGCAGTATCGGCTGCTTGCGCCACTAAAGCAGTCAAGGGTGGAGGGAGACGATGTATTTACTACTCTGGTATCAGTGTTGTGATGCACGACTTCTGAAGCCCTTTCTGTGCAGTGACGTGGCCTGTCTTCCCACCAGAGATTATGAAACCGCGGCCAGCTGAGCGGCGTCCTCCCTCACACGGCCTTCCAGCTCATAGCTCTGCAGCTCGTCCTGCCTAATTGCTCCACCTGAAATGACCTGCGGCAGCAACTGGACCTGCTGCTCCTCGTTCCTGAAGAAAATACAGAAAATTTGCAGCAAGCAAACCCCTGCTTTGGGGTTTTGTGTTAAAAGCTGCCTGAGCTTTGGCTGGCCATGCAAACACGATAAAGATTGACCTTACACACAGCAAGCCGCGCTCCCTGAGCACGGTTCAGCACGGGTTACTCCAGCAAATATGGTGTCAGTAAATGTACTGAGAGTGCTACTGTAACCTCGCAAATACCTGCAACTGGAAGAGCTCTGTGGAAGGCGCAGTCTTTTTAAATAACCAAACCTGAAAAATCAGAAGGTTTTTCAAGGCATGGCAATAGAGAAGGAGCTGAATAGCTGCTGGGTCTGAACTGGAGTGATGCTGCATTTCTGGCATCTTTTCCCAACCTTCTGGCCATCCATCTCATCAACTTTAACAGGTTGCTTTGACCTTTCAGGCTCCTGTGGTGTCTGGGTTTTCCCAAGTCTTCCTTTAGGTCACAGTCTACACCACTGGCTACCCACACACTTCTTACTTAGGCTGACTGTAAAACATTTCTGATATGGAATCTGTCCTCACTCCAGAACTCTTTCATTCTCTACCACAGAAAACCACATATGTCAGGAGGGGAGAAGAAAAAAAGAAAAAAGACCCAAACCTCTGCTGTCACTGAGATAGCTGCCTTAGCTTCATTTTAGTCAAAATAGTGAGAACAGCACAGCCTCAGCCTTGATGAACCTCCTATCAAATCAGGCCCGTTCCAGGCAGGAGATGCTTTGTCACAAAGCAGCACAGGACAGCTGAGGCCAGCCTGTTTTGTCAAACTGCTTAATTAAGTTTGCTGAAGTCGGAGCAGCACCACTCCCATGAGGTATCGCACCCAGCTACAACTATGTGATGTTTTCAGCAGGCAACAACCTAACCTGTGTGCTCCCCGCCTCCCAGGTACAGCTAATCCTGGGCCTCCTGAGCAAAACTGCCCAAGCGCTGGTCAGTACAGCAAACGTTTCCCTAAACCTGCAAGGGCTGCAGGGATCTGGGCCGTGCAAGCAGGGGGACGGGGTGCCGAAGCACGGTCTGGATGGGGAGGAGCAGACAGCAGCAACGGGCAGAACGGCGGGAATCTAACTCGCCCCTTCGGCCTCTTCCAGCCTCCTGCCAGCAAAGGCAGCCCCTTGTTTTGGGCGGGCGGTGAGAGGACTAAGCGTAAATGAGTTCAAACAATGTTAACAGTTCATCTAATTCAACTGCAATCAGGCTATAAATTGTACTGGTGTCAGCTTTTGATTAAGTACAGGATACTACGCCCTTGGAACATAGAAGACGAATGTTGTAGGAGCACAACCCGCTGCAGTTCTGCGCCTGCCTGCTTCGCACTGCGGGAGCACGAGGCCACGTACAGGAGTGCTGGGGAGAAAGGAGGAAGACACAGGGAGAAATAAATCCCCAAGGATCAGGGCACCACAGGCTCTGCCTTAGGTGCTCTGTGTTCGAAAGCTCAGCACCACCAACCCAAAGACCCCATGCACTTTCTTTTGGAGGAGAGAGGCTGGCAGCAGGTGCTCAGGCACAACCGCACTCAGTGTGGATCTCCGTGGCAAAGTCAGAGGGAAGAGCAAATGGAAAACTCGTGGAGCAGCATTAAAGCACCTCAGACCCTGCACGATGTCCCCAGCGAGCCAGGACGGCCCAGGCAGCAGGGGCAGGCTGTGCTGCTGATGTTCCCGGCCTGTGGACAAACAGGGACACTGGATTCTGGAGGAAGATAAACAAACATCTTCCATTGCCTCTAAAATAACTACGTTTTACAGCAATGAGCAAATTGCACGGATCCCTATCAGGAAAAAAGAATGATAATTTCAATTTCAAAAAGAAGATCAGCTTACAGCCTGCAAAAATGCTGCAGCTAAAAAGTACTTCCCACTTAGACAAGCAGAGCCTTGCCTAACCATGTGCAGGGTTATTTACCCATGTCACATATCTGCAGGTCAGTGAAGCCACTACTTTACCAGCCACTTTCTGAAAGAAAAAAGGCCTTACAAATAAGCTGCTGCTGCAGAAAATTAAATGCAACCTGCCTGTCTTTGCTCCCCTACAATCCTACTGCCCACTTAGAGAAACTAGGAATCAAGGGAGAAATAAAAGTCATCAGAAAATACACAACTAATTTACATTTATCAGCAATCACAGAAGCATAAACTATTTTATTTAAAGGCTTATAAAAAAAAATGTACAACGTTCATCTATTCAAAACTTTTTTCTTCTCAGAAAAAGGGACTCGCAGTTGTGCTGTACACACTAGGTGTGCCTAGATGCACTTGGGCAAACAGCAAATGCCACTCGGGCCACTGGGACTCAGGAGAACCTGCTTGCCCATGAGCTTCCAGCACCTCCTTATTCTGGGCCCCAGGTTCCCCATCCTCAAATATGAAGGAATTTTCTTTACAAAGCACTTTATGATCTACAGATGAAGGCTGTGACAGTAGAACTAGGTCAGACAGCGGTAATGTAGACAATAACCTTAACAATTTACATGGCTGGCAAGAGTAATTAAAAATCCAGACTTTTCTGAAAGGTTCTGTTCAAAATAAGCCAGGGTGGTTTTTATTCCAAAATATGAGACCTATTTACACTTTGATTCGAGTAATCAAACAACAACTTTTTTAAAGTAAATGCTGCAATTTAAAAGAAAGCAGAGGACAAATCTGGGGATTAGCTAGCACTTGCGTCATTTCCTATGACCTACCTATTACTTTACCAAACTCCCCCCTTGTTGTTTTTTCTTTTCTTTTTTCAAAGACGACACAAACTTCCTGTACTCTGACCACTGAATGAGCAAGCCCAGCTCCGCGCACAGAGATCCTCTAACTAGCTGCGCTATTGCACAAGCCACTGCTGCAACCCCAAACCCCAATCGTCAGTTCCTCTCGGTAGCACCTCACCGTGGAGCCAAAAATACCTCTGCACGTACCGACCACACTGCTCTAACGGTGCCTCCTGCAAGATGCAAGGTGGCTGCTTGGTTTTACGGCCGACTGCAGGGCAATATCTGCGTTTCTTCTTTTCCTCCTTGTATAAGATTAAATCCTCCAGCATCTCGTGACTGCAGCTGCCAAGGCCACCGGGGCTCTGGCGGGTGCCCTTCCTCACAGGCTGGGCGAGCAGCAGGGGCCCAGCTGCTCTTTGAGGTGGTCTCGACACAGGGGCCGGAGCCTGCAGAGAAACCTCCATTCCCTGCCGCGCTCCACGCTGACATCACTCCACAAAGCCGCCCGCTCCAGCCCCTTGCTGGCCCTAATTCCAGCCTTAGGAACAGGCCAGCCGCTCACAACCAAAATTACGAGGCTCGATGGCTAACGCAGCAGCCAGCAGTGCCTTTGAAGTGGAAACCAAAGCACAGCGTCCGCTCAGTGCTGTAAGTGCCGGGAGGTCAAACAGAGGCAACCCTGGTTCCTGGAAGAGGGCAGAGGAGTGACGGAAGAAACCCATGACCAGAGAGGTCTGACGTTTGGTTCATCCCAGCCCTGGGCTCCTCTATTCACAAACCTCTGGGCAGGATGGGCACAGTTACATAGGCAGAACCAAACAGGCAAGGGCATTTTGCAGGTAGTCACCTGCCAGGCACCTGGGAAGCAGGTGCAGATAACTGTGGAAAACAGGAGCCATCTGCAGGTCCTCACCCAGGTAGCCAGGCTGCTGGCTCGCGCCACGGCGGGAGGGAGCCCGGCCTGCGGGTGCTTGGTGTCCTGCGGGTGCTCGGTGTCCTGCGGGTGCTCAGCGCCCCGCACCTCTGGTCACTCAACCTCTCCCCAGGCTCTTGGCCCGGTGCCGCCTGAGACACACAGGACACAGCGAGCTCTGCAGAAAGACCCTGCTCTGCTGCACCTTGTCACATCTGCAGCCTCCTCTGCATATCCTAGATACCTTGAGGTATATAAATGGCATTGTGCTCTTATGTACACGTAACTGAATCACATCCTTTATAACTGCTCCATAAAAAGTTATATAACTGTTTAAGACTGCATTTGTCTCTTCTCCTCCTTTACTGACCACCATTAAACTCTAAAGGACATTAAACTACAACGAAGACAACAGAGCAAAGGTCTGGCACTGCGGAAATGAAAAATACCCTGTGAGAGATGCAGTCACACACACCAGCTGCCCAAACCGCCATTGAAATTCTCTTCTTGTACATTTGGCATCTGCCAGAGGACAGAATAGGAATGAGGGGGAAAAAAAAAAAAAAAAATGTGGCCTCGGAAGGACAGAGTCATGTCCCAACACTGGTTCTGGCCTGCCTCTTGTTAAAATGTTTATTTGTGTTGATATATTTAGATGGGTCTTAAGCACAAATGCTCCCTTACTCATGTTGATCTTCCATGGAGCCTGCTGGTTACATCTGTTAGTATTTATATAAGAAACAACAACAAAAAATTTGCAGCTCTTGCAAACTCAGGCAACCAACACGTCACCCTGTGTGTGGCTGTGGTGCCTCTCTGCATTCCTGCTGGAGGAGAGGACAGGGCGCAGGGCAGCGACGGGCGGCAGCAGCGCCAGGCCCAGCAGTTCCGTCCCGCGGGGCTCAGCCCACAGCAGCTTGGCCCGAGTGCCAGCAAGCTGCTGCTCTCCATAAGGGTGACACAGGCTTGAATGAAGCCTAGGGAGCTGTGCGGGACCTCCTGCTGACTCAGGGTGGGCGCAGGGCCACGCGGAGCCGCGTGGGTTGCGCCTGGCCGCGAGGGAGGCATCGCACCCGTACGCTGACCCACATGGGTTCCTAGGAACACTCCAGGCACACCCTCAGTGACCTAAGAAAGTTACTCAATGACATAAACGTTGACTTTAGTTCGGAAAAAGAACGCAAAAAAGGGCTGTGCTCATGCAAGTCCTCACAGGAGGGCCCACGCTCAGGACTTGTGTTTCTACTGGAGTTTTACTTCTTTGCCTAAGGGACAAGGAGGACTAAAAAGCAAAACTAGCAACAGCACTTGAGCCCAGGGCTACAGAGGAGGACCAAGTATGATCATCCTCAAGTAAGTCCAAATCAACGGATTGTTCACACCAGGACATGACGGAGCAGCACACGCTCTACCGGCAGGACGGGGCATTTCTCTACCATCAAAGTGAAGCCCACGAAAATCAACCACAACAGACTAACCGAGGCTCACCACAGAGCGAAACAAGGGCAGAGACCTGCGCTCCTCCCCTCATTCCCAGGAAACCCACGCCACAAAAGCACAGCTCAATTTGTGAGAAGAATTAAAAGGTAGCCCTGGCGAGCTGGGGTGGTTGCTGAGGAACACAAGAATCATTCATAAACATGGCTGTTCCAATAAAGGGCCCCTAAGTGTAGTCACTGGCTATTTACACAGCTTCTTTATCTAGTGCAGTTAACTGTGTTTACCTCGGGTTTTAAAAGTACAAAGTACCCACAAGGCAGGAGCACTATAGAGAAGATAAATCAAATAAATAAATAAATATATCAAACCTAAAGAAAACAGTCATGAAGAAGGAATCTTCTCTATCTAACTTAGGAAAACAGACATTGTGGCAGCACTCAAGTTCTCAGGTCTAACTTTCCTGCTGCAAGACTGCAGTCAAATCCCATCGACCATCTTAAGAAACAACCTGTTTCCTGCAAAAGACTCGAGGCTGAAATGCCGGCAACACCCTTCAGGCCCAGCTCTGCTTTCTGGGGATGCTGTGAGCTTGTGAAATGCTGTCATCCTTAGAGCTCAGCGTCAAGAAGAGAAAAATTATCTGACGGTCAGCGCTAAGCGCAAGCGAGTGGAGCAAGAGACCCACCGCAGGAGCCAGACCACACGTACGAGGGTTCCCGCTCGCACGCAGCTGCTGCCTCTAACAAAAATCGATCGCCTCATGATGGGAAACGGCCCTGCATCTGGTCTGAGGGCTGCTCGGTAAATGCACAGCATGGGTGTTGCTTCCTGCTCAGCGTGTTGTAAAAGTGGTTGATAGGAGATTTGTTGTTGTTGTCGTCGTTGTCCTTGCTGACAACCTCTAGCAAAATGTTAACTAAGTTTTCTGGGCTAAAGATAAACGGGTTCAAATTCCATATGTTAAAAATTCCCAGCAGAAACTTTCAAGATATGCACCAAGAACAATCAAATGAGCAGCCAGTGTGACAGAGATAAAAGATATAGAAGTATAAGGACATCCTGCTTCCAGGCCCACAGCTAACCAAGAGCCTCATCTCAACTCGTAGAACTAACTTGGTTTCAAAAAACGACTAAGCCTGTAAAAAAGAAAGAGAGAAATGCACATGCTTGCAAAGAACAGCGAAAATACACCACAGTAAACTGCTAGTTAAATTGATTACCGTTATTGGTAAGTCATTCAGGCTTCTAAAACACTGATTAAAAACTCAAATAGAAAACAGAAAGAACTATTTGTATCGAACAGAAGAGTTGTGTTCTGCTCTCTGATTTATCAATATTTGAGATATGACCAAGTTTCTCATAACCAACCATCTTCCCACTAACGCTGGCTGAGTGGACAGATGTGTTCACATGAGCATGTGGACACACAGCTTCTGGACACCTCAAGTTCCCATTGAAATCAGTTTTAGCAGCTGACACCCAGCTCCTTTAAAAAGAGCTCCCAGGTTTCTTAATGGAGTTGTAGAGAACTGGAGGCAACCAAACAGGCAGTCCCTTCAGAGCTTATCTTCAGCAAATCAGTTTCCTCTCAATTAAACCGGGCTATTAAAACTTAACTGTAAAAGGAGCTATTCATTAAAGATTTGTCACTTCTTTGGAAGAAAATGCACAAACCAGATGTGAAGAGTTACAAGATTGGCATTCACAACCAACCTAAGAAACAAACATAAACAGTTATGGTACATTTTGCCCACAGAATGCAAGATTTCCCTTTGTGCTATCTGCCGTCACGCTCCAGCGCTTCCTTCTTAGACGATGGCAGATGTTAGTAAAACAATGAAGGAAACAAGAGTACAAGAATATTTACACCAAGAACGTAAGTTGAGATCTCAGCCAGTAATTTTTCTCTCTCATTTATATAGACTAAGCATTTATACATATATATAGTTATATTTCTATGTACGTGCAAAGATTTCTGAAAGAGAGCATCTTCAGCAGCATTTTCATCCTTGCAACCATAAAAGTACACATCACTCTTAGTCAAATATTATTAGGAATGACTAGATGGTCAAGTTCTACTTGTAATTACTATTTATAGAGCAAACAGTAAAATGATGATAGTCTCCACCCAATTCCTATGCACGTCATACATGTCTATCAAAATAAAGGACACAAACTCTAGAAGTGCAAGAAATACTGGATATTCTAATGCATTCGTCCAAAATGAATGTCTGATAAAAGCTAGGGAAAATGACATGAACATGTAATTTTTTGTTCATTTTACAAAGTATAGTTTATAAAAATCACAGCTGGAAAGATACAGGAAAAGAAAATATTAAATAGATCTAGTCTGGTTAAAAAAAAAAAGACAATTTGTTGTACTTCAAAGGACTGAATTCACTCTGTTCCTGACCATCATGCAAGTACCTCTCTCTCCCTCAGCAAATCTATTCTCTCTTTGCTGGAAAAAATACCTACTCAGAAAACATTTTCTCTTAATGATTCACAAAAATTACAGCCAGCAAATCAAGCAAGTGTTGAAAATGATGAAAAACTTAAGTAAATGCCATCTTGAGCAACCCGCATTATCTGTGCACTCTCTTCCATGTTCTCTGTCTCTGTTTGCTCCCTGCACAGGTTGCCAGGCTGTAAATTCCCAGTCTACACAGGATGGCAAAGCTGTTCCAAAGGCTTCTGCAGTCCTGGCAAACGCTCTTCCTTTCCAGCCCCAGAAACCTTCCCGCCACACTGTCACTCTTGGTAAGTGGTCTCTTTTAAACACAGCTGTTTGAACAGAGCCCACACGTGCAGAAGCTGGCAGACCTAGTAACCTCGTATTCTTATACTAGGAGTGCAATTCTCCTATAGTAACTACAGGAGAAACACAGTGATAACCAAGGAAAGGAAGAAAGGAGTCTGCCGTATTCTCAGGGCTTTCACAACAGTGGCCACCACATCCAGATGTTAAACAGCTGCTATCACAAAGGCAGGGAACTCTGGTTCTCCCTCTAAATTCTCCAAGATTTTTTTTTTCCTTTCAAAAGGTGAATCTCATGCAAAGTCATCATTAAAGAGCTTTTGTTCTGGAACAGAAACTGTCCTTGGAAGAAAGTATCAGCCAAATAACGAGAACAGTTGCATTTAGAGCATGCAGAGCAACCAGGAGCCTAAGGTCCTCGCAGATGCCCACACCAAGAACATCCTCCCATTGCAATTTTTCCTTCTCACTGACAAACAAGATAGTTTGCATGAGTATTAGTTGGAGTAAAACATTAGTACTGGTTAGAGTAAAAGGAGCTGCTAAGACACAAATACTTTTCCTAAGAAGGTAGCATTCACTGTCTGTACGTAGCCTGTGTGCAAATGAGAGGACCTTCCCCCACGTCTCCATCTCCTGCGGGCCCTGAACTGCCTGCTAGGATGCGAAATAAAGGGAGCACGGAGGAAACGACGGGGCTGGAGGCGATGCAGGGTGGTGACACCGATGCAGCTCTTGAATGTGTTTAGTAGCTCCAGTCCATGACTTTGCTGGGAGATCAATTACGCAGGTTGTGACCTTCGTCAGCCCAGGGTTTATCAAAAGCCGTATTACAAGAGTGCCAGAGTGCCACACCACATTGCAGCATTCACATCAAGCCAATTCTCTTTGCCTCTCTTGCTCAAGAAAATAGAAAACTCATGCAGTGCTGAACAGACCGTGGATATTTCTACAGCCCAGCAGATTCTGAAATATGGAAAATCAATTTTCTGCTCTTATTTCAAGGGAAAGATTTCCCCAGAGCTCCCAGGAGAGGAATCAAACATATGTAGCGTGCTGTTAAAATGGCTGAAAAGTTTGTTCAGCTGCCTAGAGCGGGCCAAAGAAGAGCGAAGCAGCCGCTGCGCAGCCTCGTCCCGGGCGGCGTGCTGGGCCGCGGGTGGTCCCGCGCAGGCTGCTCTGGCTATCTGCAGTAATTAACAGCTCCGCCGCGTTCCCTGGGCTTTTCACTCGTCACAGAGCCCTACCCAGCGAGGCAGCAGCTCCTGGCAGCTGGTGCTGGCACTGAAAGCAAGAATACAGATGCCAATTTCTCAGCTCAGTGAAAGACGGTGTGATTAAAGCCAGATAAATTAAGCTGTCTTGCTCTGAATATTCCAGTGTGAGGTCTCTCCTCAGCCCAGTTCTCTTGATATCAGGTAGATCATTCCACCTTGGCAAAGCTCTTTCAGAGAAATAAATAAAATTGCATCTCTGTGGACCAAACTTGACAATGTTGCCTCCTCACAGACGTTTGACGAGGGAGGGATCCAGCACATATTCCCTTGCTCTCCCACATGATTACAGAAATTGATACTGATTGATGAAGAAAAGAGGTCAAATTGGACCCAAAGTCTCCAAGTTGGATGATCCTGACCTGTGGTAGATCCCACTTACCTCACTCAGAACAAGGATTAGGGGAAAAGCAACCAGAAGGAAATCATCTTTCTCAACTTGCACTTACTGGCCAATCATTTACCTATTTATGATGTAAACTTTGAAACTCTCATGTGTTACACGGCCCTGGGCTTAGAAATGTCATATAGTATCTGCTTTATCAACCCAATGAGCTCAAACACAATCTTATTGGTATTAGATTTACACATTAGTGAAACGTTACTGGTCTCGCTATAGGTACTTGCAGCAGAGTTTGCACCAATCAGTAACTCATTTCCAACCAACAAGTGGTAAAAAACAATTAATTCTGACAAGCTTGTCCCTTAGCTCTGTAATGAGCACTGGAAGTATGTTCTTCATTAGGAAAATAAACAGAGCTGGTTAGTAATGTCAGGTACCACACTTGGTAATGGAAATGGAGGTTTTAATACCAAGTCTTTAGTTTTCCATCTAAAAGCTGGCACATCACGGAAAATGGTCTCAAGCATCAGGGAAGGTATTTTAGGATGAATCTACAGCTGGCTCTTTGATTTGTAACTAGAGGGGTGGGCAGCATCTGACTCTGCTGCAGTCCTGAGAGAAATCCTTAGTCCGATCTGAGCTAAGCTGCAGGAATAAGGAGACTTCCCCTGGGATGCTGCTCCTTGCGTCCCTGCAGCGAAGGGCTGGAGAGGCGGCAGGGCAAGAGCAGGACCCGCCAGGCCCCGGCAGATTTCAGCCATCCCTCCTTAGACTTGTTTTCTTTTTTGAAGGGTGGTCTCAAGCAAAATTTTAGCTCTAAAAATTCCCGATAATAAAACTGAAGTTATCAAAGAACTCTAGTTAATCTATAATCTTTACAGGAACAGTGTGGCAAGAATATGGACCTATACTGAAGTTCATGGGGTTGAACCTGTCCTAACACAGTCAGACTGCACAAACACTAGGTAAGCAAAGCCCTATCCCTGCTGCAAGGCTTTAATGGTTTGTAAAGGGAATTTGGGGCTTGGAAAATGAAGGTGATAGAGCCATTTCTCTAGATTACATGAGCCAGCATCGCATAAAATAAACCTCACAGCTGAGAATCTAACTTTGAAGTACTTTATTTAATCCACTGTCAGTAGAAATGGATTGTTTCTTCCAGGTAGAGTGGTGGCCTAACTATTCCCTCCTCCTGCATCCATTCCTGCCTCATCATTGCCTCCTTCCCTGGGTTACTTCAACCATTTGTGGGCCTGGAAGGTAAAATGGGATTAGGGAATTTATCCAGGCTAAAAATAATCCCCCTTCCTTCTTTTCCCTCCCGGCTCTGATGAGTTTCTGGATCCTGCTCATCACTCTCCCTGCAAACAGCTGGACCACCCAGGCAAAGCCGAGCGCGGGGCGGCAGCGACTGGCTCTAAGGCCCAAAGTGCCAAGCAGCAGTCACACAGGGAGGGCTGCCCAGCCGACGGCTTCAGCCAGGGGAGCCAGGACCCCTCACACTGCCTTGTTTCCATTACAGGCCCCTCCTCTTGACGCAAGGGGATCCCTACATGCACACATGGCTCTTTCAAAAAGTTTAAGCTCTATTTGATTTCTTTGCATGCTTTTAAAGCAAAGAAGATATCTATTTATAACCTAATAGTGCTTTGCAAAGCACTTAATTTTCAAGCATTTGATTTCGCTTCGGAAGAAATACAGGATGGGCCAGCCAAGGAGTTCAGGAGCTGGGACCCGTGGCATCTGTCCTTGCACGGCTTCAAGAATGACCACGATTATTCTCTCTCGAGCACAGATGTAGAAAAGAATAAAATGGCCCAATATACATATATACAGGATTTCTGTATAGACAGAGTACCCAATACTGCAAATTGCTGAGCAGTCACAAACTTCAATGGCAACAACAGTGGTGATAGCATTGCAGACACTTCTGGAAGCAGAGGCACCTACACCACAGCCTGCACTGGTTTCCCGTAAGGGCTTAGCAACTCTGGAAGGACATAAATTAAAGCAAGCACTTTGGACAACATTTATTGCATGCAGCTTCATATTCCATAGCCTCCACTGAAAGCTGGCTGAAGGTTAACTACATTTTTGACCACTTACCCCAACCAAACATTCAGATGCAATGAGGTCAACAAATAGTTTCAGCTTCACATTCCTGCTATCCAAAATACCTAATAACTCCTTTCTACCTGAATTCCTTTTCCCCTCAATTTTCTCTCTCTAAATGAAAGGCAAAGGCCCTCAGCTTGGCTCTGTGCACAAGGACAGTTAACAGCAAGACAGAAAGATGATGGAAAACGATGGAAATGATGGAAAGCAAACGGAAGCTGAAACCAGATCACAGAGCCCAAGCACAACCCAACGGCTGTAAGGAGGCACAAAAGCAACTGGTTTCTGCTATGGTCAGACCTGGGTGTGAAAGAATCTCAAACGTCACGACCTGTTTCTGTGTTTTGCCCTTTCCAAGCCCAGCAGCAGCTGGGAACACAGGAGCTGTGCTACGCCAGCGACAAAGACAAGCAAACTCTCTGGGCAAGTATCTCCAGGGCAGGCAACACAGTTCAAACCTCAGAAAGGACGACCAAAGACAAAAATGCCCATTTTAACTGCTGTTAGGGTCAGTTACTGGGAATGTAAAAATTCCAGGGAGATCTGAGCTCATTACCTGCCCGCTTTTCAAAGACAGCTCTACGCTGGCTTCCGCTCTTACCTGTGTACAAAACAGTTGTATTATCTGGTAATTCATACAGATCATTTAGACATTGTTTCAAGTGTAGCAAAGGAAATGGTTCTTCTTATGCTGCTGATACTTATCTCTGTCCAAATCAAAAATATAAACAATGTTAGTACAGTTTAGCATCCAAGCAGGAAACTAGAATAGTTTAAAAGTAGCACTTATCTTGCTTCAAACTGTGCTAACAGATAGGAGCTCTCAATCTTTAGTAGCACAAATTACATTTTCATAAAAAGTTGTGTTCCCACAGACACACATCTCTGCTCCTCTATTCTTTTCAGGCACCTTGAAAAGAAGTGCAAATGAAAAGCACATCCAGCAATTGTTTCCATTCATAATGTCTCTGACAATGCAAAATTTCTTTCTTTTTTTTTTTCTCGGTGGGCTTAGGGAGGGTGTGGAAGAAACAGATCTTGAACATTGTGCAGCGTTTCTTCATTACCCTGTGCAAAAAGCGACTAACTCAGAGATGAATCAGCTGGAGGGAAATTTAAACCATTAGCTGGGTCACCTTATCAGCCATTCCCTATTAGGGCACTGAGGTTCCAAAGACTCTTAACTTCTATATTCATATAAAAGTCCTTGCATTATTAACAGAGACCTGTGAATGCATAGGAACAACTGCTGCCTGCTGACCTGCAATGAACCTGCAGATATGTTGATTTTATCTGTTTAACAGATTAAGTTGCACTGACAGATGGACAATGCTACTGTTAAATTAATTAAAAATGAATGCCATTAATGCTAGATGAGCACAAAACAAATTACCTTTGAGGCAAGATATTTTCAAATAGCGAGGAAAAGGAACAAAGGTTAGAAGAAAATAGCTCCCGCTACCTTTAAAGATATTTACTTCCAAATTTTCCTTTTTCTTCCATTTTTCCTGTTGGCAATGCTTTTACTGTCCTGTACCCCTGCATTATCTATCTAATTTGTGCTAGCTAACCACTAGTGCACTTACTCAAATTTATAGAACATAATGACAAGCCAAATCATTTCAAATGTACCTTTCATTGAATATAATGTACTGGTCAAGATTTAGAGAACTATTAAAAATACATCCAATCACTCCATTTTCTACCATTAGCTTTCTGCTAGGAAAAAAAAAGTCTCTCCTTTGGTTTCTACTAACTGGCATTCTCACAAGGTCCTTAGATCACCTTGTTTCTCAGTCTCCTTGTGTTGCCATTCTCCTTCCCTTTCTAAGGTAGGAGACTAAGATTTGTGAGTAATTTGACCTGGTAATTATTTTTTTTGACATTATTACTCACACAATTTTGTGAGTGCACCCACTGAACCACTGTTTGTAAAGCAAGTCTTCAAAATTACTAATCATAATAAAAACATACACATGCCAAGAAGTCCAGCTAAGCTATTCCTCTCTTAGTGCTAACAATCCAACTCGTTACAAATACGAGGCAGCAGCAAGCCAGGCTTCAGTCTCTGCTGGCACATAACTCTGTAAAGTCTTTTATTAATGTTCAGATTTAACACAAGCATCCTCACCACAGCATAAAGCATCTATCATATCCATCAGACACTGATATTTTACTTTGAGATATCTTTCCAATAGAAAGATGGGTTACAAAGAGGAGAAGAAATGTTATTTTACATCTGAATGACAAGATCAATTGCTACTGCAATTATCATTTTTGCACTTTTCTATCCAACAATGAAAAATTAAATACATAGTATAAGAAGAAAATTGTTCCTCCATAATGTGAAACAAATATTAGAAATCTGAAATGAGTTAGAAACCTACAATGTAAAGAAACCAAAGAACAAAACTTCCCTGGGACCATGTTAAGAAGCAGCACACAAAAGCACCAGATCATTACACAAAACCTGAGCAAATCAACCCAAACAAATGGGGCACCTACTTCTGTAAGGTCCTAATGCCTGCAGATGGTTGTACACTTAACTGATTTCAGGAGCAGCTCTCACATGTGTAAACTTTAGTAATAAGTATTACGGGTCTGTCAGAGGGCAAACACATTTTACTGCTTATGATGATTAAGATGAACTGGCAACAGGCTGCAGTTTTCTGCATTTTGGCCCCAGTTGCAAAGTTAGCTGGAATATAACGTCTCAGCTTCGAAGTGGCAAAGGAACTTGGAGTCTCCAGCAAGATGAAGTACCCGAGGGAGAGAGCAACAAGCAGAACATGGTAACAGGGCAACACACAGCAGTTTGATAGCCACATGCACACACATCTTGCACGTGCTCGAGCCAGGATGGTCAAGGAACCTTTGAGGAGGCTTCTGCAAGCCAGCTACACTGCAGGCACAGGCTGCCAGGTTCTGGTCGCAGCTGAACACCCAATAACACAACTTGTTGGGTTCTGATTTTATATCCGCCCATGGATGATTCTGTTTTTCTGTACTGGTGCCTTCTCCAGGGCACAAGCTCCACTGATAACACTAGTATGGGCAGGCGCCTAAAACAGCCCTGGCCTCCTAAGCAACGGAGCTCCTCATGAACTTTGTCACGTTGGAGTTTTGCCACCCACTGAAGCAAGACAGGCTGTTAAACAGGGAGGTTGGCCGCGGCTGTCACAGCAGGATCAGCGCAGTGACTTGGTCTCAAAAATAAACTGGAGCAAAGGGACGGGCAACTCCCGGTGCCGTCACGGGCCCATACCAGCACAGGTCGCTCCACACAGCACGGTCCTCCTGGCACCCTGCTCAGAGTTGCATGCGCCCAGCACCTGCCCCGTCCCCCCAGGCCATGGCTCCAAGTCAGCCAACAGGAACACGGACAGTTGCTGCGGAACCGGCGTTGCCTGGAGTTCTAGATGGGTCTCTGGAGTGATGGGTCCCCATCAACACCAGCAGAGCTCAGTTCTCCCACAAAATAATGCTGAGCTCTGCCTAGAGAGCAGAGGCAGCACTAACAGGTATCTAACACAAAACCACCCAACTCTCTTCAGGGAGAGCTGTGTGAAAAGTAGCAACGATTGTACCGTGCCTCTAAGTAATTATTGCCAGGCCTCCATCTGGGTCCCATGTTTGGCTAGTGTTTTACTAACAGAACATTCTCCAAGTTAAAACTGAACTCTGAGGTACAAGCCAGTAGGTACAAGCCAGCACCTCACTTTAATTCTCCCTTCTCCTTCCTTTACAACTGCGCACTCATCGAAGGGTATTCTTTTGGTTTCTGCTTCCCGTCTCCCGAGAGAATTTCACATGAGGAATTTTAATTCAGCAAATACAGAATTTAGATTTTGCTTTCTCAGATGGAGAAATAGAGGAAATAGAGGGAAAAAAAAAAAAAAAAAGCCAGCCCAGGTCAGCTCTGTAACTCAGCACCCAAGTGAAAAACTGCCCTGTCCAACTTTCTGCTTTTTACAACAGCCTCATTAGCAACCAAATGAGATAATGTAGGAGAAGCTGGTTAATTGCACTTCCACACCCCAGCTTCTTTTGCGGCGAGTTTTCCACACAACGTCCTCTGAACAGAGGCTCCTAAACAGTCTCGCAGTGAAGGACTGAGATCCTGAGCAAGATACACTCTTTTAGATGACTTCTTGCCTCGTAGCCCGTGCTGCAATTTGTCCCTCTTATGTCACCACCTGAGAAGAAACATGAGAGTCCCACTCATGAGCAATAACATCCACGCAGCAGGACCCATCTGCAGCACCACCCACCAGTGGATCTGCAGCGAGGAATGTGAGAACAAGGCAACCCAGGGGCATCACCCAGAACAATTTTCCTGCCTCCAGCAAGTTGTGGCATTTCTAGAGAGAAAGAAGACCTATGCAGCCCAGTCCCACTCAGAAAAGTCTCCAAATAATGTAAAGAATCACAAGTAGAAAATAAAAATCAAGGTCAAAAAGTAACTTTGCAGATCTCACCAGATTTTGATCATACTCCAGTTGTAAGGCCTCTATTCCTATTTTAGCAGGAAAATCATCTTCGAAGCCAGCTTTACAAAAGCCAGCACAACTGGGAAGCTGCATCCCACACAGCCAAAGGAAGTGGCCGTAGCCACTGAAAGCACTTACACAGGAAATGAAAAGGGATCATTTTTCTTTCATCTTTCTATTCCACGCATAGAGCTGTTCATTTGCAGCAAGAGGTTTCAAATAAAAATATACATTTTGACTGAGAGAAGCTGTTCATAATAGAAATTATTATTAGCTCCTAGCTAATAATCTCCTACTCTATCACTCGGATAAACAGAAACTTATTATAATATCTAAGCTTTAGTTATGTCTACATAGAACAGATTTCTCTATTACACCAATATGTTCAGCATACAGAATTTTGTAATAGGAAAGAGCAATTGCAGACCCACCCAGAAGCTTCAAGGTCAATGAGAATTACTAATTGATTTATTAGGTGAAAAGGCTCACTATTTATGATAAACCATGATTAATTCTTCTTACACACTGAGGATTTTAAACACAACTATTTTCTTCACAGGTCTCAACAGTTCTTTCTTTATCTCTCTTGCATTGTTTTTCACTGAAATCACATCCCATTGCCGGTTCACCTAAAATTAATCAAACAGGAAGCAGTGAACCTGTGTCTTTGCTGCAGACTCTTCCGCACCCGAGGACATCTCACCTAGAGCTCCTTGCAAGCATGAAGGCAGGAGGCTTGGGGAAGGGGGGGACTGTTTTCTAACCACTTGTCAAGTAACTGTGCAGCTCAATGAATCACAAATGAATCATGTTCTGGGACGTCACATAAAACCTGCCACATGACAGACGAACGTGGCACACCTAGAAATGATGGAGCAGTCTCCAGTTTACTGCTCGCTCCCCCCATTCTGTTGTTTTCATTCTAAAGGCTGGCTTGCTACCTGCCACTCTATGAGGGGCAGAAGATGGCGTGGCTTTTCCAGTAAAATAGGAATAATCAGGACTACCTTGAGTTTCGATCAGAGAACTAGCCGCGAGGTTAGAACACTGCATTATTTATGTGGCACGCTTCCTCACCCAAGCACACTTATTCTTCAGCAAGAAAATAACCTCAAAACAGAAGTGGAAAAATGCCATGTCAGCATCGTATTGTTTCTTACACTATTCTGTGTTATGTAATACATTATTTTTATCTAGGATATACCTAAACACTGTAATTACCATAGTGCCTCACCTAAAAACGGGAAGACACCCACCCAAGGCCTATTGCTGTTCCAGGACGAAGGGAAGAAAAGAGCAGGCGTATTTTTTCCAACAATGCTATCATCATTTTTTTTCCATATCTTACCATAACACCTGAAACAAACAGCAAGCAATCAGACTAAAAGCCCGGAAACAAATCTGAGCAGACAGGAAAAAAAAAAAAAGGAAAAAGGAAAAAAAACAGCTATATTCAAAGTGGCCACAAAGTGCAACGTGCAAGAGAACTAGGATTAAAATACTAGTGAAAGATGCTATTATATCCTACTGATGGCTGTTACAGAAGATTAGGGAAAAAAAACCTCACTAGGACGCCCTGCCTCAGCTGAGCAAGCTCTCACTTGTTCCTCTGCTTACAAAGTCTCTCCTTGTGCTCTGCAGTTCTACAGCTATCTGTGCACAAGGGAATTCTTCCCGGACTGGGGCTCACAGACACACCATAATATGAGCAATAAAAATACAAAATGACGAAGCATTCTCATTTACAGCACTGCTCCAAAGACAAGTAATCCTGTCTCAAAACCATAGGGAAAATTCGAGGGCTTCAGACACAGCTAGGGAAGTTATTTCTACATGCAGGTCTGCCTCATATTAATCTGTTGGTGCAGTAGTTGAAAAACAAAATCACAAGTGCGCTGTCAAATTTGAAAAATATACATTGGAAAAAGCCAAACCCGTAGCAAAATCAGTTTGTGGGAGGCCGAGGGATTATGAAACAATTCTGAGATCTTCTCAACAACCCAAAAGCCGCTTCACAGACAAGTTAGCAAATTTCTAACTGTCTGTCAGAAGAGATCACCCAATGTACAGCAGGTACATAAATATATTATATATGTAGCTCATTTATGTAAACAAAAATATCTGTGTCATTTACAAAAGAGATGTTGGGTTTGTTCCAAAGGAACAAAACAGTCTCCCTGTCATTGTAACCAGTGCTCTAGAAACCCCATCTGCATGGCTACCATGGTAACTCTGCAGTCCTGCTCATTTTTACAAATAATGATCCAGCCACAAAAAGGGCCGCCACTTGAGACTTATTTTTAAGGCCAGGCTCAAAAGCCATGAAGCAGGAAAAAAAGAAAAACACAGAGCCAGACGACTGTCCAATGTCCCAACATTAGCAGTGAAAAGTGCAATGGGTTCCTTCAAAACAAACCAACAAAGAGCTACGGAGCTAATTCCTCCTTCCCTCCCAGCCATCCCTACGTCCAAATAGAGGATGCTGCTCTCCTGGGCCCTAGGTAAGAGAGGACAGCCCAGTACCTGGTCCTTTCGCTTTCACAGCAAAGACTCAAATCCCATTTTCACAAAGCCACTAAACTGGCTGCTAAAGTCGAGGGTTTTGGAGTGGGCTTCAGAGCGGTTAAAATTGCTTAAGCCTAGTGTAACATCCCTGACGCGTCATTTATGACTTGCAGAAAGGTGAAAAGGCCTTTGCCCGGAGTAAACTTCAAGACAAGTTACATTTTTGCTGCCATTTATGTTTCTCCATTAAAACACATAATTGTTTTAAATGGTCCCTTGGGTGCATGTTGGATTAAGACTTTGGTCGTTATACTCAGGTAATAAATCAAATTCCTTACCCATGTTGTTCTTGGCGTGTATTTCCGCATAATTATTTCTTCTGTAGAGAGTGGGCAACGCTGTTGAGCCTTCTGGCTATAATATAAATGTTCCCTACCTTTTTCCTGAGAGTTACTTCAAATTACAGAGTTTTCAACACCCAGCATCCACCAGACTGAGCTCAATTTAGAAGGTGCTTGAAAACAAGGTCTTGCGACTTTACTGGGACCAGTTCATCACTGCGTGACACCAAGTTAAGCGAGCAGAACCACTCGCTGTATCAAATCGCATCTCAGCCTTTTGGCTAAGGTTAAGGGTTGTGTAGAACTGGATCCACAGTTCTTCCCATAACGAAAATATAGCCAGGAATCTTAAGACATCAGCCCAAAATATGCCTTGGCCACATACTAAGTTATTTTCCTAACAGTTTTCTGGAGTTCAGGAGAACTTCTATAGGATGTATGAGGCTTTATTCATTTGAATTCAGAAAGACAATGCTCAAAAATGAGTCTGAAAGACAGCTAAGAAGTGAAACATCAGACAAAGCACTACCATCTTCCCTTTGTGTGGCATCTCTATAACCCAAATATTGGAAACTGGAAAAAGGCTCCCATATAAAACACAACAGCTACAAATGTTCACAAGTCATAAGTCTCTACCAAGGTAGTGGGTTACAGTTTCAAACTTACATTAATTAGTATTTTCCCAACCTCTTGACGTTTTCCTACTGTTTCAAGCTGCCTCTTTACACAGTCTTAAAGCATACTTGCCTTACAATGAACAGCCCTGTAGACCGTATAAAGCGTCAGTTCTGACAGCATGTCTGGCAGGAGAGGCACGAAACACAAGGAAGTACTGAGCAAATGGGCTGCAGATTTGACACCCCAAACACTTGTAGCCACTTGGTGTTTTCAAACCTGAAACCTCATGCACCCCTGCATACATTAGGGACAAAAAAAAAATGCAACATGCAGGTGCAAAAGTCCTATAGTATCCAAATCCATACATTACAAACACTTACTAGGACTATTACAGAGAACCTACAAAAGCACCACCGAAAGGTGGCCCCCCGTAACAAGTGTTTCTTGACAAACAGTGCTCCGTAAAGGCCTGATTTGAATCCCTATTAAATGACTGCCCTTTGGGCACTAAAGGATTAAATTGGAGGAGGAAAAATTGCTCTCAGCAGAGACTGAAGTCAGCTGACAATAAAAGGATTGTAGCAGACTAGTTTAATTAGATGACTAGCTTTAAATTGTTAACGTCAAGTAAGTTGAATTCCATCCTAAGTCTTTCATCTTGGAGCAATGATCTGTCCAAAGCAAATGAGTCCGCAGCCTGAGGAAAGAATGAAGGAGAGAATGAAAGACTAAATATTCTTCCACCAAGATATGAAGGAAACACTCACACATTTTTAATTTTTAAAATAAGTTTAAATTTACACTGTTTGCACTGTAGGCAATTCCCTATACTATCTCACAGCATTAATATGGCATGAAAGACAGTAAACCTTGATTTCCACAGCCTTTATATATATATATATATATATGTATATATAGACTGGCAATCTGTACTTGAACAAGAAACATGCAGAAGAGTTGCTAGGAGGGAAGAGAAGCAAAAGTCATTGAGCTCTTAAAAACACTGTCTTTTATAAGAAATAGGCTTGGGGCAAAATAATTAAGTGTTCAGCACATAGCTAGGCAATGAGCAGAAGGTTGCAAAGCCTGAATCAAGGGAGTTGCAAAGCTGTGAAGAGCAAAGTGATTTCGAAAGTGGCAGTGCTAGAAAACATTGGGTAATACAGAAAAGCAAGAAATTCTGCTGCAGGCTCTGAACCCATGATCAGCAGAGCTCGCGTTCGTTCAACGTAAAACGAAGCCACATGAGCAGGACCTGCCGGTCTGGACAGCAGCCAAAAGGGGAGAGGGAGGGAGGGAAGCGGCACTGATCACATTTCAGCCCTTAAGCATCTCAGCTCTTTGACCCTCTGCATCTGATTCCAGCTCAAATACAGTTCTGACGTCCAAGGTGTCACCCTATCTCCAATTAATCAAAGGAGAGTTCTGTTTAAGTAGCCCCCCTCTCAGGAATCCCATGGCCTGGCTTGGAATTTGAGCTCTGTCATAGCTGTCAACAGATCCACTTCTTGCTTCTCTCTTGCTTTTGTGTTGTTGGTTTTTTTTCCTCTCCCAAAGACAGCTCAGTACATCTGAAACGAAACATGCACAGACAGAGCAGAGAGACGCTGGGGCTTTTCTTGCAGGAACTAAAGCACTGAGGTTTTTTGGTACACTCTATAGTGAACTAGTTCATACAGGTGCTGAGGACAAAACTACTAAAGAGAGGTTAAATACTCTTAAATTACCATGCAACAAAGAGAGGGAATGAGAAGCTTAATTAATCCTGACAGTCAGAAAAAGAAATCTATCAGGCTGTGTTTCACGTGGCCTCACATTTTCTGAGCTTCGCGGATTTTTTAGTTGTTTATCAGCCCCTTCAAACCCCCTAGCAAACCTTCCTGCGGCCCCCGTTAGCGCAGGGGATCTGATCTTCAAACAAACCACCTGGAGAGACTAGTTTGATAAGCAGAAGACATAATTACGCCATTCAGAAATCAATTTACTTTCATGAAGAAACGTATTGCAGTAATTATGTTAAATATGGGGTGAAGTCTATGCAAAACCACGGAGCCAGACTTTCATACAACACCTCATTTCAGTAAAGCATCAGAAAACTGCCAGTATTATCATCTCTGCACAAGAGATTAAGAACGAGACTAACAAATCTTTTTCCGTGGCTTTTGATCAAAATATGCATAACTCTGTAGAGCAAGGACTCATGCTACCACATAGCTGCAGCTTCCCAAACCATCTTTAGGAGTCAACGTCCAGCCTTTTCAAAGCACACCTAACCTTTGTCCTGCCATTCGTGGCCATGAATCTTAGACAAACACCGTTTCTTTCCTCCAAGTCTATACACACCACACGCAAACCGCTGAAATGAAACCCTCACAGCCTCAAGTTAGGAGTTTTGGGGTTTTTTCTCCATCCTAGAAAAGCAGGAACTCGTTCATTTCCCACCCACCCCTGCCTCCACCCATATAATCTACCCAAATTATCTGACTCTAATCTATATTCGTATACTGGGCAAATCACCACAGCATTTTGTGGTCTAATTCTGCAAATCACTGAGGGCTCCCTGCAAGGGCCACGTACCCTCAACTCCTACTGACCCCCGGGTGAATCTGAAAAACTCAAATTTCACCATTTAGACTGAGAACAGATCTGGCTAAGAACTAACCTCTCCACAAATAAATAAATTAGTTAATTAATTTTGAAGCTCTGTTGGTGCCAATATGAATTAACACTACCACATAAAGTTGCATCCCTAGCAACTCAGGTCTTGGAGCCCAAAGAGTGCTTGAGAGTAAAGCAAGACGGACAAGATCCTTTCCTGCAAAAGGCTCAGAGCCATTAACTCTCCTTTTCATGTTTTGTTTCATTCTTTTTACCTATGGTCTCAAAAAACTTATCACAATGGGCCAACATAGGATGAAAAAGGATAAAACGGGAAGGTGACATTAATCCTAAAAACAATGTGTTTGGGCCTGGTTCTCATCAGTGAGTACACAAGATAAAATCTGGCCCAGGATGACCTCCCTTCTGGTGGTCCTAACACGATCAGCCAAGAGGAGGTCTCCTAATTAAAGCCCTGATCTACATCAGAGCTCCAACTGAGAGGAAAGGCAAAACAAAATGGAGCTTCTGACCACAGTTCATTCCAACTAAGCCTAATGATCTAGTTTTTTTTTTTTTTTAGACAGTGGGAAAGAGGTGGCTGTGAATAAGACTAGAATTAATCTCCCAATTTGAATCTACTTCCTGACTCTTGTGACTAATAAACCCTTCACCTCACGTATCTCGCACAATAGCTCACAAAGCAGAAAGCCGAGATCTACAAAACGAGAACTAGCAGAACGACGAGGCCACTTCCTCCCTCCCGACACCTCCTGCTTACGAGCAGCCACTTACTCAATGCATGTTCAAGAACTGTCCTTGTTTTCTCAGCTGTCTGAAGAAGAGAACATAGTACCACACTTTTACATAATTTTAATTAAATTTAATTATTTCAGTTTTCTAGTGCTGGTTTTCTATTTGCAGTGATTTTATTCACTTCCCCTAAGGGAACAATTTGTTTTGCAAAAGCACTGGAGAAGATTGACTGAGGAATCTCTAGTCAGTTCATAGCTAGAGAAAGCCTGGCAGCTTCTCCAGTCTCAGTTTCCTCTGCTATTTGTTTTGGTTGTTTTCCTTTTCCCTTATTAGTTGGGGGGGGGGATGAGGAAATTGTGGAAATTGCCTCCATTTTATAGGTGAGAACACCAAGATATTAGGAGAAACCATGTTAAGTAATCTGTAGTCCCAAAGAAGTTGGGTAAGTTGGCTCTTGCAGCCATCAGGGCGCCTTGCTCCCTTCCCACTGTTCGCCATCCCGCCTGCTGAACACTAGGGCACACGAGTCTCACTTCCTCACATCAGTAACACAGAGGCCTGAACCAAAAAGCCTCTTCCGCAACCCTGGGCATGGTGAAACCCGGGGCCCAAGGTCACTTCTCTGAACGTGCCCCACAAGCAGCAGCTCAGCTGGCAGCATCTCCGCACTCCCCAGAGCTCCAGCAGGAGCAACCCACCAGGAATGACACAGTTAAGCTTTGCTGGAATGGGACATTCCCCTCCACAAAGCTGATTAACGTGCTGAAAACCCAAAGCCAAGACACTGGGAATGGGAAGTAGAGTTACCAAGCGTGCGTCACCGAGCCCAGGTTCCTCTTTTCTCCTGTTGCTGAATTACTGAAGCTTGCACAGTTTCAGGCCCTCTCCTTGAGCAACAGTAATACTGTGATTCTCCAAATGCACTGAGCTGAAGAACTGCCACCATTTTTGGTGATATTTCGCTAATCAGTTGATTCAATGAAGAGAAAAAAAAGGTGACTGTGCCATTAAGGGATAACATACACTGCAGCATTTTAATAAGTTAAGCCACTATAACTTGCTCAGCAGAAATGTCAAGAGGTTTTGTTTGCTTAAAAGGAAACAGTAAAGTAGCTGTTACAGTATTTGCAGTGACTCTTTCCCCAGACTCTGAGCTATTAATGACTGTAATTCTGACTGGAGTGTGATTTAGCAATAGTCACGTTGACCCTGTACAGCATATCATGGGACCATACAGCTTCAAAACACTCAGCAAATATTAACCTGCTTATTCCTGAGGAAATAGAATTTTCATTTCAATTTTTCAGTTGAGGAAACTGAGACCCAAAGAGAAATGGTGTCAAAACAACATATCAAAAGATGTAAAAGACAGAAATAACTCTGGGAAATGCTAGATGTAGAGCTGATGCAGCATCTTTTTCACAATAAAAGTGTCATATTTTAATTGCAGCACAGCAACTTACTTAAATCAGTTTTAGTATTTCAGCAGTGCTCGGACACCGTGCAGGCCTTGCGCAAATCAATACTTAAAGTCAGTGCATCTAATGGTCACATAAAGCTAGCCATAAAGTTACTCACTATAAGGATTTACTTGGGATAACACAACTGCAGCAAAACCCCTTTTGGAGTGAAAGAGAATGAACACACCCAATTCTTTAAATAATGCAGCACCACTGAATGTCTTCAGGCCTGGCTACAGCAAGTTTCCCACGTGTAGCAAAATCCTTCCTGAGGAAAAATGGCTTCATTTTCAGAAGGTTCCAGTCCCCATGTTTATCATTCCTCTGCTGCTGTTTGAAAGACCCAGACAAACAGAACAAAAATTCTGACTCACTGAAATGGAAGAAACATCACGAGTGATGTTATGTTTATTCTGCGAGTCAAAGCAATTTTTCCAATTGGAAAAAAGAATCACTCTATCACTTTCACTCCTTTTGGTTGCTACTCCTAAGTATATAATTTCAGGTAAATATGTTACACTTGCTTTGGTACTGTCCCTTCAGCAATGGCAACGTTTGTAACTAATGCCTCATTACCCATTACCAGGGATTTTCAGTTTATTCCCCAAGGAACAGAAATGCAGACTTATCAGCAGAACTATTTAGTCCACATCAATGCTCACGATTTATAAGAAACATTTGTCTGGTACCATATGGAAGTTAGACAAGCTGAAAATCTGCTTTTGCTAGGTGACCCTGTGTGTGCAGGGAGTTGGACTAGATGATCTCTAAATGTCCCTTCCAACCTTTTGGATTTTATAATTCTATGATTTCTAAAACGCATCTCTGACCTCCAGAGATAAAGAAACAAATGAATAACCAGCAACAACTTCCCTAAATTAGGAACTGACAGAGAGATGTTCTAGCTGTCTTCATTACTGGAGAGATTGGTGCTGACCTATTTCCCTGGCCTTTAGTGTACATTCACACGTATGGCTGCGAAAACAGCTTTGTCCTGCCACGTATAGAAACAATGGATCACAATAACTCTGCCACAATAGAACAAAGTCATCCATCGCTAGGAAATATATTCCTGTATTAGAAAGTTTTTGGTCCATGAGATTAGAAATAAAAACCCTGAATGAGACACTCAGTTAAACACTAAGCCTTATTTTCCACTACTATGTAGTTAAATACTTTGGTTACTTCATGCTTGTACAAGGATTTGAAGATATAAATCTGTCATCAAGTATCAGAATTATTATTTCTCAAAAAAAGTTTTGATGGGGGAGGCTGGGTTGAACAATTCAGGAAAATTCCTTCAGCTTTTCCAAGAGGAAATGGTCTTTCAAGAACAAATCATCAGCTTTTTATCTTTGCACAACTCTCACACAACTCAACTTGAAAATATCTTCATCAGCAAAGGTCCGTCTGCAGCAAAGACGACTGGCTTGCCATGTTCAGGATTGCATTCTTACAAGACAACCTGTCTGCGTAGCCATATAATAAAACTTTTGCTGTTCTTTAAACTCTAAGTATCTTTTTACCACAGATGAGCCTTCACTTAGCTAAGCTGTTTAACTTTCATTTCTTGCTCTGACACAGACTTGTTTTTACGCAGAAGCATATGGCTTGGCTTCCTCAAAAGACATGCAAATAATTTTGCCCAATGATAGGAGTGTATCATCAGCAGAACTAAATCACAGACCTGACCTATTTTATTGAGGTAGATTATTAAAAGAAAATGGCCCTTTCAGAGGACTTTCTGACCTCTTCACCCAGGGTAGGTGCCTCAGACTTCAGGGACTGGGCTTGTGGCCTCAGTACTTCCAAGTTAGGAGAGCCACCACATATCACACTAATGAAGGCTATTCAGGTCATAAGAAGTAATTAGCCACATTGTGTTTTATGAGATTCGCTGGGATAACAGTCCACACCAGTTTTCTTAAGAAGTTGCAAAATTACACTGGACAATCTTAGTGACTACTGACAATCAGCTCTTTGTGCAACACCACAGCAGTGAGCAATGTGTCCCTTGCCGTGTACTGTACACAAATATTAGAAATATTCTAATACAAGTATTCCTCCTTGTAAATAATACTTTGCAACAGAAATACAAAGCACGCTCTCCAATAGTTAGAGTTTTTAGCAAATACACTTTTAAAAGTATACTTTACTTGTATATTAAATAAAGGTTTTTTTCAGATCTGAATTCTTAAAGTTAGCCTTAGAGTCAGTGGAGCCAGTTCAGACTCCCCCTGAGTCTGGTTCTGCACCAGATCCACGCACTGCCGTTATCTCCAGCTGCAGCTCAGGGTTGCTAGCACAAAACCTCTGTCGGGATGAAATGAGGGTTTGCCAGGTCCCTTCCCAGCATAGGGCTACCCTGCTCAACGGCTTCCTGGCTCCAACGCCACACACTGCAGAGCACAACAGATTTCTGAGGGAACGTCAGGGCATGCGAAACTTTGTGATATCAAGTCCTACGTGTCTGAGCTGTTGATTCTTCAAGATCTTAAATTCATTTTTAGAGTACTTGACACCTACAGTTTCGTTTCCGCTCGGGAATGCTGGAAAGCCAAGCCTGAAATTAGCACAAACCTAGAGAAAGCTGATTTACTAAACACATACTCCAAACATAAACAAACAAAATACACTCATTAAAATTCCAATAAAACAAAATCACTTTCTCATCGTTTCCAAAGGTCCTTTTATCTCCACTCTCATATCATCTCCTTCATATCTTCAGTTTATATTTCTATAATTCAAAACATTTTTCTTTTGTTGGGCAAGCTGTACAAATTCACTAAGCCATCAGATGAAGACACCAACTGGGGCTTCCTAGCGGGTTGCTCTTGCTATTTCTGTTGCTTCAATTCCTCTCCATCTGACTCAAGCATCATGCAAAAACGATATTAAAACAATTCTACAAGACGAAATTGCTAAGGAAAGCCTTCAAAATTTCCTTCAAAATTTCTGTTTTTTTGCCTACTGGTTTACTGCAAGTCATTCGTATGACTGGAACACAGCTTTTTAAGTGCTCAGACATACTCTCCTTATACATGAGTGCCACAACTGAACTGGTTGTGTTAAGAATGATTAAAACAAGACTGATCCGTGAAAATTGCTGCCAGAATATAGCAGGTTCTCTGGTTGCTGATATCCTGGCTTTCTGCAACAGGCAGGATCCTCAACTTGTTTATATTGAATTAGATTAAGCAAACTTAAGAGTTACTGCAAGGCTCAATAAACTAGCTTAACATGCACCTAGTTGACAGATTAACACAAACATCTATAGTTTCTCCAAGATGGGACAGGAGGAAAAAAAAAAAAAAGTATTAAATAACTTTTCGATCCTCTTCTACATTCTGAACCCAAAGCAGCTTTCTCACTCCCCTGACAGTGACCCCCACGATGGCTTTGGGGGCCGGGGGGCCAGGCAGGGTATTGCTACGGCCGGGAGGACCGCATGTGTAAGAAGCACATTCTTCCCATCACTGCACTTGCTCCATAAGGCAGGCAGGAAGGGCAGCAGGCCAAAGCCTGGTAGTTAAGCAGACACACTATCAGGTTTCCCACATTCAAAAAATCTTGCTGCCAGGGAAGCATGAAAACTGCTTCCTGCAGCCTGGGTGGCAGGAGAAACACAATTAAGTGCAGTCGAGGCAAGACCATTACGCTGCTGATCTGCAGAGGGCTCTTAAGATTTTTATCTAGCTGAAGTCCTGGTCCCGAGACACAGGAGCTTCCTCTTATCACCCAGCAGCTCTTTCATTTTCAGTCTAAGCTCTTTTATCATTGCTCCCTGACTGAGTTTTATCTCCAACCACCCTTTTTCTTGAAGCCCATAAGATCTGCTAAGCAGTTTTTATCTATTTGCAAACACACACAGGGAGGCTGTGCGCACTGCAGCCTTTCTCCAGCAGCTCCGTTAAGCTGCTTCCAGTGAGAAGTTCAAAGCAGGATCTAAGGAGAAAAAATTCTCTGTGAGAGACAAACCCAAACCCTGCACGTACCACCTGTGGCAGAGAGGCTCCTCCAGACAGAGCAAAGGCCACTTTATGGTCTTCCTGAGGTGACAGGGAGCCATTTCACACAGGCTGGTAGTTTCTTATGTAGTGTCCATAAGTAGTTCATGGTGTCTAGGCTAGGGTGCTATGGGAAGAGAAGCTCTAACATGGATTTGAAATGAGGTCCACAGTTAGATATAGGACAAACCCTTGCACAAGGCACAAAGAAAAGTATAGTGACTGATCAGTCCACACCTGAGATTTGACAAAAAAAGCAAAACAGTCCTGACTATTCCGGAGCTCGGCATCAAACATGGCATCTCACAGGACACACAGCTACCTATAGACAAAAGCTACAGGATGAAAAAAAGAAAACATGCAAGGGCTGAAATAATTCTCTTTATGGTATTTCTCTGTAAAAAATCCCGTTTGCCGCCCTCTCCAATATTACTGTTGCATAATAACTGTAATTGCACCTCAAAGTGCTAGAGCATAGCAAGTAAAACTACCTGTAAGCATTCAACTCAGCTTAGAGAATCATCATGAAAAATAGGGTTTGTTTTTATGTACTTGGCTGTTCTTGCTACTTCTAGAAAGGTAGATTTTGTGCTCACTGGTCCCAAGGCAGCATCTGTTAGTCGCCCATCTCATGTTTATACAGGATCCAGCCAAAAAGACACATGCTGTCTTAAAGACCAGAAGGAAAAAGTATGATTAATAAAAATACAGGGAGTCATCATGCTGGCACAGACAATATGCAACACTATCCCTTAAGCAAGGCAATCTTCCTATCCATACTTCTGCACAATGGAGTGACTTATACTTCCTTATTAAAAAGGGTTTTCTATTATTGTACAGAAAAGCTCTACGCTAGTATTCCCTGAGCAGTGGGAATTGCTGTGGGAATCACAAGAACATGAATTCTATACCTTTGTCAAAAGCTGTGATCCGTACAGGTTTGATTTGGTAAGAGTAATTAAGGTATTTGCGGCCATTCAAACATGTTTTTGTTGTTAATCTGCGTGAGAATGGCAAGAATTCCTAAAGTAGCTTGCACAGGACAGACTCTGTTCTCACCAGAGATTGGGAAACAACTTAGGCCAACCCAGCGCAGGCTGGAAACTCACTCCCCACTGCAAGACAGCGGGGTCTGAAAAGCCTCCAGATTTCAGCCTCCTGTCCATTTGTGACCCTGCCAGTACTAGGATATACCAAAACCCTGGCAGATCATACACACGAGGACCCAGGGCAAAGCCAACCAGAAGTTAAAAGCTAAGAAATAAACTAGCAGATCTCAAATCTGCTACATCCTGTCAAGAATATGTTACACGTACTCGGAGTTGTCCTATTTCTAGCAAATAAACTGCTGTAAAAAGTAAATCCTTTCCCAATACTACTTTTCCAGGTAAGCTCCTATGCTGTAGCTAGAATGGTAAACACCAAGAGGTGGTCCACTGAGTCACAATTTATTTGCACAAGAGGCCGACTTCAATGGAGCGCTTAAACACAATGGAATCAAGTGCTTGCACAAGGAAAGATAAACAAGGGTCAGTTTATCCTAGCACTTGCTATTGATATCTTGGGGTGGGGGTTACTGTTTTTATTCCTAGTGATAATTTCTACCACATCTAGGCAGTACCATTTGCAAAAGAGGAGGACTACAGAATTATTTCCTTTGGTGGTTCTGTGCTTGTCGACACGATACACACCTCCCAATCAATCTTTCTCCAGCAGGGTGGGAACCACGGGAATCGCAGTGCAGGATCCCAGGGCTGACAGCCATCACCAGTGTGTCACTAGGGCCCAAGCGCTGTGGCTGCCTCAGCTGCACGGATGTCGCACAAGCCGTCTGTTTAAATACTGCAAAGTGGTAATCTCCTGCTTTTGCTACTTTGAAACTGAGGAGGCAAAGGAAAATATTTGAATGTGCAGTCCTGAGGTCAGAGCTAAAGTTTGATTTGGGTTGGTTTGGATTAAGGAGAAACGTCCAAGAACAACTCACTGATTTACTTTATTTCAGGACTTGGCACACAGATTGGACCGAGTTCAAAATCCAAGTCTGCTGTGCCAGAAAACGCTACAGAAAGAGCAGAGATAGGAGACATCTGGACTGTGTTAGGAACCTAGAGCCATAAAGTCCCTTAAAAATATTCTCTGTTCATGTTGGGACTTCTCTTGTTTTTGTTTCAAACAATCCAAATGTTAAGACTGTGTTTCAGATTAAAAGTAAAAAATAAAACCAGCAAGACCCCCCAAGACCCCTCACTCTGCCCTAAGAAGGGCAACCTAAGCCAATTACAAAAGCAAAACTAAAAATGAGTTAATTTGCATGACCTGAGATGAAAAGGGAACACTCCTCAAGTGGAAGCAGTAATTTCCAACAGTACTACAATATTCCTACACGAAAGCGATAATTTTCAATAACATTGCATCACTGCAAAGCTATCAGGCAAGAAAACCAGCAAATGTGTCCCATAAAAATATGGCCTCTCCAGTCATCCAATATTCTTCTTAAGAGCTACACTTACTAGTATACACTAAAGTTATAGATTATGAGTTTGTTCTCCTATGATCTTATTCCAAATCCAGTAAAGCCTAGGTGAATGTTGGACTGGGCCATCAGAATGAGGGAACACAATGCAGGGGCTACTAGAACTAAGAGCAAAGTAAAAGCAGCAGCACACGCATCTTTCTGTCTGAAATGTTCTGGTCTCAGTTCCGCAGTATAACTCAGACTTTTTATTCAAAAGCCATTTAATTGCTTCCATTTTAACTCCATGCATTTGGCAGCAGATCACTTTTGTAGCTCCTTAAACACAGCATCACCAGTCATGATGTCCCTTTCTGAAAGGGCTCTTATAAAAGTGAGTGAGAAGATTGGGGAAAAGGTAACATACATTGTACATTTTCTAGTGCAAAACTAGAAGAAAGGAGAGACAAACTCCACCAGAAAATAGAGCAGTCTTACAGATAGATTCATCTCAAGAAATTCTAGTGGATGATGCTTAATTAATTAACCCTTGAAATATCTACATATATCAACCAACTCCATTAACCTCATGCTTTGGATAGGAAATCATGCAGTGCTGTCAAACACCTGGCAGACTCAAATCAGTGTCAGAGCTGGGCACGTGGAATGCTCCTGTCCCCTCAGACTTACCTTAAAAAAAGTTTTCATTAAAGGGCTGCGACATGATTCTGAGTGGAAAGTCCTTACAAGTGTTTTTCAACGGTGAAAATTTCTGGTAAGGTTGGTTTCCATGGAAAAGCTTCCACTTGTCGGGAAAACTTTAGTTCAGGCAGTGAATGTTCTGTGTTCCTCAGAATTTTTAGCCATCAACAGGATGCAGTATCTCATTCTTCCAAGAATACACCTCAGTATAGCAAGGACTGTTCTGCCTTCAGCAGCACACATCATTTCCTGGAGCTCAGCTCCAATAATAGAAAACTCAGGAGAGCAAGCGAGCCAGATCGACACGTCATGGGATACCTGCAAACCCTGGAGATGTCGCAGTTCTCGTTTCAGAAGGCATCGAAGGAGGTTAGGTGTAAAACAACAATGTCAAATGTAGATAAAAATAATTGACGAGCTTCTTGGAAGTAAAAATAATTCATAGAATGATGCTCATAAGCAAACAGCCCAGAGCCTGAATACTGGAAAAGACATTTTTGCCTGCACTAAGTCATCCCCTACCTACAATGCGTTACTTCTGTGGACTGCACTACATCGGTTGAAAGCTGAATCACAAAACTTTATTGAAGATTGTGAGTTGTATAGTCCACAAATTCCTTGGTATTTCACAGATCTGATGCTGCTTCTGCCATGTGTGGCCATTTGAACCAGAAAAATCAACCAATTAACCCCCAGCTGTGACACAGTCCTGCAAAGAAATCTGGGCAGGAAAGCTCTTCCAAATCAATGGAGCTGGTCAATGTATAATCATGCCCAAAACCTCCAATCCAACAACAAATAACCCTCTTTACTCTAGATAATCTTCCTTTTCTATTTTCCAATAACAACTCAGAAATTCAAACTAACCAGGACAGATGAAAGCCTGAGCTATAAAATTCCTATTTCATTTCCTATCGTTCCCCTCCCCCAGGAGCTCAGGAGTGTTTAGATTCTGGGCTGTGGTTTAAGTCCATCTGTGTTCCTCAAGTATAAACATCTTCATTGAAACCAGACCCATCCTGCACAGCCATTCATTTAGTGAGCTCATCAGAGAGACACACGGCCTGGCACATTTCTATGACAACGAGGAGAGAAAAAATAAAGGGGGGGGAGAAGAAGCTTGGCACCAATTAAACAGCTTTTTAAAGCTTCTCCATTGTTTCTGAGGCTGCTTGCTCTTCCTCTTGTATCTATAGATATCTCAGATGCCCTGTCACCATGAAATGGACCTCTTCCCATAGGAGAACAGAGGCATCTTGGAAGAATTTAATGTGGGCTATAACATTTTCCAAATAAATAAAATCAAGCAAGAGGAGCACATTCTGTCTAGCATTAGATTGAATTAAACACACACATACCCTCAAGAGACAATTCAAAGGAAGATAATAATCAAACCACAAGGGGCTGAACAAAACAGTGTTCCAAAAAATTCTCCCTTCCAAACAAATCCAAACAGCTCTTTGCTGTTTGCTTTTAAATAACTTTACTGCAGATTCACCCTTGACAAGACAGAGAGAAGGCACTGCTTCCCGTCTATCAGGAAAAACAAAAATTCAAAGACTTTTGGAAAAAAAAAAAAGGTGCCTTTTACAAAAACTACCATTTTTTCACTTGGTAGATCTCTGGTACACTTTCTTAAAGTGCTGCTTTTTAAAAGTCCATGTGCTAAGGCAATTCAGCACCAGATAAACAGGGCAGTCCTTTCTCTGACATATGCTGCCAGTCAATGCAGAATTCACATTGTAGTGATGTTTGTTATTCCATCCTCTCGTATCAGGGACTGCCAGCTTACACAATTTACTCATTACTAGTAGTTAAGATTGTTTTAACCAGTAGGGTACAGATGCCAAATCACTCTTGGTGATTCCCAACAAAAGAAAGAGATGCTATGAGTAAAAGCAATGGAATGGATTCCCAGGATATACACGTTCAAAGTCACAAGTAATGCCAGGAGAATAATCTTTTTTCCACTCCCATTCTCCCTACCTCTGTTTTTCTGGATGTAAGTTTTAACACAGACTTTGCTGAAATTGGCACTACGCGAGATCTTCCTCTAACATTCCTCATGTTTGCAATCGCTGGTGTCATATGACCACAAAAACAATAACTCACAGGAATAAAGACTTTTTAAGTCACAGAAACCTTAAGGGCAACTTTCTCTATGGTCACTTTTTCTTTTCCCAACTGGTATCACTAAAGGTTCCCCATTCACATACAGACTGCACCCATCAACTCAATGATTTTCATTTTGACAGTGTTTTGACTTGATCTTTTACTCACAAGTCACTTTGTTTAATTTGCTTCAGACGTTTTTCCACACACGATTCGGAGCAGCGATGCTGCCAGGCAAAGTACTGAAGTGTTCCCAAAGGCAGAGATAAAGAAAAACTCAGCTACTAGTGACTCTAAAAAGATACCACTTACTAGTTAACCAACTCGCCATAGACTCAGGCAGGGAGCTGTGAACTACGGCTGTTCGCAGCAAACGAGATCTTGAGCCATGCAATTGAAACTGCTAAGACCTCCCTGTGGAATGAGAGGCTGGAGAGCTAAAAGGTATCGGAGTCCAGACTGGAGATTTCACTGCCTCTCCTGATCCTCCTGAAACGTGGGCTAGCAGGTACACGTGGAGTGCCAGCAAAGGGTATCTCTTCCCTCTGACTCTCTCTGTGGGCAAGAGGCAGATCACAAGCCACACGATGCTTCACAAATGCTTCATGCTTAGAAATACGATCAAGATGTAGGACTAATTTTCTAGCCAGAGTATGACTGCACCTCTTCTAACAAGTAGATAATAGAGTGTTAAACTGTATTTCTTTGTGCAGTGTTTCTCATGGCATAAAACTGCCACACAGATAAAAGCTCAGGATGAAACAGCATCTTGAGAAGCCGCCTGATAAACTGTGGCAAATGCCAAGGGACTCGTTACTTACTGGCTCTCACCTCAATCTGCAATGGGCAAGGCAGTGAGTAATACAGGCATCTAGGGAAAAACAAAACGAAGGTACTACATATTCCAAGAGGTGAGATATCACATAAGGTAGGGCTGATTTCTGTAAGCGCGGCACATGCTCTCTCCAATTGAAATCTGCAAAGAGTGGGCTACCCTGTTTATTTTCCGCTGCCCACAGAAAACCTCAGTTCTGCCTGCTAAGAATACATGCCCAGCTAGAGGAGCATGTTTCCCAGAGATACATATGCTGCCATCCCTTCCGGAACAGACAAAGACCACACAGTATCATATTGCATTCCCAGCTCTCTGCGGGGGTATCCTATGCCTTGTACTCTCCAGTGAATATAAAGATGTGCCACTTCTTCTGAGACGACTGCAATCAGCCCAGATGGCAATTGGTTATAAACAGGAAGCATCCATCCTTCTGCTGCACTTCACAGAAGAAACAGGCCGCAAACAGTTCCCTCATCTCCACTGTTCACTTCTGTGCACTCAAAAACGTAAGTCTTTATGCACAGCTGCTTCTGTCCCCACAGCTGCCAGAACTGCAAAAAATTAATTCAAACTACATGGCAAACAAGTTCAATACAGGACTGTACATTTGGTAATCTATATTCTCTTCTTATGAAGACAAGATTTACTTAAAAAAACAAAAGCTCCTCTTCTTTTCTGGAAGAGTAAGACTTTCAGCTTCCTGATAAGGAAACGCAATGATGTGATACTACGCAGCTCCTGCATCCCTTCATTTACTGTATCATGAATAAAGGTGACTTCCATGGAATTATCTGCAACAACAGATTTCTTTCCCACTCTCTTTCCCACTGCCAGGTCACCAAGAAGGACTTATTTCAACCCGATATTCTAAATGCAGGGAAAGAGTTAAGGACTATTCCAAGCAATCATGAGTCAGGCTCTTGTTGGAACTATACATTGAAACTGCACAAAAGTTTAAGTAGGGTTATCTTATTTTCCACAAGTATCTAAGCACCTTCAGCTTTCCCCTCTTAATGATTAGACCTCATGCTACAGGAGATACTGTCTCCATCCCACCATCAAGGAACAACTAAAGAATGTGCCATATCTCACTTAGAAGATGGCAAAGAGAATAAAACAGCAAGAGAACAGACCACAGGTCCTGAACTGCAGGAAACTTGCACATTTCCAAGGCTAGAGCTACAAACAACAGCAAAGTTTGACTGGCCCAGAAGCAGTAGGAGTACAAACTCTAAGGTGTGGGAGAAATGGGCTAGAAAAGGTTGAAGAATCAGGAGGTGGGACCCAGACACAAGACCAAGCTCTGTGCTGTCCTACAGCGAGGCCCTGCGGAACCACTGCCATTTCTAACATGGAAGTCCTTTCCAGAAAGTCATGGGGAAGCTGACGAGAGAGGAAGAGAGTTTTGCGATACACATCTTGCTGCTCTCCATCACACGAGGGTTGAGAAAGGTCAGCACCAGCACTCTGCTAAGCTGCCAAGCCCTTTAGTAGAATATTATCCCACTGTAGAAGGGACCTCATGATTATTTAACTGGTTTGTGGTGGCTGGAGGTGTGTTATTTATTCATTTAGGTACACTGAAATTTTCATTAAAAACATGAGAAGAGGCACAAAAACTGTCCTACAACTGTATTCAAACTTGAACTAGCCTCTGCTGTATACAGCTGGGTGTCTGTGTATGCTTTATAAGGTTTCCAAATTAGAAACACTGGAATTTTAGGCCAGGAAACTGTCATTGACTAATGGGGATTCTCCCTTCCCTCTGGAGTATAGGTTTATAGTGAGAGATCATGTTCTTCAGGCAAGTTTATATGAAATGATTCATCTCTAGCCAGCTGCAGTCAAGACATCTGCTTGTTTTCACCTTGCTATGAGAGACGCTCCCAACCCCCTATCCCCAGAAGGCCAACATTTTACTCAATGATAAAAAGAAAACTTCAACAATTTAAAAATAAAACTTAGGCCAGGTAAATTTAAAAAAGTTTACAGATGCACCTCTGCCCCATTTAAGGCACTAAGAAATATGAAATTAATATTACATTGATTAAGTATTATTTAATCAACGTCTAGTCACATTAGCACAGAGACATCAACCTCAGAATACTCTGGTTTGCAAGTGGATCTGGGCAAATACATGAGGATATTGCTTTGTTTTGAGAAATCCTCAAACATTCCACACGGGATCATGCACACAGTGCTCATGTGCTCAAATAAAGGTTGTGAACCCGTGCCTTTATAGCTTTTCCATATTAATCTGCACTCTGGGCATATATCCAATTAAAGCCTCACGTATAGATCACTAGGTTACTAACTGGCTCGTATACTCGAGGGCAGGGGAAATAATAAGCTCATGACTGCATAGTTTAACACTGCGTGTGCTTTCACTTTTATGTGCACAAGTCTTTATGCACACGAGTCTTACCCCAAATACAGAGTAATGATACCTGCGAAAGAGCAGCTCAGCTCCCCGTGTTGTAGAATATGCAGTGGCTGTTACTGAAGGCACTCACATTACTGCTAACCCCAGTGCAAAGACGACAAGGTCTTTTCACAAACACATGCTACAAAAACAGGAAGCAAAGGGGAAAAGTTTGCAGTGTTTGGAAACAGCAGAGCATTGTTTGTACAGGATTTTCTTATAAACGCAGAAAAAAAATCTGGTAACCTGAAATCTGAGCACAGCAGGAGTCTTAGATCACTCACAAGAGTCTCAAGACAGCTCTCCAAAGATCTACAGGTACATGCTGTACAGGCAGAAAAATACACAAGTTAGTTCATTTCTCCTGTTTCTGATCAGAAAATTGAAAAGCAACGAGACACAACATTCAAACCCCCAGACATTAAATCTAGACAACACTGCAAAACATCACATCTTTATCCCAGTTAAAATAGGTTGGAGAAACTAAAAGGCAGAGGCAACACATCAAATTTAAGAGTTTTCAAAACACTGTGGGTTGCTCCCAGAGGACAGGCCACATCTGCACAGCATTGAGAAGCTACACTGTAGACTATATCCCTACAAGATAAGCCAAAAGGCCCTGGTCACAAGCAGGCTGCAGCCGCTAGCTCAAGCGCCCCCTTCCCAGCTAAGGCCCACAGACATGTTCCCTCAATTTCAGCTGTTCTGTTTGCGTTTCAAACCATGGCTTCCTTTCTTCCCCTTCGACACCCCACAAGCCCACTCAGGCCCTGGCGCACTCCAGCAAATACACAGAGCAAGCACAACATGTACAAAATGAGTAATAGTTAGTGTTGCCTCAATCCAGACTCCCCACAGGTTTAAAATCAACCAAGCTCACTGCAGGTTAAAGCCAACAGAGAATCCGTCCTATATTTGGCAAGCATCAAGGAGAGTTCAGTACTTTCCCGTGTCATCTATCTTCATGAGGGAAAAGCTTTATACGTGGTCACCTCCCACGACAGACTTGATTTCACCAGATTTAAAGTACATTAGGCAACCCCAGTCACTGCGGGCATTTGATGCAACTTACAATGGATCAGAAAAGATTAATTTCAAGTGAAAGAGAGACATAGCACTCCCAAAAAAAAATAGTAGTAATATTTCTCAATGTCAGTAATTTCTTCTGCCACAACGCTGAGGGAGAAGACATTAGAGTCTTTAGGGAAATGCTCAGCTCCAAAAGCAAAGTGGTTACTTAGAAAGGCTATGTTAATATGCAGTAGAAAATTGTGTGCCTGGTCCTGCACGTTTAATTTCAAGCTCTTCCAGCTTTATTTCCTGTTTCATTCAGAGTTTTCCTCAGTGTCCACATTACTTTGTTGCAAAGTAGAGGTGATTTTTAGCACCAGGACTCTGCTCAAGCTACTTACTCTTCTGAGAGAAGCAGAAGAGGCTGTTCAGTGTTTCTAGAACAGGCTAGAAGAGGTAGCTCGAAAAAACTAGCTATCTAAAGAGAAGCTACCAGGCTCCTCTTCAGTTAAATATGCAAAAATTTTCCTCCAAAGACATCACAAAAACATTGACAAATAAACTAGAAAACCCAACAGAACCAAAAAGAGTTGAAAGAAAAAATAAAAAATATAATAATTAGAAATTTGTACATTCCTAATAGCTTTCATCATTGCCCCCAACTTCCATATACTGGGGGAAAGATGGCTGAATTGTATTTTCATAATAAGCAGGACAGGGAACATCGCTTTAGGCTGTTACTACACTATCAGTATTCCTTTTTTTAAGGACCATGCAAGAAGTATTCTTCCTGAACTGAATAAGCTAAAGCTCCTTTTCCGATCATGTAATCATGCTACCATAACCTCTTTAGCAATGGTAGCAATTTACAATAATTGTATAGATTTTTCTCATTTATCGCATGATAGTTTCCTCTATTTCCCCATACACATAAATAATTCCTGTATGTCACTCTGAGCTACAGGACACGGCTCTTTCAATGAGCACGTATCTCACATACCTCCCGCAAGAACATCCTGAAGCCAGAGCATCCAAGGAAACTGTCCAGTCACAGCTTGCAGCCCCTGACATCAAATGCCCAGCCTGGCACTCGAACAAGCAGTGCAAAGAAACCTGCCTTTGTACAACAGCGTTTTCAACTGCCAAGAAAACTCTACTCATAGATACCCAACTAAAATAACCACTTAACTATAGGAAAAAAAAAAATCAGCAGAGCTGCATCTGGTTTTGCTATATGAGCCTGGCTCTCAGATTAATTATTTAAGTGTCCATATGACTTTCTACTTTCAGGTTTCTATCTTTTCTACAAAGTATATCACTAGATAGACAGAAGTGCAATATTTTGAGATACTTCTGTAATTATATTTTTCCTAAATTTAAGGGGCCAATTGCAAAACATTCACATAGGAAAGAAGACTGGAAGGCGGTAAGAAGAGAATGGCACCACAGGCCGCACTCTGCTATCAGTCATAATTTCCCAGCTTTCAAACAAACCCTTAAAAGAACAATGTGGCCTGGAAGCTGCTCAGAGTAAGGAAACTGTTTCTGCTTCAACACCTCTACTGACTTACTACAAACCTTAGCACAAGGCACGTGAGTTAACACAATCCAGAGATTCAACGGATTTTTGGGGTCCCCCCAAGACACCCCCTGGGAACTACAGATGAGCACTATTTCCAGAATGGACCTGGAAGTGAAGCCTTTCAACAGCAGCAGACACATCTGCAAAGTCTGATCTCCATTTCTTAGTCTCTCATTTTTCCCAATAAAACACTCACCTTTGAGCACTTTGAGACAGCTGAACCACAGTGTGAAATCTTGAAATTTATTAAATAATTAACTTGTCATCCTCAAATCATTTTTTTGGTTGTTTTAAAAGACAAAAGCAAAAACTGACTTTTTTTCCACAGACAGTTAAATAAACATTTATAATTTTTTTTTAAAAAATATAATAGCATTTGTATTTTAACAGGTTGATTGTACTCAGCATGATTCAGAAATGCTTGTTTTAAAAGCAGTTTCTACTTTACTATTAATAATGTCCTTCCCTGAAAATGGCTTCCATGAAAATGGTCATTCTAGTCTTATTTTAGATGCTTACATAGATACAGCCAAAATATAGCCTCCCTACAACATGCACTAACTGCATTATAACAGCCAACAAAACCCTGTGGTACAATAGGACCCCTTTATAACGGGAACCAGACACGTTACGAGACATCTGCTGATCCCAAAAACTTATAATCAAAATACTCAAAACAGACAAAGACCAAGAGAAAGGAGCATTGCCACATAGAACACCATAATATCACAACATGACCACTGAGACAGCTCTGTTCTACATAGTTAAAAATATTCTGCTGGGAACATGCCATAGTACCCCTTGCATATTCAGTTTCTCTTTAGGCCTAAGAAAAATATACAAAATTATGTATTCTTTAAAAATTGTAGTCTCTAGTCTTAACTTGGTCCTTGCTTTCTTCAGACAACATTTATTGCACCATATGTGACACCTTTATAAATTAATTTTACAAAATTAATTTGTAAAATCCTGTGTGATCCAACAGTTTAATCTTATATTTTTTAAAGGAGAATATATATATTCAGCATTTCTTTAAACATCAGAAATCCAAGCTAAAGACCTTTTCTGACAGTTCCAAGCATTCCAAATCCCCATCCGTAAAATCATTAAGTTAGCTTAGAAGTCAGGAGTTTGATATAGCAAACTACTTTTCTCTTTTTTGAAATGCTAGCTATTATTATTATTCTTAACAAGAGCAAAAGCAATTTTTCCTTTTATATTTTTCACTCAAATGAGAAAAGCATGCAATCTCTCAGTAACAGAAACTAGAGCTTTAAAAAAACATAATATACTCTGAAAAGGGCAAGAGCTTTAATCTCTGAAATAATTGACATTGTTGGGCAGAAAAGGGAAAGAGACAGAAAAAGGGTCCTCCCACTTTGCCATTGCCTCCCAAGTGGAAATGCCAACATCAGGGAGAATCAAAACAGAGAGCAAAAGCGAGAGCATCTCCCCACGCTGCTTGGGGCTTCGGAGCAGGATTGGGAGGATTCCTGCAGCCGCCTTGGCTAGCACAACACACCACAGCAGAGTTTCAGCTAATTTCAGCAGCAAAATCACCTTCCCTCTATACAGCAGTAAGCACAGAGCAAGGACAGATGTTTCTATCAAACTGGGAGGGCAGCAAGAAGCCTTTTTTCCTGAATAAACCTCTATTGTGTGGAGAGGAGAAGGCGGCAGCAGCAGCCCCAGCAGAGCAGCAGCAGCTGGCAGGACCTTTCCGGGAATTCTCAATGAGCCGGGTGTGCACCCTGGTGCTGCCTGACCCAGGGCCGCTCCGGAAGGCGGATCGCATTGCACCAAATCCCTGATACCGGCACAAGCTGCTGCTCTTAGTTTGCCTCCCTTTGGCCTCACAGTGCCTTGACTTTTTAGTTGTGTAGGGCCAGGCATTAAAATAAACCCACTTCCTCCATCAGTAATTACATTTGCTGACCTACCACAATCTTTGTCGATAATTAAATGTCAATGCAGTGCAACAAACTATGCCCACATTTTCTCCAGCTTCACTCAATATGAATTCCAGGAGAGGTGCAGGGTCCAAGGACCTCCCACACTTTCAGGATTTTAGCTGCTCTCCTTGCCAGGGCTATCAGCTCTGGTGAGGAGCCCTCATTCACAACTTCGACTTTGGCTGCTGCTGGTTTTCCACATAGAAATGACACCACAATCTAACTTTTCATGATGGTTAAATGTTAGCATGAAATTGGTGCACCAGAATCAGTATATAGGTTATTGCTGTCTAGCAGGGAGATTTCCATCAAGCCTCTCTCCCCTAAAGGAGACATTTGTGCAAGTAAGGGCTTCTCAACAGCTAGACATTCTACAGCACATTTTAGTCACTGCAACTCAACGAGTTTCTCAGGCTCATTTGTTCATTTAGTAACAGGCACACATCTATCCCAGTTGAGATACTTATATCCATAACAACAGAAGCCTTTCTAACAAGCACCTCAAAAAGAGGAAAAAAAATGATACAATGTTTTCAATTGTTTAAATTACATAAAAATACATAAAATTACATAAAAATCTCCAAAAAAAAAGTTTTTACCATACACTGTAACTCTGGACTACACAGCCTGTGCTTTTGTATGTTTCACTTCGTATGTTGTGCTTTGCTGTGGTTTATTTGCTTTTGCATTTCTCACCTTATTGCCCCTATCCCGTCAGTCAGGTGATGGCCCAAGAGAGAAAGTCAAGGAAAACATTGCAAATTTCAAAGTGCAACTACTGCAAGTACTAGGTACAATGTCCACAAAAGAACAATTTTAAATTCTAATATTTTTAAGCCTATAAATTGACAATCTTTTAATTCGGTATTTGATTCCGACTTTTTCATGTTTTCTTCTACAACAACAAAAGCTAAAACTTCACTCAGCTTTGGCATGTTTAGTTATAACGTATGTTTTTCAAGTGCCTTTCCTCTTTCCTGGTACTGCCTGGTATTCTAAAATATTATGCAAAATAGGAAATTTTTATGTAATAATTTAATAACACATTAGTTTGGGCAGCAACACTGCATTGCCCTCTCTCTTCTTCCTCCACAGCTGGGTGGACTGTGCAATGGGACTCATCAGCAACTTGGTCCAGTTAAGACAAAATAAGAAAAGTATCAAACAGAGACAGTGTGGCCCAAACCAGTCGACAAGGTTTCCGCCCTGTAAAGTCACTCTAGTACAAAAGAGAACAACGCAGTACGAGCACAGACACAGAGAAGAGCAGGACTACCCAAGACAGTGTTGCTGCCAACGACACTGCACCATCAGACAATGCAAATACATCTTTCATTCGGTGCATGTATATGCACAAGTGCTCTCTATGAATTACCCACGTCACTATATTAATCAACAAACACACAATTATAAATGGAAGTAAATACTATGTTTCCACAATCATCTGCAGACACAGAACAAAACTAATGCAACTAGCAATGCTCAAAGCACCAATAAACAGGCCACAGTCTACCCATGGTACCCACAATCTATTTACTTCTAAAGACACTAGAATGAACTACTTGAGGTAGATGTCCTCTTTCATAAACCCTGTGTGGGGAGATAAGCAAATGCCTAGGTAGGTCGGTTCTGCTTACTAATGCAGAAGATACAAGGAAATCAGAGACGCCATTTTGTTGCACTGTGTTAAACCTCACGTACTATTTACAACCTTCAAAAATATAGTCAAATTACACACAACAAACTAAAAAATTCAGTCCTCCCCAACATACTAACCTACCATGTCTTTCCTCCAAAACATTCTTCAACACATACAAGTCTACCAGCGAATTTGCTGGGACCAAGGCTTTAGCCTGTTTTTAGCACATTTCCTAATAATTTCCACGTGTAAATTCAAGCATCAGCACATTTGGGACTCTCACTTGAGCCTTTTACCTTTGAAAAACAAGCATTCTTTCATGTTGGGTACACCCTTTCCTAAAAGGCCCATACCCCATTCTAGACAATCTAGCAAACTCTTTCCCTCACTAGCTACCTATTCCAGTGTAAATAATAAATAAATATAGCTCATCTGACATGTCCCCAAGGAGCAAATCCTGGGAGGATGCTGAGCACCCTCAGTGCTGGCTCTGACAGAGAATCAGGAGCCCACGGAGTGCCCAAGGCAGTTATAAGTCTCAGGGGCACTATGACCACCACGCAGTGGCTGCCACAACACTGGTACGCCGTGGCCAACATGAAAAATGAAGTGCAAGTATTTCTGAGTATCCTTTTTATTTATGGTCCTAAACATGTGAAATTAACTGGCTGGGTGTTAACACTAATGGCCTTAAGAGCTCTCATTCTATCAATGAATGTAGCTTCTGTTTTCATATTTTATATAACCTCTGTGACATATAAACACATACCTTAACGATTATGACTTATAAGTCAGCTGTGTTTTTTGACCACTTTAGAACTAAATAATCAGGCATTAAAAAAAGGTATAAAGAAATATCATTTTAGCTTTTCTTTTTTTCCTAGCATCTAACTATGGATTAATACAGCAATAGTTTGTCACAACAGCATAATCCATTAAATTCATGAGTTATCAGGAAAATAGTGGTTTTGTCAGTATGGATGTATGCCATCCTTTAATGTTGAAATGAGAATCTAAATTTCAAGAGCATAAATTACAGAAAGTAATTTGGCCTCAATTTGCAAAACATCTAAAATATCAGGGGTTGTATAGAAATTAAATATTAAATACACAAATTTTTAAAAAATGTTTTTTCTGATGTGCTTGAAGAAAGTATGGGATAGATGGCAAGTGGGATACCAACAGGGTTACCTGATACTCAAAACAGACAAGAAGATGTACACACAAAACCTACATGTGCTACTTCTTATCAAATAAGATCAGTTCAACTACAAAACAAAGAAAACAAATATTATTGTAATTTAGCACTCCATTTTTACAGTGGATTGAAAAGTAATTATCCTAAATTGCTGGATTATTTGTGTGTTCATATTTATTTGTTGGGGCAATGAAGGGGGCCAATTTAGCCAGTTTTAATTCACTCAGTATAGAAGAAAATAACCAGCATTTGTTTTGTTGAACAGACTGTTTATTTTACTCTTACTACTACTAGGTAAAAACATTACCATCTTATTTAGAGTCTGGGTAATGGTATGGCATTCCTTTTTCAAGGAGGCTTTAAAAAAACCTCTTTATAAATTGTTTTGAAACCTCTTAGTTTTGCATAATGTTTCCCCTTGAGCTAATTGTTTTCCAAGGGAAATTTAATTTTTAAAAGCATGTTTTTCTAACTAATAGGAACCTGCGCTAAAGTAAACAAAGGTCTTATTTGATAGGAATTTTTGCTCCATCTGCACAACAAGAAGGAAGGAAAAGAACATGTAATAGTGTGCTGAAATACATGCTCTAGCAGATTTACTGAAATTTTGAAAAAGCAATTGAAAGACAATTTTCTATTCTGCTTGTCTTATTTAAAACAGATCATTTTTCCCTGCCTCATTTAACATTGTGTATGATTTTTTTTCCCCAGAAAAACATAAACGCAGGTCCTTGCATTATTTACTTACATTCTTATTTTTAAAGAATTTCTGTTTAGTTATTTTGTCAATAAAATATTGTCCTTGTACAGCATTTTTTGCACAGAACAAGATTTAAAGAAACTCAAAGCTTTTCAAGGCTGTCATCACCTTTGACTACAACATTACATTAACCTTACCCATAAAGACAAAGCCAGGAAATGTGGAACAGACATAAAAAGCCCAAGTTTCCACCTCCTTCAGGGATATTAAAATTATGTCCCATCTTCCCAGATGGGAATTAGAGAAGTCATCCTGAACTAGTAAAAATTACTTATTCTTTTCCTGCTGCACATTCATAGTGCAAAGTCTTCCTTGTAGTTTAGTACTGCAATAAACAGAATAAAACAAAAAAAAAAAAAAAAAAAAGCAGAGACTTGAAAGGCATGTGGCAAAAGGATATTTAGAGGAGCACAGAAGTTTGGTTATGGCTGCCACCTTTCTGCTATTTACAATTAAATTTTAGCATTTTTGCTGGCAACAGCCTCTTCTTTACACAAGAACTCAAAAAAAGCATTATTAAATGGGATTTTATTTCTGTCTTTGTTTTTACTATCACTGCCCTTCAAACTGTGCCAGGATAGATCCTGCTTTAAATATATATATATATATATATATATGTCTGTAGGGTCACTTGGCACTCTCTTGAATGGATATTAAGTGTGTTGGGATGCTAATAGGTTAAAAGATGCTACTCTCTATTGACCTGATTTTACATTCTGAGGATAAGAGATATTTGTGAATCAAGAGGCCTGCATAGAGATTGCTTTAGAGGTTGCCATTTGTTTATTTTTTTAAATCTGCTTTGTAGCTGAAATCCAAAAGGTTNATATATATCAAGGGCACTATATTTGGATTTGCTAAATGTTTATAAAAACAAACATTATTCTTCCCATGGGGAAGAAAGTCAAGTTCATCCCCAAGCAAGCTGTTGTCTGGCAAACAAAGTTTGTAAATATCGAAACTTCCTACTGGGACTTTGACATTTAATTTCAAACAAACAAACAAAAAAACCTTTACCAGCACCAGAATAAAATCCTATACAAGATGTATGAGCACTGGTGAAACTGTAAGAGTGAAATCGTACTATGCCTAAGTAACTCAGCCTTTGAGAAATGAGAAAAGTGAAGCAAACAATGAAAATAACATGTAAATCAAGTCCAAACACTCAAACTAAGGGGTCCTCCACTGTAAGTGCTAATATATTTCCATTTGTTAGTTAAGCATGAATATTAATTCAGAATGTAACATTAATCTTTTTTGATTCATACAGGGTTATTTTAAATTAAACAGTCACTTCTGATAAGGTTAGGAAAGGCCATTGTAAGGAAAATTATTTTTCTTCCTTACATTTCTTTAGGAATATGATAGCCTAAACACTTCTCCCTTTACATGTTCCTGCTAAAGAGAACTATCCTGTCAGACACAAAATATAACTGCCTAATTAAACAACGGAAGTCATTACCCCTTGCAAAAGAAACTGCAGGTAGAGTCTCATTAATGTTATTTATATGTGGGCATACACATTATCTATCAGTGGAAAGAAATACCTATGAATAATCAACATACAAACTAATGCTAATTGCTATTTTGCAGACTGGCTATGATAAGGAAGAGCTTGTGTGGAAAGACTTTAATCCAAGCACGTATGAAGTGTCTGTACAAAGGATGGCAAGTATCTAGAATCAACAAATAATTTATCCACGGTATTCATGGATGTAATTCTCCAGATTTGGATTTAGCTATCATAACAACTTTTGCTTTCAAATTCAAAAGAAAGCGATGTTATTTTCCTGTTCAATTTTACTCATGTTGTACAGAATGCAGTAAAACTCGTCATGCCGGAGGATTTGCAAAGGAATGATGTGAAGATTAATTAGTGGCTGTTCAAAAAGCACCCTGATTGTGGAACGCACTAGGTAAAAAACATGACCTTGTTATCAGAGCTGCTGAATGTTCCCAATGCTCTGACTTTCAATGGAAAGTATGGACATTTTTCCACAGCTTTTGAAAATCAAGCTATTTAAATCAAGATATTTAAATATCTATTGAGGTCTTTGGGCTTTTCTTGGCATAGCGTCCATCTTCCATTTTGACTTTTTTAATTATAAATATTCTATATTCTATATAATTTGCTTAAATCACACCTTTTCAGCTACAAGCGAATAAAAGTTCGACACGACGTCCTAAAGATAGCAGTTTAACATCTCCATGCGTTCAGACAACAAGTGAACACGGATATTATCCTTATGCCCTAGCTACTCCCTAGAAATCAAAGACATTACTTGAAATAAGAGAGAACAGATATTTCTGTGAACACTCTATTTACTTGGTGAGTTAGTGCTGGAAAAAAAAAATGATAAGGCACAAGACCAAGCACAAAGAGCATTGCTCAAAAAATGGAGCCTACAGTGGGACACACAGTGCTTTGGTATCTTCTTGCCATTTACGCACTCAAAATAATGAGGAATTAAAACACAATTAAAGCACTATCATACAGCATTGTTCCTGTATGTTTTCATACAGTTTTCAGCAACTGTTTCTTTGGTGACACTTAACCAGACACAGACTTCAATGGCTCCTATGCAAACACAACTTCACGTTTTGCACTGTTGCATTACAGGGATTAATGTCTGTAGCACAATGCTGCTTCTCTCCACCAGCATGTTTTTTCTCCCTTTTTAGCACTAATCAGTCATGGCTACCGCCAGGAAAAGCCTTCACCTCCACCGAGGCTCAACTTCCCCTTTGCACTGATGGTGTCCTACCAGAACCACAAGCTGCAAAAGCTACCCATGCTCGTGGCTTTTCACGTGTCCTCCAGCAACGCTTCATTGACTTGTCCTCCTCTCCTTTTAGAGCAGTTCCTTCAAAGAAGGAGAATATTCCCCTGGAAACATCTTCAACAGTCTGGTGGACACCATAGGTGAAGATCTCACCGTGGCAGCTCAGCAGGCACAAAAGAGGAACTCGGTGCGAGCAGGCAGCCGGCCTACCTGAAGGTTAAAGCAGCTCCCACTGAAACCTGCTTTGAATAGTCTGTCTCAGAGCAAGATGCAGGAGACACACGTACTACGTGTCTCCATATCAAAGTGTTTAAAAAAAAAGCTCCAAGCACATCACAGGCTGCCTGAGACCCATTTAAATCCACCATTAAGAGAAACCTACATGAAAGCCAATTCATGCTCTTGTGTCAGGAGCGTCCTATAGGAAGGTCAGAATGAAACCATTCAGAAAAAAAAAAAGAGATATTTGCATATAAATCAAAAAAAGAAAGAGTGCAACTCAAGTTCTGTATGGTTATAAACCGGTGTAAAACATGTTTTGTGAGCTGTGTTAATTGCTACCAGACTAAATCTGGGTGTAGCCACATCACAGAGCATAAATGTTCCAGCAATACTGCCCAGTGAAATATTAAGTTATACCCGTAAACATAAATCACATTTTCAAGGACTGCATTTGCCCCTGCACACTCCGACCGCTGCTGATACTACGGCCGTGCCTTCTCCTCTTGCGTTATTTTCCACTAGGAGGAAAACCCTGAAGGAATCTCCATGTTTTAAGACCACATTGTCAGTGCCTGGGCAGGATACGCGACCGCCAAATCCGGACCCAAAGCAAGGCCTGGAAGGGCCGGGCAGCTGCCCTGCAAGGCCCTCGCATCTGCTTTGGGAGGGAGAGCATCGTCCTCCTTCCCACCTCCAACTCCGCCAAGGCATCCGCGGGCTTCGGCGTGGGGAGCAACCGCCCGAGCCCGGAGTCATGTCAGTGTTGCCAGAGAAGGCGGTAAAAATAAAGGGATTTGGTCAAAATAAAACATAAACAGCAAACGCTGTGATTGCAAGATCAAGCACCGGCAGGATTATAGAGATGGCAAAAGGCCCCTCGGCGGCTCCGGGCAGCCCCCCCCACACACCTCGGGGCGAGGGAGGCGCTCGGGGCGCGCGGCGCAAACCGACACGAAGTGCCCGCGTTTTCGCCCAAGTTACTAGGCCCCCCCCTCACCCACACACGGCCATACATACACGTATGTAAAGGGAGCGCGGCCGCCGCGCGCCCCCGCAGCGCCAACGGCCGCGCAGCCAACGGCCGCGCGCGACGCGAGCAACGGCCGCGGCGGCCCCCGCGGCGCCTCTCACCGTGGCCGAGGCGACGCCGTTGTCCGCCAGGGTCAAGTGGTGCGGCTCCCACCGCCGCAGGAACTTGGAGGTGAGGATCTTGCTGAGGAATGTCCGGGGGTGCCGGATGACGCACACCTGGATGTCCCCCTCCTGCAGCAGCTTGTACCTCATGCCGTTGCAGTGGAGCAGCGCCCGCCGGCACGGGGCAGCACCCATTTTATTCCCCTCCGTCGCGGACATTTCCCCCAGCAGCGGCTTGCTCTCCTCGAGCTGTCTGTGATCGCTGCCCCCGCCGGAGCCGCCGTTAAAATCCATAGCAGCCTGCGGGGCTGTATCGTGCTCGGCGCGAGCCGCCTCGCGGAGGAAGGTTCCTATAGGTGCGAGAGCTAGCTAGCTGTAGAGATATATATACATAAAATAAAATAAAATCCAACCCCACACAGCGGATTAAAAAACGCTGCAGGCGAAAAAAAATAAAAATGAAGATGGGGGAAGGGATTCAGCCACAGAGGAGGGGAAAAAAAAAAGAAAAAAAGGGGGGAAGGAGAAAAGATTAAAAAAAAAAATCCTTATTCAAACTTGGGACGCGTCCTCGGGCGGGCGCCGCGCGCCGCATCCATGGGGCCGGGCGGCTGCGCGCGGAGCGGGGCCGGGCGCGGGCGGGCGGCGGGGGCGGCAGACAAAAGGCGGCGGCGGGGGCTGCGGGGCGTCCGGCCGCGGCTCCTTCCTTCCCCCCGGGGCGCGTGCGCGGGTGCGTGCGGCGGGCGCGCGCGTGGGCATGTAGCTGGGTGCGTGTGCGCGCCGGCGGGTGCCTGCGTGGGGGTGCGCGCGCGTGGGGCGTGTGAGCGGGCGCGGGTGCGTGTGAGGGAGTGCGCGCGAGCGAGCGCGCCCGCCCGCGCGCGCCGCCGCCGCGGGGGGGGAGGAGGAGGAGGCGGCGCGGGGCGCGCGCGGCAGAGCCTCTCGCCCCGGCGCCCCATTGGCTCCCGCGCCGTCACGTGCGGCCTTCGCTGACGTCAATGGCCGCGGAGCCGCCGAGGGGGCCGCGGCGCGAGGCGCGCGGGGGCAGCGCGGCCGGTGTGGGGCCCGGTTGTCCCTCCCTCAACCCCCGGTGCCCGCGCGGGAGGCAGCGGCGGCGGCGGCTGCGCGGGGAGCGGCCCTGGGGCAGGGAGCCGCGCGCACGTGCGCGCCCGCGGAGGCAGCACCCCACCACACACGCACCGATTACCTCAGCGCCTGAGGGAGCGCGCGCGCCGCGCGGCCGCCGGCGGCGGGAGGGACCGGCCGCTCCGTCCCCCCCGAACCGGACGAAAGGGGCAGCCCCGGCCGACCCTGCACAACATGGATGCCGCGCACGGAGAAGCGATAGCGACCGGCCGCGGTTCATCTGCTCCCCGCAGCAGACAGCGGTAACGGTGGGGCTCGAGTCTAGGTTCCGTTTTCTTGATTTGAACACGCAGGACCGAATAAATAAATAAATAAATAAATACACGTACGTGCCGATAAACCATGGAAGTCATTGCAGTGGCTGTTGCTAAGGCCAAGACGGTAGAAGGGGTTGACGCAGCTCTTTGACCTGATGCTAGCACAACATTTGGAGAAAGTATAAAACATCCTACTCCAAAGCTTAATCCCATCCCTAATTTAGGGAGACTGGAAAGGAGATGCTGCTGGTGACATTGCCTAAGGTTGGATACAGACTCATTTAATGACACGAATGATACAGCCAACAGTAAGACGGAATTCCTTTGTATAAAACGTCACTCCCTCGTAGCACTGGCAGTGACAAAGCTGTCTGGTCATTGTGCGTGAAACATTGCAGGCAGTTCCCGCTAAGCTCGTGTCCCGTGTTACTGCCGGGGTGAATGACAGAAACACACACCGAAATAAAATCAGATCTACTCCTACCTGTAAACAAACGTGGACCTGCAATGAGGAGCAAACCAATGTCTAACCCAAAACTTAAAAGGACATCTTTGCTTTCTGCAGGAACTGGCTGTTTCTGCGAGTCGCTGGGATCTGCTCTGTTATAAGCCTGTAAAATGAGGACAACCCACAAATACAGCCATGTGCAAATTCCAGCTGGGAATCTCATCACAAAATCCATGCTTTTCCAGGGCATGGTCTCTTGCCTGTCCACACTCAAGGCCATGGCCTGTTCTGCAGGAGGTCCCTCCTCAGTGCCAAAGCAGAGGCACGGGCCCTTAAGCTTGCTATCACCCAGTAATAACCATGTGTTAAAACAAAGTAATATTCTGAAGGAAAATAAATGAATGGGCACTTTTCAATGCCCATAACATGGGGTATATAGGAGAGGAGGCTTGAAAAGCCTCAGGGAAAGCATGTGAGATGCCAGAACCCGCACAGGAGAGAAGTGTGACTTAAAGGCACCTGGCATGAGAGTAAATCCATGCATTTTATGACACTCTAAATGACAGGGCTTAAAAGCAGCTGTGGCAAGGGTCAGCTGTGAGTATTGAGATGCCTCAGCTACTGGGGAGAGAGATCAAAAAATAAAAAATAAGGGGAAAAAAAGCTGCCATTGGCCATTCGGATTCACATACAGCATTTGTGCCTCTCAAATTTGAATCCTTGCTGCATGTTGGAGCTATTGGAGCTTTCTTCCCTTACTCACGGAGCTGCCGGGCGCGTTATGGGATTCATTAGTCAATGCTTGCAAATTGCCACTGTTGACTCAGAGCAAATTCCTGCTATCAGACTCGCTAGTCAGCTCATTTTCATAACAATGTGGCATTGTTAAAAATACTTTAAAACTATTCTGTGGGGAAACTGGGGAATACAGCAAATTCGAGCAAACATATGAAACATAAAAGAGATGCTGCATCAGTAGTGCTCAAAGGGCCCAGATTGTTCATTGCCATTGTCAGGAGGACACATAAAACTTTGGGAAACCCTAGCTAAAGGCTCAAAGAACAAAAGCAAAAAAAGCAAACCAAAAAAGTCCCACCATATAAGGAGCAGTTTCAGAGACATTTTATGGGAAGGAAGCGCTTCTTTAGGGTGCTATTTGACCATAGATATTTACATAAAACTAAGATTGCATTTAGCAGCATCACTTCCTTTTCCTCAAATTTCTCATCACCTTTTTTGCTTGAACCTAATCTGTCTTATTTTGGAGAAAATCTTCAGCAGTGGGACAGTTAGACAGAAATCAGGCTTGGATTGGAATTTGTACATCTCATCTCTGACGTTCCCATTTCTCGTGTTATCAGCCCCACGCAGTCACCGTGTCCCATCTCCCTCTGATACATGTTATATTAAGGGGCTAACTGCATTCCACACAACCAGGTGACAAAAGTGTTTGGATTCCTTCCCAGCATAACGCACGCTTGTGCAGATGCAGAAATCACACTTTCTTCCCCACCTGCCTTCATCGGATGTTCTGGTGCAGGGGTCCGTACGCAGGATTGGGCTGAGGGATCCATTGCTAGAAGGAGCCTGCCATCTGCTGATGTGCACAGCACTCCAGCCTGCCTTCCACCTCGGCTCATGCCCCTGCATTTTGTGAGGACGGAGCCCTGCACCACGTACGTGAAGCAAATCTGGGTGCAAGCAGCACCAGCAGGCTTGCTGGGGTGAAGGGATGTCGGCAAGTGGCAGGAGGAAGGCTGAAGTCTATGACCTGAAGTCTCATTTGGACACACAGAGGTATCTAAAATAAACAGACAAGCGGACAGGAAGGAAGCAAGCAGAAGAAACGAAGCGAGGGGTGGAAGCTGAAAGCTCTTCTCATCAGCGCATCTAAGATACCTGCTGCCTTCTCCATGCAGCCACCCTTCACGACAGTGGGTATAAATCACAAGCTGCTCCCTCACCAGCTTCTACCTCTTTCTACCAACATGCCCAGGCATGGAAAAAGCCCTGGAAAAATAAAGAGCTGCCAGCAAACCTTGTCAGGCTCCCATCTTTTTTTCCTTTAGTGCTTACTTCCAACAAAATGTATGTAAAAGGCTGTCACTTGGTGAAAAAACATGATTTCTCTTAGACTGTTTACATTATTGTTACCTCATCTTCCCATCCCCAGGTAGTTGTTGCTGTTTCGTAAGTGGGTAACATCCTAAGCAGTGAGTTTTCTTCTGTCCAGAATGCACTGTCAGGACTTAACACTAAGAAAGAAAAAGGTAGTTCAAAATAAGGGAAGTGTATTTTTGCTCACTGAAACCACACAGCAGGGAAGTGAAATCAGAAGTGGAAGAAATGCTGAAGATCAGGAGAAAATGCAGAGTAGGAAAAAGCATCAAGACCAATGAAGGAATAGTGAGGAATTAGCATACAGTTAGCATCAGTTCAACACACTTATCTCTCATGCTATCGCTCAGATACCCAAGCACACCCAGAAAGCCATTTTTTGAATGTGTAATTACACACCTTATTATACTAACAATTTCCACCTGTCCCTCAGCTGAGCACAGCTGATTTATTGGAAACAACGCCCTTGAAGGCTCTGCAGACCAAGAGGAAACAGCAGGTAAGGCCAGGCCAGGCCAGTGGTTTGCTCAGGACAAGCCCCAGGTGACAGTGCCCAGAGCACAAAGACGATGTTGGACAAATCTGTGAAGAAAGCAGATGGTCGGTGACAGTGGCTTTCACCCACACAGACTGGCGGGTCTCTGTACTTGAATAAATGCCTAAAACATCATAACCAGGATTAAAGAAAGAAAAATATAGGGGAGCAGACAAAGAAATACAGATAGCTTTGGCAGTGCCCAAGGCTGTGGCTGACCACAAAAATCAGAATTTCTGGGCTACCACAAGATTGCAAAATAGAGACATTTTTTGTCTCTCTCTTGTATCAATTGCCTTGTTTTTGTATCAATTTGGCTTCCAGAATATAGGGCTATTTTACGTAATATGAAAGCAGCAGGCCAAGAGGAGCACATCCTGGTGGAGCTTTTCATTGAAGCTGTGGAAAACCTGAAGATACAACGTGAAGGACGCAAGATGACAGACAAGGCAGGGCCCACCCAGCACAAGCTCTCGAGTACCCAGCGCGGTGTCAAGCAGGGCAGTGCTCGGCTCCGGCAGCGGGTCGCTCGGGTGCAGGACACGCGTTACCACGTCCACGCAGGTGACAGGACCACAGGGAGGAGCCGGGCGCTGGTCCCCACATGGCGTGTGGGTCTGGCTGGGCTGTCCTGATCGGCAGGGAGGTGCTGCCTGTGCCTGGTCTTGTTGGAGGGCACAGCAGGGACGAGGCCTCTCGGCTGCTCTGCAGTCAAGGCTGAAGACCAGAGCGGTTCCCAACAATACCCAAATTGTAACTGCAGGATGAGAAACAAAGGAGCTGGTGGGTGCAGTTAGCAGGACTGAAGTACCCCGTAGGAAGGGGCAAGTGGAGGTAACAGAACTGGCTCAACAGGCCATCATATCACGTAAAGGATAACCTGGTATAAGCATGTGGAAGATTGAGGTGACTCCCACACTTCAGCATCATCTATGGAGATTACAGGCAGTAAGCGAGGGGTAACCAAGGACCAGTCCCGAGGGAACCGCAGCATTCCCGATGCTCCCCATCCCTAGGGCCGAGGGCTTTGGGCGGAAGCATGCTCAGTTCAGCGGGAGCTGGTGTGTGCAGTTCAGGGAATAAATTCTCCCATGAACGTGCACAAGGAACACAGTGATCCACTTCCCATGCCGCACAGGATACAGGCAGGCTGCGGGGAAGGAAGCTGGCCCAAGGTCAGGGAACCAGCACCGTGTTAGCAGATCCGAGCACCTGTGGATGTGACTCTCCAAAGCAGAGGTAGGGCACGCGGGGCGGGCTCAGGAGTTCGTTTCCATATATTTCAGAAAGAAAAAGGGAAGGCAGGGGCTACCCAGAGCAATCAAAAGCAGGAGTTCAGGGATGCAGTCCCTGGAATCACTCATCGCTGGGGAATAGGGAATGATTTCAGGAAGGGCTGCTGTGCTGTTTTCACACCAATTTCAATAACAAGAGCAGATGAGTTAACGCTTGGCTTGCAGCAGCACTTGCCATTTCTTAGCTTAGGCCAGTTAGTTTAAAAAAAAAAAAAAAAGAAAAGAAAAAAAAGAAAAAAAGAAAGGTGAGTAGAGGCATCACCTTTAATATCCAGCGCTGCTGCTGCCACTGCTCCTCCCAAACCCTCTCCCGTGGGCACTCAGCTGTTGTTTTCGTTCATCCACCAGCAAAGCTGCAGCCTTAACCCATCTGCCTGTCTCTCTGTGTATATATCTGGGTAATTTAATAAATGCTCCTGGGTGTTGATTTACGTCACTGCAGCGCTCAGCCCGTCTCGGCGAGCTCGCTGCCGCTCTCCGAGCAGCGAGCCTGGGCCGCCCCGGGTCTCTCGGCGTGGTTTTGATTAAAAATATTCCCTAGAAAAAGCAAGGAGTCAGACATTTCATGAGGCTGTTAGTTAAAACCAAGGAGAGGAGGGAGGAGACAGTAAGGGATAATTTACTGAGAAAAAGGGGTAGATTTGGCTGCAGTTAACGATCTGCCTCAGTGTGGGAGATGAGGGAGTTTATTCCACACATTAAAACGTCCCTGGAGAGGATCATATAGATTGTGCTGGAAGAGATGGAAACAGTAAATTATCTAAAGGCTGACAGAGCAATGGAGCCAGATGGAATCCGACCCCAAAGGATGAAAGCGGGGAGGGAGACCCTTCCCAAGGTATGCCTGAGAGTCCCTTGGAAAGCTTAAGCAGAGCTCAGGAAAAGCATTCCTACCCTTTATCAATGAGGTAGATGTTCGGGATATTCTTCCAGCTTTAGTACCAGTTTGCAGGGAGTAGGCGCCCTTCTGAGTCAGAAGACGGAACGCAGGGATGTCGGAATCCAGACGGGCGCCGTTCCGCGGACGCGTCGACCCCAGAAGGCAGCAGGGACCCGCGCCCCGGGCGGCAGCTCCGCTGGCGCCGCACGACCAGGCCTGGCGGACGCGGCTCTTCCCGCTCCCTTCAAGCGCCGCGCGCTGCCGTTCCCACACGTTTCCTGGGCGAGGGGAAAGGCACCCACGGGCTGACGTCCTCCGTCCTGCACGCGGGCCTCGAAAACCTGCCGGAGGGAAATATTCACCACGACAAAATAACACCCGCTGGGTACAAGTGGAAAGAAACGTGACCCCAATCCCGAGACAGCTGGAGACTGACAAACTGGCTCCCCTGTAGAAATCCCTGCTGCTTTAACCCCACATCATCATGCCCTGCTGTTCGTATCCAGGACAGCTCCCTGAGCCTGTTCCCTAACCCCACGTCCCTGCAGCCGCCCGCCAGGGCCAAGGCCTTGACCACAGAACCAACGTGGCCCCTTTGACCCGCCCGCTCTCACCCCGTTTTGGAGCTTCTCCTCCTGCCCCAGCCCAGGGTGAAGGACCAGCCTCTTCCTCCCGCTTTTAGACTGGAGAGGAAAGGTAAAACCGGAGCCCTCTGCCCGGCAGCCCTTCCCGCGCTGCACATCTTGAAATGAGATTACGAGAGAAAATTAACAGCAGCCTTCCCCTTTCAATAGGTCTCCAAAAACAATAACCAGGCTTTACTGTAAATTCATTTATTTACCCTCAGCATGCCAAGTCCCAAGCTGATCACTCCTCTGTGTCCCAGAGATATATTTAGACCCAAACGTGGCAAGAACACAGATTTTATTTATTCTGCCTAAGGACAAAGGGACTCCCCTCTCTCCTCCTCCTGGAAGGAGTCACTTGAGAGAGGAAAAAAAAATACAAGGGGGTAAACAAAATTCAAACTATATTTAGCTCACAGGAGGTGACAGATATTAGCAATATTAGTCAGGTTGGCTACTGCCTAACTGGAAATCAGTCAGGTACCATGGCAAACTGAGCACAAAAATGCAGAAAATGGAAGAGTCCAAGATGCTGAAGGAAGCAACGTGTTCTCTAAAGCTGCTTCTGAATGTGAGCAGCGGGTTCTGCAGCGCGAGGCAGGAGGCGGCGGGCGGAGACGTCCAGATCCCGACATCCCTGTGGGTGCGAGGCCGGACGCGCGGGGCTGAGCCCTGCCGTGACGCACCAGATCCAGCCACCGGCAAACACGTTTCTGTTCACTCTGGAGGCAGAGGAGCCTCCTGACACCAAGATCTCCCTAAGCCCTTCCCAGCCCTCCCGGTCACCCCTGTGCCCGGGGCAAGTCGGTGCTGCACGAGGCTCCTCTCGGGTCTGCAGGCAGCACGGAGCTGGCTTGGAGAGGCACACGGCGAGGGGAAGATTCTCAGCCTGTTTTTACAGCTTTGGCTTAAGGAAGCCACCAATCTGTCACGCTTAGGGGACGGGTGGGATCGCCTCCTTTGTTGAGCAGCGGAGCAGAACGGACACCTACCCAGAACGACGGGCACGCAGCTTCAGGAGTTGCTAAAACCCACAAGCACTCGCAGGCACGCACGTGCACGCCATCAAATGGACGTAGACCCATGCAGCGGTTCCTCCACCTCCCCTTGGCTGTTGGGTGCCAAGGGAAAGCTACGGATTTCACTGCCCCCCTGAGGGAAGGGTGCACAGAAGGCAGCGAGCGCTTGCAGTGCCAACAGGGCTGTCTGCAGTCACCAGTTCCCTCTCCAAGCCCATGAGCAGCGTAACACGCCCGAGGGGGGACCCTGTTTGCCCAACGACGGATCCGGGGTGAGATTTTCGGAGGAAATGTTGGATTACAAGCAGGGTGTGATCAGCACGGGAGCACCACATTCCTCCCGCACACACACAGAGCAGCGCCGAGGCTGCCCCGTGTTCTTCAGCAAAGGCAACGCAACGTGCAAAGCCCCAGCACTCGGTGCCTCCAAGCGACGGGGCAGCAGAGCCTGCGAGAGCGCGGGAGCCACCGGGAAGCAGGAGCGCGAAGCTGCCGGGATCTGCCCCTCAGCCCAGACCCGCAGAGCCCCCAGGACGATCTGCACCCCGCAGCTCGCGTGCGGAGGCTGCAGCCGGGGATCAGCCCCGGCAGGGCCGGGACAGCCGAGCAGGGGTGACGGGTGGGATGGGAGAGCAGAGCTCCATGCACACCGGGCACAGGAACGCCAGTGTAAACCGCGGGCGGTGACAACTGAGGGGGGATCTGCATCCCGGACCGGCACCTCTGCGACCGAGGCAGGGGGACAACTGCAGGCCCGGGATGCAGCTCATCCCTCACAAGGGAAACTAGGGCTGTGGAGAGCAGAGGGCTGCAAGGAGCAAAGAGCAACAGCCGAGAGGAAGGGAGGCTGGCGGGCCGGAACAGCCTCGTCTCCTTGGCGCTTCCTCCTTCCCCAGCGACCGCACCGGGCACCGAAACTCAGTCGCTGGTTAGTGACGAGCAGAGCAGAAAGCAAGGGGAGAAGAGGGCAGAACACGCGACGACGACCTGCCCTGTTGTCAGGGCCCAAGCGTGGTACAGGTTTCTGGGTAGACTCTCATCACATGTTGATTTCTGCTCCCTTTTTGCCACCATCAAGTCTTTAGGAGTAAGCAAGAAAATAAATTAAACACAGTGGATCTCAAGCTATTACCGTTAACTCTGAACTTCTGCTATTTATTGACTATTTTCGATTTATTTTTTAGGTAGTATTTGTGATTTCGGTGGCACTTGTGATTTACTGGGACTGCAGTGCAGAAACACTGAATCTCCTAAAATCTAAATCTGCGCTTTGGGCAAATCACGTAATCATTCGGTGATTCACGGCACCCGGGGCTCGTGAGAAGAGCCCTTTCTGCCCCCCTCCTCACGCACGCGAGCTCTGCGCTGCAGTCAGAACCGCGCCAGGAAGGCACAAATACCCGAGGATCATAGGCAAGGGTGGCGGGTGTAGCAGCAAGGACGATCTTAGTAACCAGGCACCTCCAAAGCAGAAGGGAAACTTGTTTTGACTTGCAAATGGCACAAACCCGTCATGGCTGCGGTAGGAGTCACCCCCACGGGCAAGAACTCAATTTTTTTCCTCCAGGTCTCTAATAACGCGGCTCCGTGGGGCAGAGGGAGGCCGAGGGACCCGGCTGGGGTCTCGCTGCTCCCCCGGCGCCTGCTCGTCGAGCGGGCGGCTGCATCACATGGGGCAAGCGCAGCCCTAGATGTGTTTAACTGGGGCCTTAACCCGCCGCCTCGGTGCTGCTGACGCAGGCAGGACCCCAAGGAAACCCTGTGCAGTAACGTGTCCCGTGCTGGGAACGAAGATACCTCGTGGAAGAGTCGCCCCTTCCAGAGGTCCTCTGGAAAGCAGCACGGGGATACACACAGGCAATACAACATCGAGTCAGGTTACTCTAATGCCCCCGATTCAGAGAACAGCATTTTCCAAAGGGTTCAACACAAGCAGAAGGCACGAGCGGACACCCCCCGAACCTGCGGGAAGGTGCCCCCCACGCTCACCCCAATGCCAAAAACGTGGAACCACAAAGACCTGCAGCTCGAACTCACCTCTACAGAGCACAGAATGGAATAATGTTGTAATTCCTTCCTCTGAAAGCCTGGGACAAGGCAGGCGACAGCTGTGCTACCCCAGCTTGCTCCTGGAATCTAACTAGGCCAGAACAGCCATCGTTGGGGCAATGACTTTATAACGACACCGTGATGCAAAGAGCAAACCCAAAAAGCATCTGCAGCGGGAATTGAGAGCGTGCTGCTTGTGTCGATCCCCAGGCTCATACCTGCAGGATATAAACGACATTCAGGGTGGGACCAGGAGTAGGGGAAGGCTCTAAATGTTGCACAGAGCAGCGGGACACTTGGTTCTGAAGCTGATGCCACATCTCTGAGCAGAGACAAGTTCACAGCAAGTTTATGTCCCACAAAAAGTCCCATCATCACGAGGTATCACAGCGGCACCACAAGGAGCACGGCCCATGTCTCCGAGCAGGGACGATCCAGGCTGAACCCGCGGGACCCAAAGGGTTCGGATCAGAACCTTCTTCCTCAGCCCCTTCCTGGTCTCATTTCTTAACCGTGCGTTACACAATCCTGCAGCCACAAACCAGTTTTCCTTTTTTTTTTTTGATTTGCATTTTAACTTGCACAACCTTCCTGCTCTCTTTTAAAGAGCACCAGGTAGGGCAGTTCTGTTGTTATTGTTGTGTTTTAAAAAACTTTCATTGAAATAAGATGACGCTGATGGAAAATTCCAGGGAGCAGTTATAAAAGTGACAGGGCTGGATTACCGTACATCAAAGGGAAGCAGCATTTGCTAACTCCTCAGTTTTACATGTGTGTGATTCACAAATTGCTTCATGAAAATGGAAAAACCATTTAGGAATTGCTGAGGTCCCAGCAAAAATAAGCTAAGGGAGTAATACCCTAATCTCCATGAGAGCCTCTGCCAGGCTCTGCACGCAGGGCCAGAAACGTCCCCGTGCCTCTTGGCAAGCCCCAAGACGTGGTGTGGGACCGTCACATGGGGGAATCCTACATTTCTCCCTAAATATTTCAAGCCGCGCCAGCGGAAGGAGCAGCACAAACAAGAGGAGGCGACGACGGGGCAGGCGAGGGGAGCAGCAAGAGGGTGGCCGTGGGTCACGCATCACCCGGGACGCTCGGGATGGAGGAGGCAGACGGGACCGCAGCCAGGGCCGATGCCTTTAAAACAGAGCGAAAAAGGAGGAAAATCCCTCAGAGTGGGGAGGAATCAGGGGAGCCCAGAGGGGCAGGAGGGTCTCAGCGAGGAGGACACGGAGGCGGTTGGCACTGCGCTCCCCGCACGTGGGAACAGAGCGACGCCTGAGTGCGGTGCTGGGGCCGGGCACCTTTTAGCATTTCAGAGTGTTTGCTTTGCTTTGTGACTCCTACCGCCTACCAGAACAGCCGAGTGGGTATTGGGAGGACCAGCAGAAACCCTTGTGCCCAGAGAGGGACCGTCCTCCACTGGGCAGGGGAGTTACGCAGGCGTCAGCAGGGGGGCCGGGCTCCGTGCCCCGGGGCGGCGTTACGGAAGGTGGGAGCCGAGCTCAGGCAGGGCAGAGCCCTCGGGCTCCGGATCCAGCCCCTGCCCTGTCAAAGCAGCCAGGGAATATTGCAAATATTGCCAAATATTTCCAGCCACCTGCGGGAGGTGCTGCCTGTTCCTGAGGGGCAGAGTGGGAGCCAGGAATCAGGACAGGACACAGCAAAGTTGCCCTGAAACAGTAAGAGCTTCTGGACAGACTTGTAATGCATTAATAAAAAGCAAAACATGGACCGGTTTCAAAGCGCTTTTTCCAAAGGTCTTTCCTGAACACAAAGGGGTGAACGCACCTGGTCTGCAGTGAGGCACCCTGCACGTGGGGCATTTCGTGTTTTGCACCTGTGACCCAGGATCGATGCCTGTTGAACTCCCTGGTTCAGTCCAACATGTCTTAGCAAGAAAAACCCTTCCAGAGTTTGCAAATAAGCTGTTAAAAACTCGGAGTCACACTCAACACTTCCCCTTCCCTGGAGATAGGAGCAGTGCTGCCCTTTCCTGGCGATAAGCACATCCTGCTGGTTAAAAATACATGAGCTCTTACGGTAAGCTCTTCACCACCCAGCTCCTGCAGCCCAGCCCACGGCGCTGGGGTTCACGAGCCCCCGGAGGCCACGTGGGATGGAGCTCGGCCCGCGAGAGTCCTGGTGCGCCGCAGAGAGCGCCAAGACGCCCCGCGCTGACCTTGCTGCCACGGGCCGCACCGTGAAGGGCAGCCCGGGTCTGCCCAGGGCAGTATCGCTGCCCCTCTCGAGTCACTCTGCTCCCTCCCCGGCACCCCACGGACTCTGCATGTTCACTCCAGCTTTACAGCAGCTTCCAAAGGGAAAATCCAGGATTGCACTGAAGCTTGCCCAGCAGCATCGCTCCAGCGACCGCCCGGTCCCAGTTGCTGCTCTGCCAAGGGGTAGAATTTGCCATGAGGTGGAAGGAGGGCCTCGTGGCTGCATTTGGGGTCAGGACCATTTACCTGCTCAGCCGGAGCTGCCGCCTGGATTCTCCGCCTTTCCACACGACCTTCTGTCCACCCCTCCTTCACCTGGAGGGAAAGAGCCTGCCCTGAGTGCGAGGTAGGATGGGAAGCAGCGCCGGACGCCTCTGGAACAGGCACCGCACGCCCCAGCCACAAGTGCTGCTGCCCTAAGGCACCGCTGCGGGGCTGTCGGGGCACTTTAGGGAGGAAATTTGGAGGAGAAAGAGGGGAAGAACAGTCCCCGTCCTCTGTTCTGCACACAAGCAGCAATGGAAGCCAAGCAGCAGCCTTCTCCCCATCCCCGCTCTGGTTCAAGCCAGGCTGTGGAGCCAGGACCACAGCAAGGACAGGGATGGCAGCACAGGGATGGCAGGGCCAGGCCTGATGGAACCAGCGCTGGCTCCGCACGGTCCCTTGGCCGCGTTGGTGCCAGAGGCCTCGGGCTCCCACACCCAGTGGGGCGGCACTGCAGGGGCTGGGTCTGCCCTGGCACTACCATGGTCCTGCTGAGCAAACACCCCCATCCCCTGCTGCTGCCCATGGCTGAGGTTACGCACCCCGTTCTGAAGCCGTCGGCTGCCTCCTCCGCCTCTCCTTCCTCTCCAGGATCACCCAAACCTTTGCTTTCCTCGGCCTCCTGCCTCAACGTCTTGTCGCTGAGGAGAAAGCAGAGCGCGCTCGGAACACGGTGCACCTTCCTGCTGCAGAGGAGACACCCGGGGAGCCCTCGAGCGGCTCCCATAGCAGCTCCAGCCCCGTCCCTTCCCGCAGCACCGGCCACCGGCCCCTGCGGACGGCCTTTACTTCCTCCTTCCCTTATTTCCTCTGGATTTTCCCCTTGGATTAAGCTTCTGGCATGTTTAATAACAACACAGAAAATTCGTGGGATACGGCATTTATACAATCTACTGCCTTTTCTCACTCTTAATGAGACCTTGAGAGGAAAGTCTTGAGCTACGTTCTTTTATTTTTTAAATAGAAAGTCATAAGAAGCAGTTAAACAAGTTTTCAAACCATCTTTTTTTATTTGGTTAGTTTATTAAACACCTTTAAGACAATTAATTTTGGTCTGTACCCTTCTATAAAATAATTCAAGTTCTCAACAAACCTCCAGTACAGAAAGCAAAGTTACTTGACCATACGCAAATTTCAGATCAAAATACAACACTCTGTTTTCTTACACTTATAAAACCCGGTCAAATACAAACGACATTAAAAAAGATAAAACACTTTCACTGATCCTTGGTACAATATTACAGCACAATTTGCACAGTGGCAACTAAGTCCCCAAAGCACAATCCAAACACTTGAAAAGGGAGCCTCCCTTGGCTCACCCAACGTCATACCCAACACGTAAACACAGCAAGTGCTACTTAATGCAGGAGAAGTCTCACGTCCCCTTTGGCATCGTGTGTGAGCCACAAAACAACTCTGCGAGACCAGTTACCGAGCGGTAACCCTCCCTTTGCTGCTTGGCTGTCATGGTTTTGTGGTGGGTTACTCCATGAACACAAATGGATGGAGGTGGACCAGACTCTGCACTGGGCAATTTATGGCAACTAAAGTAGACTAAGGAAACACGTATTTTTCTTATCATAGATCACAAAGCTCTATTTTTCCCCCCTCGCTATGGGTACAATCTGAACATCTACCTCCTCTCTCCTTCCAAGGCATCTACCCCAGTCATGGAGTGTTTGTGACGGTGCAGAGGTTGTTCCCCTGCACATCATCCCGCGCTCAGCTGCAGGCGCCCGACGCCCTCCGCACTGCAGGTGTTCCCAGCGCAGGCAGGCGGCCCCGCTCCCCGCAGGGACCCTCCCGGGGTCCGCAAGCAGAACGTGGAGCCGCCGCAAGGGGAACGGGCGGCCGATGCGCGCGGGAGGCTCCTGCCCCGCAGGACTCGCGGCGCCCGCACGCGCGGGCAGGGAGGTGCCGCTGAATGCGCTGCTGCCCCCTGCTCTGCCAGCTCCCCCGGGCCTGTTCCCGTCCCCTTCTCAAACCACCAGCCCTGCTCACGCTTCGACCATGAGCTCAACTGCCTCAGCTGGAGCGTGCGAGGAAACGAGCGCGTTACCGAATGCAAAAATAAAACTACACTAACAGCTCTAACGCCTCCCCCCTCCTCCCCCAAGCGCGTGTTGTACCCAGTACCATCCCAAACCCGCCCTGCATTTCCCTCTTATCTCCTAACGCTAGCGCTATCCTGATAAACTGAAGGAGAAATTGCATACTGCACAAACAGCACGTACTCCAATGATGCTGGAGTGTAAACAATAGACGATGGAAAGAATAAACTCAAAAGCACCCTAGCGAGGTACGGCAAAAACTCAGTCTGCTCGTTTAGTCTTTGAAGTGCAATCCTTAGCTGCATACTGCCCTTCTCAAAAAACCTAAAATCTGTCCATAATTAAGCTACGCTACTGAGATCACTCCCTTAAAGCTACATGCCCACGCTAAACTCCCTACATTGCCTCTACGCATACATTTGTGGGGGAAAATTAATTAACAGGGTTAATTAAAATCTTTGTAGTATTCAAAAGGAATGACAGGAAAGGGATCAAAGGGGGGAAAATGGGGTAATAAACGTTTTAAAAACGTTACCGATAAATTTGTAACACAAACCAACAGATATATTTTGCAAAATGCATAGAAACCCTGTCAATACAAAAATCCCCACCAAAATTACAGAACTAAGCAATTTTAATCTAAATATTTTATGTGCTTTTTCTATAAAGGCCACTTAGACATACAAATACAAAACAATTTATATCTTTTTCCAAAATAAATAATCTGTTTCTCAATTAAAAATACTGAATATGGAAGCAGAACAAACTCGCCACATGCCAACGATTCAGCTGGGTTCGCCGCTTCCAAAGAAGGAAATTTACAAATGTTTTAATAAACCCAAGAAACAAAGAGCCACCTTCAGACTGTGCTCTGGTGCGAGGAAGGGGGCGTCCGAGCCCCCGCGCTGCGCGAGGGGAGAGGGACACAGACACACAGAGACACCCCCAGGACACCTGGGGTCGGGTTCCCGCAGCACACACTGGAATCCCTTCTGGAGTCAATGTCAACCTGAATTAAGGAAGGAACCAGGCCGAGGATGGGGAAGCAGCACGAGGTACAACAGGGGGTATTTAAAGGGCCATCTAAGCAATGCCCTGCAGCCGATGGGACCAAGGGGGCAAGGGGTGGGAGCTGGGCAGAGAAGAGCGACCCGCGGGACGTGCAGCTAGGGAGGACGAGGCGGGGATGTCATCGACAGCACCGCGCAGGGGAGAGACCAGGAACACCGAGACACAAGGAGCTTCGCCACAAGGGCGAACCAAGCAAGGGGAAAACAAAGAGCCCTCGAGGAGAGCCCTGCCCGGCTGGTGGTTCCCCCCGAATCGGGGTGGGAGCAGATCCACGCGTGCGCGGGCGAGCGCCGACTGCGGACACGCGAGCCCTGGGGCTGCTGGAGGCGCCCAGCGGAGCAGCCCCAGGGCGGGCCGGACAGCAAACCCACGGCGAGGACGCTGGAGAGCGAGCCGGAACCGCCAGCCAGGGAGGGAGGGCAGCCCCCGGCCAGGACTCACTTGGGATGCGAGATTCCCGGGCAGCCGCTCTGCCCAAGTTCTGCTGACCTTGGAGCAAGGCCTGGCCTTGGAAGGACACGAGAGCTGCGCGTCTTTGGTCTCGTAAAACTGCGGCGCTCCAGGGTCTTTATTGCATAGCTGGAGGGAGGCCCACCGCATTCACTCCTCCTGTCCCCTGGGGTCAGGGGAAGCAACCGCGCAGGCAGAGCCTTCCCAGAACGACTCACAAACCCACGTGAAGAAGCAGCACCCAGAGACGCAGGGTAGGGCTCGCGAGGAGCAGCCTCATTCCAACAGGCAGGTTGGTGTCCACCAGCAAGGGGAAGGGGCCGGGTGAGCACGTTCCCACCCGGCACGCCGACCTGCTGCCCGGGGAAGAGGCGCCCACGCGGCAGGGAGACGGAGCCCGAAGGTACCTCTGCTCGTCAGCCAGCCCTAGGAGGTTACGGCACGCGATAAACGTGGTTCACAGGGGGACAACGCTAACGGCAGAGCATCCAACACCAAAAAAACCAACCAAACAAACCAACCACACTTTCTCCCCCCCCACTTAGGAGATTCCCAAGGAGATGACCACTTACTAAATAACTGCCACGATGCCCACTGAAAGCTCTGGAAGCAAGCCGCTTTGGCCCCATTGTATGCCCAACGTTTGTGCATGATCGGTCTAACACTTGCTCTACTTACTTGCTCTACTTGAAGTTAATATGAGCTGCTACTTAGAGCTCTAGATAGCCATTTCCTCGCACAGTATTTCTTGTTTTGCCTTTACAAGTAAAAATGGGAAAAGGCAACTGTTTCCCATTTCATTCTGGATCATTAAGGCCTTTTACAGTTCAGAAGCTGTCTTAAAAATACCACTTTTTCCTAAAACACTGAGGACTTAAAGAAAGAAGCTGACTATCAGCTTGCATGGACACTGTAACTCAAGCACAGTATCAGGAATTCCCAAGTGTCAAAATAGCACCGTTAGGTGCGGGGGAAGATGAAAAAGCAAGTTGCTTGTTTGATTGTTCTTCAAGCCGTGCTAAATCTGCAGGCTTGAAGGTCCCAAAGAACCAAAGTCTGATTGCTGTTAGGGAAGTGAACACTTGGATAGTAATTCTGTGTAGATGTGTAAACAGGGAGCTCCATGCAAAGGAGTCTGGATCAGACACCACACAAGAACCAGGGAGCCCCTATGGGGACCATGTATCAGCTCCACAGGAAGCAGCAGCACAGAGCAGAGCAACAACCAAGCAAAGGATTTCCTTTTCCCCCCCTCTTTTTTCAAGACACATTTTCCAATTTAAAAAGCATCAATTCAACTGCAATTCTCATTTACAAGCCTAGTAGTTACTTCCAAGCAACATATAATTTTTTTTTTTTTTTTTTTTTTTTTTTTTTTTTTTACAGCAGCTGCAGGACAACCTTGGTTTTTTCCTCCCGACACATGCATTTAAACTGAAACTGAAGTAACGTGTCCTTGGAGAATGGCATCACTCTGCCTCGCTTCTCAATTGGTTTGGGTGTTTTACTGAAGGACAAAACGCAGTAAAAATGAGAGGAGAGAAAAGAAATGGTTGAGGGAAAAAAACAGGCTTTCCTCCACAGACAAAGAGGCAAAGACTTTGAGCCACAAGGCAAAGCCATGTGGAAGGGGGTGCTGCGTGTGCTGCACATACAGGGTTGCTCGTAGCTGCCCAGGTGATCTCTAACCTGCCATATCACCGTTTACGAGCCTGATGAAAAGTCATTTCATCACCTATTGGGTGCTTTCCTCACACACGCTGAGTGCAAGGAAGGGATGCAAGGCCATGCAGGAAACCCGGGCACAGGATGCTCAGATTTGAGGCATATTTCCTTAGACCCACAGAAGTTCTTCCATGGATCCCACCACAAGACGAAAACTATGGATTAAGAAATAAATTTATAAAAGAGGCTGAAGGAGCTGAGGATGTTCAGTTAAAAAAAGACAGATTCTTCGCTCAAAATTGACTCAGGCATTCCCTCTCTTCCCACAGGTTGGCAAAAGCTAGAACAAATCCCCACTTTCCATAAGCAATCCAGGAGTCTTAACCAATGAGAAATTAAGACTGAGTCCAAACCAGCTTGGGAAGGTATTTCTTAAGAGGGCACTCCCAGCTCCCCTTCAGAACAAAATGCTTCGAAGACAGGCAGCAATCTCCAACCCCATCACCCAGCCAGACACCCTGCTGTGCAGCTTCGCATGGTCCTGTGCTGATCATTCAACGTACATGGCTTTAAGAAGCAAGGAGTGAAACCAGTGACAAAGTAATATACTTTTCCTTTAAAATGGGAATGGGTACATTAATAAAGCAGACACTTTAGCCAAAGCTGTAACACACAAGATCAATAAGCAAAAAATCCAAGGACTGACAGCGATATTTTTCTGTAACATGCTGCCTATCATATACAGAAATGCAGCCTTTCAATATGGTCTTTACTTTCATAAGGTGCAATATTCTTCTAAAATTGCTCTTTCCTATTCTGAAATTGGGTGCAGGTGCTAGTACGCTAACAGAACTCACCAAATTATACCTGCAAAAATAGCCCACTGCAGAGCCTGCCTAAATGATATCTAACAAGCTCTGAGGAAAGGCAAGGAAAAGAAATTAAAGTCTTCAGGAGGCAATTCAGAAGCAATTGGATTTTTGATTGTTTGTTTTTTAAAGGCCCTTCTCATGTTTTATCAATAAAATAATAGATATTGGGATGCTGATTCCTACCTTGTTATTGTATTAAAATGCATCAGCTCTTACAAGGGCTCAGTATATCCCAACGTCATTATGACAATTCAAGGGCACTGGTGGGCCACTGCACGGAGCTCGTTCATTTACTGAAGCGCTCTGGCAGGTACGTGTCACTCACATGAAACTCTGTAAAAAGACTGGACAACAAGACAACCTATTACAGGGAAAAGTTCCAATCTTCAAGCTCACTTTTCCAGACAATTCAACAAGTTTTCACACAAACTCCAAATTTTATTCCTAACTAAACTTGAACTCGTTCTTACAATTATTTCTTTTTTTATTTTTTTTTGTAACAAGCAGCTACCTAAAATGAGCTATTTTAAGGTATTCTGAAAATTCTTTACAGTTTCAAATTGCCAACAAATTTATAATATATCACCTGTTGGTAGCAGCTTAAAACTTAATTCCTCCATTACATTAATCTGTTTTAGCAGATGTTTATTTAGTCAGGCACTTAGAATGGTTTTATCTGTTCTTTGAGCTTATCTGTAATCAAAACTTTAAAGGAATCGATTCCTGCAGTACAGGAGCAGTTAAATCACGGTGTCGTGCAGGACACGGCCGACGAGCGCTGTCACTTCAAACCTGGCTGCGACACCTCTCACAGAAGGACGTTTCTGAAGCTGCCCCTCGGTGCAGCCCTGCAAGGTGCTCACCCTGCCCAAAGGCAGCGCGCCACAAAACACAGAGCCCACCGAGGCAGCTGCCAACTGCAGCAGCAAGTCCTGAAGAATAAGAGAAAATGAAGAAGCCTACAATGGTCACAGGTGACAGGTGGGCCATAACCCATTTCATCTCCTCAATATTAAAAGAAAAAAAATCCAAACTAACCTAGAATCAGTAGCTTTTAACTGCAAAACAAACAACTATGTAATGAACAGCCTAGAAAGAGTTGTTTAAACACTCCAAGGAGTTATGAGAAACAAAGCCCTGGTGCTTACATCACAGGCAGAAAGGATCCATACCCCAGATTAAACAGAACTCCTGGAAAGCGGCCCTGTGAGGGGCACCAAGACATATCAAAGTTACTGTCTTAACTATGCCCGTGTCCCTGGTCTTATTCACATTTCTGGGGACACGGCCTTCCTTGTGCAGATAGGATTAATTCAAATGAATTGCACTTCAGATATAAATATTTATAATTTCTAATATTAAAACCTATTATCAGCTGCCATTCGTAATATACCCGCATCACATGTAGTGATGATTCAAGGCAGCTCTGAAAACTAATATAAACCTGCAGAAGAATATTAAAACAAAAATCAAAGACCAAACAAAATCAAAACTGATATGGAAGGATTTATAGGGATTTAAGTAGCATTCATTTGAAGAACCACTACTACTCCTTTTGGGACACAGTGAATTTTAAGCACCTCTGTATTTTAACAGAAAAGTTAAATTATTATTACATATAGAGGAAGAGAGAAGTTTGGCACTTTCAACAAAATTTGTTTGTTACTGCATCGAGCACTTTGCATGGCAAATGTGTATTCAAATCAGACTGTGCAGGGACACTATTGATGCAGTTGACTAGAGAAACTGCAGTCAAAAGGGGCACAAAAAAAAGGCACCTAAGCCCCTTGTGCATTTATCACACAGGCACAAGAAAATATCATAAAAAGGAAATTCAGCTGCCTGGCTTTTCCAGAAGGGGAATCTGTAGAGAAAAACAGGCATTTCAGTAGCTTTGATGTAAACACTTATTTCCAGCAACAATTTTGAATCAGAAGGCAAAAATGCTGAATTTTGTGCCACTGAAAGCAAACAGCATTCAGTTGCCTACAGTGACCAGCAGGCTGATTTTGTAAGTTCACTCTGTTTTCCGGAGTCACCACTTTGATCTCCTGCTACCTTGGGTTCAGCTCAAAGGCAAGGTACCTTCAAAGATTTTGCAAGTCACTTGACCAGAAACAGCCAAGTTTCCACACTAACTAAGACTTGAGAAATGGCTGAGGGAACATTAAAGGCAGGGAGACCTCACGGTGGTCAAGGAAACAGAGAGCTCTGCAGGACCGCCCTTCCTCCGGGCTAGGAGAACAAAGTGGATGGGAATCTGAAGTCCAGACCAACACTCAACTGCCAGGAGCATGAGTGTCTCTCAAACGAGGTTGGTCAAGGCAGGGACACTGAGGTTGCTGGTGCCTCCTCCACTTCTGGTAGGACTCCTGGAATGAAAACCAGGAGTTTTGTTTCGTGAGTGCTTTTGTGCATTATTCCTTTACTCCCATTTTACAGGGAAGAGCCTTCTGTGCAAAGGAGCCACAAGAGGACATATGTGAAAAGCAAAAAACTCATGTGCGTATGACTTTCCCCTCCACATTCATAAAGTCAACCTTTCATCATTTACTATTAAATTTCCATTTTGCTTTACCAGGAATAAATCTGTGGCACATGCAGGAAGGAAGAAAAAATAACTTTTGAGGAGAATTATGGTAAGAGCTGGAATGAGAGGAAGCAAGGTTCCCCTAGTGCCATCTTCTAGAGACCTACACGTGCAAAGTGAGCAGGGCACACACACACACACTGGCCTCAAGAATTTCTTTCAATGTCAGAGCAAACTCATGGTCCCTAAAGCAGGCATCCAGGCCAGGATATCAGCAGAGAAGATAAGGGGCTTGAAAAGCTGATCCTCAGAAAACAGCAGAATGCTCCCGAGTTCACTACAAAAAGGGATTTTTAAAAAAAAAAAAAAAAAAAAAAAAACACACCTCTGAAGAAACTGGCTGGATTTAAGAGTGCTGATCCATGAACAACAAGTAATTAAGGTGGGATGGCTGTCAAGACTCCTGTGCACAGCAAGGACAACTTAAACAAGTTTCTACACAAGTTCTTTTAAGTGCTCAAACACCTAAACCTGAATTACAAATTGGGAAAACTCGTGAGGTCCTTCACATGCGGTTCAGCCATCTCAAGAAGGGCTACACAGTTGCCAAGAAGAGCCAGGACAGCCAGGCTGGAGAGAGAGATCCCGTTCTGCCTAGAGCCATTCACTGGAGAGACATTGCAGCTCCCAGGGCTCTGGGCTGGTTGTCCCCCTCTTGAAGGGGACCATCTTTTTCCCCAAGGATGTCGAGGGGGTAACTATCCATAGGGCTATACACAACCTCCCAAAACACCAGGCACTCCCTGAAGAAAGGGGAGCCTTGGTTGCCAAATCCTGCTCCAGACTGGGAGGGGAAACTGGGTTATTTCATGCTTTCCCACTTGCTCACGACTTGTGGATTAAGAGCAGAGCAGGGCAGGGCGAGGGGCATATGCTCACTAGACCCCAAAGGACATGTCCCTTCTTTCCTTCCAACACAAGCTAGGCTGGATCATCTACGGATCAGCCCCATAGACAAAGCAGTCCAAGCAGCACCATCATCCTCAACCTAGGCAGGGCCTCAAAAAGGGGAATGGGACAATCCTGCAGCACTGAGATGCAGAGCTTCCTCCTGACTCCTTGGTCAGAGCACAGGCTGATCTGCTGCTGCCACCCAAGGCAGCAGCTCTGGCCCCTGTCCTGCTCTATTGCTTCTCGGAAGGAGCCCATCCTTCCACCGGCTCCCCGAGAAATGATCCAGCTCACTAGCTCAAATGAAGAAAAAGGAAAGAAAATAGAAAAGGAAAACAGAAAAACACACCACATCAAGTCCCCAGATGTGCAATCTTAAGCCCAAGGAGGGTCAGACAGAGAGTCAGGCCACCTGCATTTTAGAATCGCTGATTATTCCATACCAGAAGTTTGGTTCAATTCCTTGCTCGAAGACGGAGCAAGGAAGACGACTGAGACGAGTGCCAAATCTTTAATTTACATGCCTGAAACTTAAGGTGACAAGTGCCTCTAGGGAGACTTGGCTCCCGACCACCAGACTCAAAGCTATAGAGTACCTGTCTGTTAGGAAATGGAGTTTGCAATTATTTCAAGTGACAAAGTTTAGCCTTCTTGATCAAGTCTAATCAAGTGTATCAGCAACACACTCCAGCTACCAGTGGATTTTTGTTCACTATGCTTTTTTTTAAAAAAAAATTAATCCTACTCAAAGTGTAAACATTTAGTTCACTAACTTTAACTGCAAAACACTGCTAATGTATACATAAATTGTTACTATGTGCATTTATTTAGTTTTTTTTCTGGATGCTGAATGCCCTCAAGTGTACTGGGGAGCTACAAGGGACTCTGAGATAGCAGCCTTCGATATTTTAAGTAACATTTTCAAAATATTTCTAATCCACTTAGAAAACTAAGCTCAAAAGTGAGACAGATACCTGGAAACATTTAATCCAATCACTTTTGAATATGGAATTTCTGCACTTACTCAGGAGAAAAATAAATAATCAATGCAAAAATCTCAAAAAGGGATGTTTTACAGACAAGCTAACAGCACTTGAGATTTATTTCACAAGACAGCTGAAGATAGAATTTGTGGTTCACATTTCTGTAGTAAAGAATTATATATAAATTTTAAAATCTTAAGATATATATACACATACCAAATTTACTGCAATGCATAAATATATATAATATGCCAACTAATATAGGCCCAAAAACTGATGTATATAATTCAAGTCTTGCAGCACTTCAGTATTACTAAAAAATAAAAAAATAAATAAATAGTGGTCAATGCGTTAGCTGCTATGCCCTTCCTACCTCACCCCACTCAGAACCAAAATAATCCCAGCTAGGAATCAACATTATGGAAGGATTATGAGCAGGAGTAAGTTTAGATATTCCTCTAAGGGACTTCTAAAAGATCTTCTAAAAGATACTTATTTTGCACTAATTCGGGATGGTATCTCAGCAGATCTATAACGAGACGTCGTTTACACTGAGGGCAAAGAATGGCTTCTGAGGTCCACAAAGTTGCAAAATGGAAAGTACTATATCTAGTTATAATACTGGTAAAATAAAGTGTTTTTCTTATGGGCAGGAAGTTTCAGTTCTATTTTGATCTCTCTTTTTCTTTTTAAATAAATATGCATTATATCCCACCTAACACAAACAACAATGAAATCAAGTAGTGAGGTAAAATGTCCTACCAGCTGATCTTTACTACGGATAACTCAAATACCACTACTGATGTGAACAAGACTTAACAAGAAATAAAATGCAAGATAGTAAATTCTTCACTATAATCATACCGTAAAACTCAGCTTTCAAACAGTAGTAGTAAACAAGAGTTTGTACCTTAGCACAGAAACCACTAGTAAATCAACTTTTGATCCCAATTTAAAGTTGCTGAATAATTTTCCTTAACTGATGGTCCAAAAAAAATCACATTTTCTGCAAAATAAGCAGATCTTTGTCACATGCCACCTTTGTTCTAATGAAGATAAAAGCGTACCTTCCTACAGTCCTCTTAAAAACCCTACTCTTAGTTAGCAGATCAGCTGAGGTATAAAGGTACACAGCCTATTTTCTTCCATTTATTGAGTTCCGTTATCTTTTAACGGGAACAGCAATTGCCACGAACCTCTCCAATTATTTTTTCCCTTTCCTTCAAGGAAGCGCCTCCAAAACTCGCACAGAAATGCACGCCACCCATCTGTACACCAGTGCGCCAGGCTATTCAAATGACAGCATAGAAAAGAAACACTTATCTGTAGTGTACGGTATCTGTTTTACATTAGTCCGTTTTAAATATATTAAAAATATTCTCAGGAATGAAAACGTTGCAAATGAATGAAAAATATATGTACACCTCCACCATTTTTAGGCACAGACCTTAACTTTTGAGAAAGGACTAGAAATAAATGGTGCAGCAACAACCAACATCTCCTATGGCATTACAGTCAAACGAAAGTCTTTGCAGTATACCAGAGAGGTTGGTTTTCATATAGCTTCTGTGCATTAGAAGAGCTATCTAGTCCAAGATAGCACATTTATTCTCATCAATTCCCCGCAGGGGAAATGCACCTTAAAACGTTTTTGCTCTCAGTGAACTTTGTCAAAGGATTACCAAATCCCACCAGTTCCAGACACAAAGAAACTCCTTCGGTAACACAGTTTAAACTCCGAACGGTTAGGACTGAAGGTGTTTCCTTATCTCGTTTTTATATCTCTTCTTTTAATGTATACGTAGAGTTATTTGTCCCCGAAACATGAACTGAGACTCAAGCTTTTTAAGCATTTAAAACAAAAACAGTTACCATACCAAAGCACAGCATACAGTAAGTTTCAGTTGCAATTTCTCAGCTTTTCCTTTATATAGAGCTATATAATGGTGGACTGCGTAGAATTCTTCCAGTCTCCTCTGCTTCCAGCACCGGGATCATGGGGAATGCACACGAATGCGGAACAATCCTTGCTGAAGCTGCAGTCGGAAGAGCTTGCAGTTTGCGATCCGCAGCGCGGCGCAGCCGGTACGGCGCAGGTCAGACTGCAGCAGGGGCTTAGTGCGCTGCCAGGTCCCCGTGCTCCGCTTAAATTCTCTAACATAGTCATAGTTTGTACCTAAACTCACAAACAATGAAAGAAAGATTTAAAGCACAATCTAGCTACCAATATTTTTGGAAAGGTAAATATTTATTTACTTGAGTAAACTAGAGCACACATACAATCCCAAAACATTTTGGGATTCACTGTTTAAACTATTTTTTTTAAAAAGATACTCCTTATCTACTTAAAGACACCATATTTTTACCTTGCTTTTTTGTATTTTGTAAAAAATCTGGTACACGTATACACATATACATCTATTCTATCTATATAGAGTAAGGAAAAGAAGCAGAGTCTTTCAAAAGTTTCCTACAGTATATGGTCTGATGCTAAAAGTTATGAGGGAAGAGAATTGACCATGTGTGAAAATACATCTGTACACAGCTGGGATTTAAAGCTGATAGTAGCTCCTGGCTCTCTGTGAATCAAGAATGATGTCCACAAAAAGGCAGAATCATCTGCTCACCAGTGAAAAGGTAGAGAGAAAAAATGAGAAATCCACAGACACTGACTTGTTCCTAGCATTTAAATGAGTGCAATACTGTGCTGAAAGAATCATCTTGTCCTCATCTTTGCAGTGTTAACCAACCAAATACTTATAATACTGATTTTGTTTCTGAAGAGGTCTAAAGTACTAAGCCTACAGAATTACAAAGAATTAAAGAGAAAACCTGGCCTTTAATTCTTAAAAAAAAAAAAAAGCTTATTAGCAGCAAGTACTTAAGACTCAAAAAATACAAGCAACAAGAAATTATTAGTTCTAACTCTAACCTGTATCAAGATCTCCAATGACATAAATACTGGCTCCAATAGGTACAGCTCCATACACAAAAGAAGAACTCGTTGGGATACACAAATTTTGGTCATTTAAATAAATCCACCTGTAAAAATAAAAATAAGATTTTTAGCTTATTATGTTTGAGTGCACAAAGAAATAAGTTCTTTTTTCCAGCTTGAATGAAAAGCAGAGCATACAAGTTAACCTTCTAGTTAAGAGCTGGGAATTTTGTCTAGTTGACCAGCGCTCACAGCAGTAGCAGTTACTTTCATTGGCTATTTGGGAGATAGGGAATACTTTACTTTGAAGTTACTTTATTTCAGCACTGCTCCACTCATCTGTTAAATTTCTCAAACATTTCGTGCAGCCACTCAGTAGGCTCTTCTGGAAGGCAGTAGGCACAGAACAGAGTCTGTTCTGCAATTGCTACGACAGTCAATGTTCCCTCCAGGGACAATTTTACGCAACTTTGTCTTAAAATCAGCATAGCCATAAAAGCATAGAAATCTCAACAGTACATAGCAGGGGAAATTACACGTTGCTATAGCAAGGCCTTATTACTAAGCAGTGCCTTCCCTCATAATTCCCTATCTTCAATTGTACTTGGAGAAAGACAAGAAATCCCATGTGCAGCACAAGGAATGCAGCACTTAGCAATACTTAATTTTAAACAAGGGACAGAAGTTTGAAACTCTATGTTAAGGGATTCGAGGAAAGAAGAGAACTGCACTCGCTGGAAGTGAAGCAGAACTACCCCACCACTTACCAGACTCTTTTCAGTTGCTTTCTAGCTTCTACCACAGTGTTAAAAATACTTTATGTTCACTTTTAAAATACCTCCATATCTGCACTACATCAGCCTGACCTTCCCACAGAGCAAAAAGCACTTTTCTACGTTAAAGCCTTTGGAAACCAGTCCTAGGAGACACACTGGTTTATAAGCATGGCCCATTTATCCAGCTGTGTTACTGTCTTCCCTATGGCTCAAAAAACAAATTTCTGCTGGTTTCTGCTGCACTTTTGCAGATGTTGGCATAGTTACTATTTACAGACCCCTCAGAAAGTCAAAACTATTTTAGGTGGCTCCTTGTAGGCAGGGAGGAGTCCAATACTTCAGTATTTTGCAGAGAACAGAAATTTGAAAAACCTTTTACAAGTGTTTCATTGCCATACCTGATTACTTTGAGGGAAAGTTAGGAAATATCCCCATGGAAACTGTCGGCCCTTGAAAAATCTGTATCCTCTTAACTCGTGACTCAGAAGTAAGGCTCTTCCCTGACACTGAAGGAGATGCTGATACATAGCCATTATCTTGCTGAGAGAGATCAAATTCAAAAGGCCACATTAAAGGATAAGCTGCCTGTCACTAGAGAAAAGATGAGTGTCTGCAGAGAGCACGGGAACGTGTCGCTGCCGCACAGCGTGGCAGGCAGGGAACACCAAGGAAAAGCCTGTCATTCCCAAAGCTCGTTATGCAGCAACACACCTCGTATTAGCCCTTTTCCCCACCTTACTGTGTAATGGTGCACATGCAATACTCTCATTGTATTAGCACTTGCAAGTTACCTCAATTTAGTTGAGCAAACAGCAAAAAAAAAAAAAAAAAAAAAGGAAAAAAAAATTATGTCATAGCAGGGAAAACACACAATGAGTGTGCTGAGCTTCAGCACGCACCACAGTGAGGAGCTGTTAAACTGAAAAGCAGAACTCTTCCCAAAGGGGTTAGAAGTGATCAGGTTTCAAAAGGACCGTCATGGCCATAGCGGACCATGTTCACCCTGCAGATGTACCCGAGTTAATCTGAAACTCAGGGCAACTCGGCCCTCACGAGGTCGAGCTAAAGCTATGAAATAACACGGCTACACAGCACCCTCTTTTGGTGACTGACACCCCTCCAGGGCTGACACCAGTAGCCCTATGAAAATGGGAAAAAAAAAAAAGAGTTTCTAAGCAGGGTTATGAGCACTTAACTACAGATGCAAAGGCGTTAACTGTTCCAGTCCCTCGGCCTTGCGTTTCTGCTGCCCTGCACACAGCCCATGAGCAGCCTGCGGTGCAAACACAGGTTCCTAAGCTCCAGTTACAGAAGCAGAGACACAGCCTGGGTACCCTGGCCACGCAAGGGAGGCCGCCTGCCCCGGCACGTGGAGCCTCACTGCTTGCTGCCACCTCGCCTTCCCCTCCGCCAGCACAGCTCTCACTGCTCTCACGCTCTGCAGGATGCTACTCTTCAATAGAACCGGTTACCTGTCCTAAATGTGCATCTAACAACACAAGTTTGGCAGGAGGAGAGGCGAAAAGCGCCACCAACCCAAGACCAAACTGCCTGGAATATTGTGAAGGCAGATTGGCAGCATGGGGGAAGAAATACTGATGCTTCCACGATCACCAATAACATAACGTATCGCCATCCAAAAGTTGAAGTAACTGGATTTTTGTTTTATCTTTGCATGAGTCTAGAAACATCTCTGGGATGCCACCAAGTGAAAAAGGTTTAGCTGGTAGCATTTCCAATATAGTTACAACTGTACTGAAGGCAGTAGGTGGCAGTGAGAACTCACCTACACCAAGGCTGGGACTTGCAAACTTCTAATTACACTTGAGAAAAAACTTAATCGGTGGCAATGAAGGGGACTAGCAATTTGCAGTCACTGGTGAAGATCTTGAGCCATTTACCAGCTTTCCAAAAACAGAGCTGGTCTGGAAACATCTCAAGCACAACAGTGAGAAACAGCAACTGGGAAGTAGGGAAGCATTTCCCAACGGGACTCTCTCCTTGCCCAGCAGTTTATTTGCTTTAATATTTCTCTGCATACCCAAAGGGTGAGAAGTCATTACAGAACATGAGGAGTAATAAGCTATAATAAGTTTGCTTCTTATAGCTACATTACAGAGTATTTCTTTCCCTCCAGTTTCTTTTGATTATAATTGTTTATTTTGGACAGTGCTTAGAACAGAGAAGATATTTTCATGCAGAAACTGAAGTCTTTATAACCAGATATTATGAGAAAATTGTATCATAAACTTACACTCTATTATTTTCATGTGCTTTTATAAAGGGCACAGTCATAAATCAATCTTGACTGTGTCATATAAACATACTAATCTCTTACACTGTCAACAACTCTTGACATATCCAAGAGTAAAGTCTTATTTTTAATGTGGTTTCTAAAAAAGCAAAACGTACAATTTATATTTACATGCAAAAAGAAAGCATGGGTGGAATCCCAGCCTGCCAGTTATGCCTGGAAAATAAGCTTAACTACAAGCAAAGTTGTAGTAGGGCCTGCAGCAGAGGGAATTATTGCTACCTAGTCTTGCACTCCACAAGCAGGCCCTAGGAACCCAGCGCATGAGTAAAGAGGGGATGACAGCAGTGCTGGGAGCTTAGGGAAACTGCAGAGTGCAGGTGAAGAACCAGGCCAAACACGTCCACGGTCATGGTGCTTCCCCTCTTCATGGAGGGACAGGGCTTCCCACTGTAGCCTTTAATACACCAAGGCCCAGAATGGCACCCAGCAGGGACATGCAACTACATGACACAGTAGGGGTGTTACAAGGTAAAATGAGCAATGAGTGCACAGCAAAGGCCTAATATGCCTATTAGCATCTAATGCTTTTAAGAGGAGGTGAAAAGGACAGATGAGCACCTAAGTCATGTATTTCCTATATTTATGTTACCTTTTAAACTCATCATGATAGAACTCAGATTTGCAAGTCACCATCTCACTCGCTTGACTGTCATCACGACTCCTGACGCCACCAAACACGTAAAGCTCAGAGGCAACTCCACAGGCCACTGCACCAAATCTGAGAACCCAAATAGGAACAGAAAGTCATAATGTATCTAAACCGCTCTGCATAGTCACATGAACCTTCTCCATTCTGGGCATCTTACATATTCAACAAGATTAGATGAGTCACGGATATGAGCTGTAAGTCAGACCAGGCAAAAGAACAGAACAATAAAGCATTTATGTGAGGACAAAATTCTGACATTCCAGTTGAACTAGTTTTCAGTTTGAGGTTTGCATCAGGGCTGCTTTGCTTATAATATAAGGAAGTATTTGACACATTACTGAGCCACATTTTGGCACTACAACAGGCCGCCGTGATTCAGAACGGCAAGGTGAAACTCACAGGAGTCCATAACAGGTATCTTGGGTATTCTTCAAAGAAAAAAAAATAACTTCCTCTGATTAGAGGACCAGCACCTCAGCATTAAAAGAACCACACAGGTTATCAAGTAGACAGTGACGCAACCCCAATGACAAGAGCAATCAACTTCTTAAAAATAGAAAAACATAAACCCAAGTCTCTAAATACACTTTTCTAACTATTTTGGAAGGTTTCGACTCATTATATTTTTGTAATCTTGATTTTTTTTTTTTTTTTTCTATTTTCACCCACCTTCTCTCCTTTAGAGGACAGATTGCTGTCCATTGCTGTGTCCTAGGATCATAACACTCCACAGATTCAAAGAGTTTTCCATAGGAGCCACCACCCATTGCATAGATTTTCTTCTTCATAGCTGCATAGCAGCCAATCTTGAATGAATAAAAAAAAGAACAGACCTAAAGTTGCACACAATATCAAGAGCTCAAAACTAAGGAATCTTGTTTAGCAGAGAGAGTTAAGTGCTAGGGGAATAAAAAAAAATCTTATCAGGAAGATTGATCAAAATAAATAAAACACTTTCTAAGCAACAAGGCAGACAGAAGTCTTAATGAAGCTCACAATCATTGAGTTTTTAAACAAATAGTCTCTGAGCACAAGGGGAAAGGTAGGGGAGAACTACCACCCTGAACATTAGGCCATTTATCACCAAACCAAGGGAACAAAACATGGCCAAACTGAGGTTCAAGTACTGCTCATATTGGCATATTGTTCCTACACTGTTCCAGCTCAATTTGTACTGTGTTGCCTTCAGTTTAATTTCACCTTATCATCTGCTTTGTAATAAATTATCAAAAACAATGTCTGCATAAAAAGTTTATTTTCTCTGTAGTAAACAGCAATTAAGTCAATTATAAAGCCTTAAATTATTATATTGTTTAAATGCTTGCTTTTGTACCAAAATAGAAGCAACGTTTTCTCCTTAAGATTTATTTTTGTTGCTCAAAAAAACTGTGACATGAACAACAGTCATCCTACATCATTCTGAATGGCAACAGTTCAACATGCAGCATTCAGAAAGGACTAAGCATCTTCCTCCTGCCACTTTCTAGGTGCTTTACATTATCCACTGATCTCAAGGGAGGCAAGAAAAAGCAACGTGACATCTTAGAAATAACTTTTTAAAATCATGGAACTTCAAAGCTGAGAGAGGAGTAGGCCTCTGGCCTCAGACATTCAGCAATAAATTATGCTCTAATACATGATCATACAAAGCAGTTCTTACCTTTCTAACCATGGTCAAGTCTGGCTGCTTGGTCCAGGTCCGCTTATAAATATCATAGCTCTCCATAGAGATGAGTTCCCTTTCGCCATCCTCACCTCCCAGAATATAGAGAATTCCATCAATCTCTACCACGCCAAAATTATGACGTGCCTAAGGAATAAAGTCAACATTGTACTGATGCATTTACAACAACAGTTATGTTTTAGCATCCTTTCTTCCCCCCAAATCTGTCAGATATGTGCAGAGACTCTGCTATTTAAAAATATCTAGAAAAATATTTTTTAAATCTCTGAAGAAAACAGTATTCAGACAGAACAGCAAAACCAAGAGAGATCATGATGAAATGCAAAAATAATGCTTAGTTGTGCTTCCTTTCCCATAGACGAAGTTGCTGTTGTCAGAACTGGGACCCATAATTCTGCAGAAAGGCAACGTCCTTTTTCTGCCACGGGAGCACGCTTCACTCAACCTTGCTCATAGCAAACAGGAAAAATAACGCATCATATCTACAATTGTGGGCTTCCTTTAGGTGCAGTTAGAGCCATGCCCGCAAAAGCCTATGCTGAAGAAAAACAAACTACAATTTCTTAATAACCTAGATTGATTTAACAAAACATATGTATATGTAAGATATATGTTTACATATAATAAACTGTTACTTTTCAATGGAATGCAAACATGAAGAGGAAGTGTTAGCTCAAACCAAAATTAAAAATAAACTGTGTAAGTCAAATTCTGTAGTCCTTGGTCTATCTCTGCATAGCCCAGTGCTCTCATCCATATAATGAATTCTCTTGTGGGAAAGGAAGTATGTATATTTTTAAATCAGAAATTACATAAACATGAAGAACACTATATGACCATATACACTTTATGAATGTGTAATACATGAAATTGTGTAGTTCAGCTGTACTACACAGCTTGGCCAATAGACAGCATTTTCTAGATCCTATAGTCAGTATCAGACCCAAAGTAATTATAATAAATAAATACAAGGCAATCTGTGCCATGATTTTGAAAGCATAAGATGCAAATGACTGGAGGTTCAGAATAAAATTTTGTAGAAGCAATTGAATAGTTTGCTGAAGTGAAAAATTAAATCCCAAGAGGTAGATAGTGATCTTGCCTCGTTCATTGGTGGCAGGGAACTCCATGAATTGGAATCTGGATCATACTTCTCTCCAGAGCTTAGCGTTGCCTTGTTTTCATCCTGACCACCAAGCACAAATAAAAATCCTTCTGTAAAACAAAATGTAACGTGATCTTAAAAAACAAGATTCACTTGGCAAGACCACAAGCCTGGTTAGCTGCACCTTGGAATTTATTAAGAGACTTAGCGTAGTTATGGGTCAAATTCTGGACTAGGGAAGGTAACATGTATGTTTAACTGTATTCCACTCTATCACTGAAGATAATTTTCAACAAATTGAGTGATGCAGCAGCTAACTACAATTTTCTTAAACCATGAAATGTGCCTGGAGGGACAAGTGTATCAGACTAACACAAAATAGAGAAACTATTCCACAGTGTTCAAGTGACAGGGATTATCACAAAATACAGTGGTTTTCTGAGCAGACAAGGGAGAAGCAAGAAATAATCCCAGTGCAACTAATCTTGAGGAAAAAAAATATTATAAATGGCACCTCAGATTGAGGCATTGCTAAGTCACCATACTATTGCCTTACAAACACAAGAGATACCCTTTTACCTGCTGACAAGACTCCATGATTGATCCGTGGAATACTCATCGGAGCGAGTTCAATCCAGAGCTGCCTGTTGGGATCGTAAAGAGGACACATGCACCGCATCACTGAGGTGGGTTTCCGTGACCTGAACACGGAGGGCAGGTGGGAAAGCAGAAGAAAACGAAAACAGAAAAACATGCCCAGGTTTATTAGTTAGTTGCCAGCAACTTTGTCCAAAATAAACACAACTTGAAACATATTCATAAAGTGTGGCACTTTCCTAAAACAGAGGGGTTTCAATAAATTTGACTTGCAGGTCAAATGTGTGTAAATCTGCGTACAGACTGGAGACATAAAAAGCAGGTTCACCACACTGCACCTCTACCTGCTGAAAACAATTTGTAAATGAAGAGCTTCTAATTAACTAAAAAGCTCAGATATAACGTATTAGCAAACTCACAGTAAAGTGATACGCAAACTGAAGTGCAAAATTTTATTTGCATGGTTGATTGCACTTCTATAAAGAAGAAAAATCAAAATGCCAAATTCATTTTAAAAAAGGATAAATCCCCCGCCTCTACTGTGGAGAATAACTCTGTGGAACAGAACTTTTCACCGGCATCTCAGATGCACCAACTAACACTTTTCTCTGGAACCACAGCTATTATAAACAAAACAGTTAAGACAAAGAACACTATTATCAAGATTTATTATAGATGGTTTTCAGATTTTTTTTTCATCATTTTTGTGCTTATTTTGGCTAAAATCTATTCCATTAAAACACATCCAACACCTCCTCAGCAGAGCACATACTACTTCAAGTTTTTACAAACCTAAGCAAAAAACCTTAAGTATAAAATTAGACTTAGATCGATAATATCTACACAATCCTTTATATGCATAAATCTTTAATATTAAAAATTATATATTGAACTTGAAGAAAAGGGTCAAAAATTAACTGTTCATCGTCAAATCATTTTTGGTACTTTAAAGGTACTTCAGGTGCGTTTGATTAACTTAACCATCGGAAGGATCAAACAGTAAGCACATGCACATTAAATGTATATACTGTTGCCATTCAGTGTTTTCAAACGTGCTGTAAATACTACCCGCTGCTATTTCACTGTGTGCATTAAGGCTGCTCAGTACTTACACCCTTTCTTCACCCCCGACGGTCACTATACATTCAGAGTAGCCCCTGGGCTTGAAGGAGGCCAGCATGGCCTCTCCCTGCTGCGGGGGCGTGAGGGGAATGTTGTTGCATTCCTTGACGATCTCCCGAACCAGCGGCTCGCTCATCATCTGCTCGCGCAAATACGTGGCATCCAAGCCCGAAACCCACACTGCTGACATAACATCCTTCATGTGAACCTGAAGAGCAGAAGAAAATTGCCAACGCATCACAAAACGCCACAAATGCACTTGTACATACAGAAATTCCTGTATTGATCAAAACTTGGAGTATCTGTGGTATTTGGAAGCAAGAATAAATTCTGCATTACAAAGTTAAAAAAGAGATGAAGTCTGCCAAGTTTCACTGAAAAGGTACAGCTTGCTTTCTCTCTACAAAAATAACACACCACCAACGCCAAAGAAGTTAAAGTCTTTACTGAATGCCTCTCAGAAAACAGCATCACAAACACAGCAGATAATACAACCCAAGCACAGCTTTCATTCTTTTGCTGCCATCCCCTCATCTGCATTTTGGCAAAAATCCAATTAATTATGCGAATGCACCAGCAGCCCTGGAAGACACGCATCTATTTTTAGCTCCTACCAATTAGAATATACATAGTTGAGTCATATTCAAAAAATAAACTCTTGGATATCCTTACCTTTCTTGACTCTGCATCATGAGAAATCCACCTGATCACTGCTTCAAAGACGTATCTTTCATTCCCAACATTGAGCTTTTCCATTGACAGCACTTCTTTCAATTTTTTTGGAGTCAGTTCCAAGAATTCTTCTGTGCTGCTGACATCTCGAAAGTGAGTTTCCAGATACTCTGAGGCAAGGTAGTGAACATGATGCAAACAATAGTGTAGTGCAAAGTCCCGAATACCAATACAGTTCTCAGCAGCTATACAACCTTCTAAAAACTCACAGCAGAGAGCTTTTAAATCTGTAAGCAGCAGGAGATCAGCTGCCTGTACCACATCTTGGATAGTTTCTTCATTTAGCCTGATCTGCAAGAATTAATTTAGAAGTTATAGCTACCATTACTCATTGCTACATGAGATGTCCACATTCATAACACTCATTCTCAGTGGCTGAGAGTGAACATTAACGCCAGTATAAAATTTATGAGATAGATGCAATTACTACACATTTATAAATGAACAGAGGACTGGGAAAGGCATTAACTTAACACAAGGTATTTGCAGAATTTTGTGCGTGAAGGAACAATGAAATTGCTAATCTAATTCAAGAACATAAAATGAATTAAAAAAAAGTATATCCAGAAAAGAACTCAGCTGCCTTTTCTTTTTGAAAGTTGAATCGATTTGGGAATCAATTGGCCTCCGAATTGACTGGACAACCCAGTGTCAGGCCCTATGAATGGGCCTGCTGCCACCGAAGACCCCAAAACTGGATGTTACAGGGAGCTGTAAGGAAAGTTGCTTGATGTACTAAAACATGCAAGTTCAGTGACAGGGTCTTAATCATCATTGCTACCAATCCAATTATCTCTCACTGTTCTAAAAGACTGAATATTTTATATTAGATTACTGAAAATATTATTTAAAGCAAGCATTTGATACTAAATCTTTTAACGGGTCCTCTCCCACTGTATCAGAAGAGAGACAGAGTTCTTGAAATGCTTAGTCTCCTTTGCATAGGCAAAGCCTAAGTGTGATTTACCGCTTTACAGAAAAAAAAAGTATCAGTTTTCAAAGTAACATTCAGAATAGGTTTATCTTTCTGGATAGCAGTGTTAAAAACTTATTTTGCTGAAAAATATCATTTTTATCTGGTTCTTTACCTGCCCACTGAAGATATAATCTAGTATCTCTTTCATGATATCAACAGATATTCCTTCAAGTTCAATCTTGTACGTTGAGCCATCATCCTTTGGAGGATTATAGTTCAATTTTGTTCTGAAAAAGGAAATTGGGAAAAAAAAAAAAAAAAAGGTCATTACCTAGGAATAGTATTTTCTTGTTTTTAAACAAGAAACAATCCAAAACAACAAGCAAGCTACAGACCAATTAACCAGTAACAGGTATGTTAAAACTCTGCAACGCGATTTGAAAATTCTGTTACTTAGGACAAAAGGGGTGCATTTGCGGTCTCAAGTATTGCTCATCACATTTCCAGACTGAACAATTATACGAGCCTTGCAAGCCTCTCTTGGCATCAAAGAGTCAAAGTAATTTTTTCCTGGCTCAGTCATCACAGATGTTCAAACTTCAATCAGGACTTAGTCACCAAGTACTGCTGATGGATGAAACGCAAGGATTTGCTTTGGTAATAGAGAAAAAAACAACACCCCCTGGTCTCCCCTCGCCCCAAAAGACATGAAACCCAAAAAAGTCATTAAAATGAGCACATGTGAAGAACAGAATGCACAGTAGCAGCATAAAATAGTAATACAAACAGAATATTTATGCGATTTATGATGTTATCATATCTGGCCACAACTGAACTGCATGCTCATAGCTCTAGGAACTAGACCCAGTTCTGCTGAATCAAGCTTTAAATATTAATCTAAACCATTGGACACTATTTATACATACATATACAGACACAAGCCATTAAAAAAGAAAATATATAAACAAATATAAATATATACACAGTCAGAAACCATTTGATGCCATTTTTGATGAGAAAGGCAGAAAACTGAAGGACCGAGACGGGGAATAATGCAGCAGTGCTGTCTTCCCATCACGTTAGTACAGAGACTTTTCCAGGAAAGAGCATTCCATGTATTGAGAGAGGAACACTCTCCACCCATCCAGGAAGAACAGTGATGAGAACTCTGAACACCCACTCTCACACAAGGAACTAGGAATACAACATAAAAGGACAAGAAAACTTGTTTTCACGGCCCGATAATATCGCTACATATATTTAAATAAAAGCCTTGAAAATATTTTCATATTCATTTGAATATACTTCTAACATTTAATTAGCTTCTTAATGTGAAAAACAATGCTAAGCTAAGCTGCAGATGTCTTCATTTGTCACTGATGTCCGCTATCCTTACACTGAATAAGGACATAAATATGATTTAGCTAAAAGTCAGATTCTGCTTTGCTTGCTCAGACTTAGAAAAAATTAGTTCCTCACAAAATAAGACACTACTCCCATTAAATAAGGTCCTGGTCTATAGAAAGTGATATCAAAGTGTGAATAACCATGATAATTTTAGCCCCTGGGTCAGTCATATTTGTGGACATTTCTCATAACTTCTCTAAGCTGCAAAATATCCCTCTCCAGTTATCTGGACACTCTCAGATTTAGCACTATTCTGATTCATGCACATGACTAAGCTCTCTGAAACTCAGCTTTTTCAGTCTATATTTGTACAGCACCTATCACAAGTTACACAAATAACAGCAATAACAAATTAGTAGGCTAGTAAGCTATTTTTTCCCCTAACAAGTGGGGAAAAAAGTATTCTGCACGACATGGAGGAAAGCACAGGCCACATTAACAGAAGCAGATCTGAGACTCGTCAGTTGAAATGCACCAAAACGAAAAGATAGTTGTAGAGATGTAGAGAAGCTGCACCTCGGTTCGCTCCATCCCGCCGCCGGTGCTCACACTCAGCACGCGGAGCACGCACATCTTTGTGCCTGCATGTTCCAAGTGAATGGGAGCACGCACTGACGTGCTCTCAACTCTAACACTGCTTTGACTCGATCGCTGGGTCTTTACACAGAACTTTTCAAGTCTACCCAACCTGTCTCAATTTTTGGTATGCCAATTATAGTTGAATTTTGAATTCCTCCACTTTTAATAGAGGCTACATCTTGTTGCTTGAAATGAAGTTGCATTCTTTATTACTTTAATATATTTTTTTTTCCTCAAAAATCTGCAGCATCCTTCCCAGAATCCGCAAGGAAAAACACACCAACACAGAAAGAAAAAGCGAAAAGAGACCCAGTGAGCTGGGATACTCTCTGATGAGGCAGAGACCTGGGTATTTCAATGCACTGTGGGTTTAAATCAGGTACGAGACACAGAAACAACAAACTGCACGCCAGCACTAATGGGAGATTAGTGTAAGGCCTGGCACGGTTTATCATTAACTTTCATCTTAGCATCACTCGCACACACCCAAGCTAAATCACCTCCTCGCATGGACTTTACACGACGCCTCCTGGAAACAAACACGTGTAGTTCAGAGTTTGGGGCCTAACCAGTTACTGGACTCGATGCTCTAATTGCTGCATGTTATTTTAGGCCGCATTTGTTTATCTGAAGGAGGGCAGGGTGGAAAAGCACTTGTGCGAACCAAAGAACACAAACATCTAGCAGGAAAAAAAAAAAAATTCTTTTCCTTCCAATAGCCAAAATGCAAATCCTAGTAACTCCAAAGTTACTTGGGATAAATGTTAACATCATTCAAATACATCACAGTTCGTTTCAATTGGAAACTTCATGGAACCACCCTGAGAAACAGCAACTACCTCACCTATCGGTCCCGTACTTCTTTGTTTAGTTAAGTTACTAAGTTCTCTCTCTCGACAGAGAGATTTCCAGACCACAGCACAAGAACCACTGCCCAAGAGCAGCTGGAGACAACTTCTTGCACCTTCAGTCAGCACTGCAAGGCTGGGGGAGGAAAAATAAAACCAAAAGGTGGAAAAAGGAATGGATAACTAGGTTTAAGATTCCAAAAAAGTTTAAGAAAAGCTAAGGAAGAATAATGAGAAAATTATAAGTTCATGTAAGAAAGCAGGAGGAGGAAGCAGGGTAAGAGAAGGGCGACACCGCCCCTTGCATCACTCACTATCAGTTGCCATCCACACCCACTTCCCCACCTCACTAGCCAACTCTGGCTTGGGCATCCTTGTCACCACACAGGCAACTGGGAAGAAAGTTTCCAAATGTGTTTGTTCCTAGGTCAGATGGAATGAGAGCAGGCAGCAGGTCCCCAAAGCTGCTGTAACTTGACTTCTCCAGCAAATTCCACTTAGGAAAAGTCCCAATCTCGAACAGAAGGTTTCGGTCTCCCTCCCCTCCCAGGGAGGGGCGTTTTCTTTCCCTGTTCTGCTCTTCCCTGCCATGATTTGTTCAGACCGATTCACAGGAACAAAACTCGGCAGTGGAAAGGACCAAGTCGTCGCACAAAGTTCTGTCCAGCTGCAGGATGATCACTTCCAACGCCAGCACCAGAGCTTCTCCATCTGCATCACACTTCTGATCACTCCAAGCACATTTTAAGTTGCCAAACCACAGGACAAAAGGTTGCTTCAGTCTTCCTTAAGGCAGATGAAAGATGAGAAGATCAAGAATTAGAAGGGAAGAGAATCTCAAAGCCCACCAGGAATGGCATTACCTGAGAGAGGAATGCAGACAGGAAGAGATGCACGCACAGCTGCAAAAAGCTTCAGAGAAAAATATAGAAACACCCCAAATTCCTTTGTGCCATTTTCCTAAGCCTTTTAATTTTCAGCAGCTTGACTCTGTACTTTAAGCACTTTAGAAATTTATTTTCATTTTCTTCCAATTATAAAAGATAGTCACCGTAAGACAAAGCTGCTCCTAATTTACACAGGAACATAAATCAAATGTTCTACAAACACAGCCCAAGCATTATGAAATCTCTTATATCTGTCACAAAAACAGTCTGGCGTGTACCAAGCATAAAGACAAGTGCAGTATTACAGAAACACAGATTCAAAATCTACTCTTCCACCACCTTGCTTAACGAATATAGTCTTAGGGAGTCACCAAGGTGTTACTGGATAACACAGTACAAGGGGGAAAAAAATTCAGGCTGCTCCTCTGCCAGGGTAAGCAACCAACTGAGCAAGACAAATCCAGGTCTGAACCCAAAACTCTCCATAGTTCTCAAACTGATTTCCTATTTGTTCAGCTTGATCTCCAAGGGTTGGCTTTTCTTTTTGCCTTTTTTTTTTTTAAAAAAAGATACAAGTAAAGCTCATTTAGAAAGTGGCCTTGCACCTGAAAACTTCTTGTTCTTATCTTTTATGTTTGACCTCAGAAGAGGGGGGAAATAAAATGAAAGACAAAACAAAAGACTCAAACACCACATATAAAGTTTGCTTTCCCAATCTAAGCAGACATAATTCTGTGGGAATAGTTTTATCTTTAAAGTCTGTACTTTATTTGCAAAGTATTATGGAAAGATAACCCAATGTGCTTCTCCAATAGTGACATAAGTAACTGTATAGTTCTTGGAATGCTTTAATCCTTGGAGTGCTGGTACATTTGTACCTAATCAGGTAAAGAAAACATCTGCCAAGATTACACCCTCACAAAAAATATATCCAGACCACATTCACCTCAAGGAGGTTTGCAATATTTATAGTCAACAGCAATTGGAAAATGTGGGAACCACAGCCAGTTGCCTTCTTTTTGATAGTTTACTGTAAGAAAAGAGCAAATGGTAAAATAAATCAAAACTTTTAGCACTACAATGATGGGAAAAGTAGCCAACAGTGCAGCTCCACTGACCTGCTTATAAAGCTGCAGTACAATGTCAGAAAGAACTTTTAAGAGACAAGAGAGAAATATCTTTCATTTAGCAAGACAATTTCTTTCAAAAGGAATGATTTTGCTCCAAACAGACTAACCCTAAGGGCCAGTGTATGCTAGAAAAGCTTTGCCAGTACTGTGACAACAGGACTGAAAGAGCAAAATAGTCCAAGTCAAGGAGTCATTTTGCAACATAGCTTTATAGCAATCTGCACCACTATTTTGGCCTTCTCAAGAAAGCATTAAAAAAAGAAGTCACACCTCTAACCAAAGTTGCCAGCAAAGACATGCACTGAGACTAAAACATGCTCATAGATGTGACTCAGGCCCAGGCTAGAACAGGATCCCTATCAGGCATTAGGGAGCACCAGAAACAGCTAGTCAGTTTTCCAGCTCTTGCATTAGTCGGGAGAAAACTTAAAAACTCCAATTTCAATGGCAACACCACCAGTTTGATCTCTTAATCTGGGCTTCCCTATATGGGGTTCTGAATCTTACAGGTCTGCCTTTACATCCCTCTTACACCCTTCTCCCACCAATGCTAGTCTTTCTGCATACAATAAATATATACTAAATACACCATTAAATAGGTCAAAAACAAAAAGACGACGCAGCAGTCTACCCCACCCTCTCCTCTCCTCCAAAAAGCCATTTTACAACCAAATCAGTAGGTTTTCTTTGAGGTCGCACCCTGGCCTTTAGCAGCAGGCATAAAAGGCTGTGTCTCCACCACACCCTGCTCCAGGTGCCAGCTTCCCCAGCACTCTGTCTGTGCCTTGCTTTTTGAGATTATCTGTACCTGCAACTTCAGGTCTCAAGGCACAGGCAACTTCACAGCTCAGCGTAAAAGGCTGGAGAAGTTGCCTTGCTTTGTTTGAGAGGAAGATTGACTAGGAGCCAGTTAAGGTTTGCAATGAACAGAAAAATCAAAAGTCAGAAAAATTTTATAAGTTGGTCACAGTAGAGAAGGAAGCGAGTCCTTCCACAGCAGCGCAAGGTCCGTGTCCGAGGCTCGTGGGCTCTGCTCAGCACAGGGCTTGTTTACCCTGAAAATCTGAATCTTGATTACACTGATCTCATCCCGAGTTAGATTGGAATCTAAATGAGATCTACTCCCAACCAGCAGGTCTTGCCTAAACATGTGAGTTAGCCATAAGTAGAGAGCACGTGCTCAGCTAACAAGGGCTCCATGAGTTCTCAGAGCCTTAAGCTCTGATCCTGGTAAGTTGACTCTAGGTCAACTTGCAGAAAATGAGAGAAAAAAAAAGAATATTTTTTTAAATCATAGCAGTGAGATTACAAACAAGTCACTAACACAAGCAATGCAAAGGGGCAGGTTCAGGCTGCAGATGGCTTAGGCCAGACACTGGTCTGCAGCACAAAATGAGGCCGTATGGCTGCAGCTAATTCTGCTGCCTTGTCATAAACCACAGATTTATGATGTGTCATCTTGTATAAGAAATACCTTTTACAGCAGGACACTTCTGGGACAGGTTTGTGAATGCATTAATCTCATACAAAAAATTTTGAAATGCGACTTCTGTGCCGCTGAATCTGAAAAGGTTTGTTCTGTTTTAATGTATAATAGCCCTTTTCCTTAGCAGGCAGGAGCTGCATAACATGAAGCACTGGTCAAAACATCTTCTCGGTCAACTAAATCAGTGTGACACTTGTGACATTTTTTGTGCTTCATGGGATGCTCAAGTTCACTCACTGAATAGATGATTCATCAGACTTTCAGTCCACATAAACTGAAAAGTACACGCTACTTTCTACTCACAGAATCAGTCTATGTATCAGGCAGCAGGTTGGACCCAGGACTTGCTGTGAAGGAGGAAAGCATTTGTGGAATATAGCTTTAAAATAACAATTGAACATTAACTTACCTGAAAATGGGCTTTCTGTCAAGTTAACTCTGCTTTTAAATTTAATAAAATGCTTTCTTTAAAGAAGCAACGGCAACATGCCCACATTGTTAAATCTGGGGTTTAAAATATTGAAGAGTGTAGTGCTGCACGGTGTTTCTAATAACCTAAACATTTCCATGATTTATTGCAATCATATTTGGAAAGCATTGATGAGCTCACCAAGGAAACTTCTTTTCATCAGTTCTTTATACCTCCTTAGAGCATATCAACAAAAATGGAATCAGAGCAACTAGGATTTCCACAACTATAGAGAAAAAAGAACACCTAAAATTAAAGTGCATGCAAAATGCTACAGGACAGTGAGAAGAGGGAAACAATGGCCATGTTTCTGCAGGAACCCAACTGAGGAAAGCATCAAGCTAAACACACTGGGACCTGGAAAACTGAGGTCTGCCATACCGCAGGAAAAAAAAATGGCAGAACCAATAGAAAAAGGAAATAGAAGCATGGATTTCACTGGCACAAGAAATGAGCCAAGAGTCTACAATTCAGAAGACTAAAAATGTCCATAACAATAGTTGGTTTAAGTAGTTTAAAGCCACTCAGGTGATATAAACCAACATGCCTCAGGACACAAAACAGTCACTAAGTATCTGGCATTGGGAACTTACTTCCTTGACAGGTAACAAATAATTTCAGAGCTCTCGATAACAGGGGTTTTTTTGTTGTTCCTTTGCTCAGCTACAGTAAGCAGCAACAAAGACTAAATTGGGGAGACAGAACCCAGGCTTCAGCATGACAGCGCACAGGGTGAGAGACCTTCCTACCACCAAAGGAGCTTGAAGGAGCAGTGACGAGATGAATTATCCAAGACCATCAAACACAGTCTCAGTAATTCTCTTGCTTGCAGTTCCTTGTCTGCCGCCAGGACCAGCGCAAGCAGAACAGACTGAACCAAGCAAATGTGCAGAGCACTCAGCTCTGCATTCCTTCCCCCAGACAAATCAGCACCTCCAGAAAAGCCCTGTTCCAGCCACAAAACCACTCTCAAGCATACAAGAAAAATGATTAACAAAAATGTCTTCTTAACACTAAAGATTGTGGCAAACAAGGCAATTAGCAAGGTGTAAAGGTTACCTAGAGAGTGTCAATTACCCAGACATCCCAAACATGTCCATTCTGCCACGCCTCTCTCCAGCCCGGCTCGCCTCGACGCTCGCACGTACACTGCGTCTCCGGACACGGCCAGGCCACCGCATCTCAGCGCCCGTCCCCTGCACAGGCAGCCCAACCACATCCTCTTCTGCCCCAGCCGGATGCACGGAGCAGCCCAGCCGGATTTGCCCTCCCTTCTGAGCAGGGCAAGAGGCTTTTTGCTTCCTTCCTCCAGGCCATCTTTTAGGGGCTTGTTAGGACAGGAGCCCAATTAACAACTCTATGCAGGCCCAGTTCAGCACTTTTCAAACTCTTGTCATAAGCTCCTGCTGAACCCTCGCTGTTGTTGCCCCCAGTTACTTGCCAAGACCTAACACAAAGTGAAACACTCCACTTGAGCTATATGCCCTGTACACACTGCTCCTGTATTTGGCCGATATTTCAATTTACTGCTTCTCAAAATTATAGACACTTTGCAAAGAGCAGCTAATTTGGATATAGCTAAAGCAGCACAGATGACACTTCAGTTTCATGGGGAACCAGTTTCCCATTAAAAAAAACAAATAAAAAAAAGCTTTAAAACACCTTGCACAGCTCCCCAGGAATCCAGCATAAATCCCTCATAAAAAAATGGTGAATATGGCTTGGCTTTAAATCCTCCCTGGTGAAGCAGCTGGGCCATCTCCTGCACTGAGGCCATGCAAAGAGCCGGCTGATGGAAAGAGAGGAAAGGCACCAGCCTGGGACCTGAAACCAGCACGGAACAGTTCTCTTGGGAAACAAGGTCCCCAATACCAAAGCACCTCCTGACTAACAGCAGTTACGTTGCAATTTCAGTGTTAGCCTCAAGTAGATTGCATTTTGGAACACTATTTAAAACATCTTTTTAGAAACGTCGGCATAAATTGAACAGGCTAGGAGGAAACCAACAGTGGAAGCAACTGGTCCATATTGGCTTCTACCTCACATTGCTGCTACCTGTCAGACGGGATCATTACAGGACAAAAACTGCCCAGCAGCCAAGGCTGGCTCTCCTAGGAAGCTGCAGAGCACATGTCACATCCCAGCCACATCCCACATGTCTCACTGGGGTTAGCAACACTCGGGTAAATTCACGTAACAATGAAGTTTCAGTGTCTCCCTTCTCATAGACTTTGGGACAACTCAAAACATAGCAAGGAAATACTGCTTGCTGCAAAGAAACACGGATCCAGCAAGAGGGTTTCCAAGCAGAGCTCCATGAAAATCAGCTGAGCAACAGCACAAGGGAGAGCCTGCTAGCTGTGCAAGGGTCTTGCAAGGTCAGCTGCTCTGTGAGGTTCACGGGACAGCAGAAGCCTGAAGTGAACAACTAAGAACACGTAAGTATGGCCACGTTACTTCTCACCAAATCCAATTTGGAAAAAAGAGTGCAGTGATTTAAGTAAGTGGAAAGTAATATGAACTTATTTTGCATTTTCCAGGTAAGCATAATAGAGCTCTGACAGAAAAAGAAAGACGAAAATATGGTGGTAGATCCTTAACTAAGTTCAGGGAGCCTTGCAGAACAGTACTGCATACATATATCCATCTGCAATCTGTTCGCACATATGTGTGACAATAAAATATGCCAAGATAGCAAAATACCCTTCATTTGATTTTAAATACTGTGCTATGGACAGATTAACTGAACAATCAATGTGTAACATTGTTTACCTAGGAATCCGAGTTCAAACACTCTCCGTGTTAAAACAGTTTTTCTGAGCACCCTGGTATGTAGGCTGGTATCTAGCACGCTAGCAAATTATTAAGAGCAAAATCTTAAGAGAAGAGCTACAAGCTTCAGCTGGCCACAAACTACTCATGCTAGACAGCAAAAGATCTATTCAGAGGAGAACATTTGCTCCTACTGCTGAGGATACCAGGAATACTTGCACCAAGCCTATCCTATAAAAGGTTTGTGGATATATGCTACTACCTATGCCAAATTTCCCAGTGTAAACACAGTTTATCCTGCCAAAAGCTCCCTTACGCCTGTGTAACTCATACCAGGTTCACAAACGAAATAAGTGAAAACCCACACGACTCTGGCAGTAGAATTTTCTCTGTATTAAGGATATTGTAGGACAAAAACTGCGTTTAGGGGGAAAATAGTGCAGATGCTGCTGATTTGTTACAGCACAAGAAAAGACATGGGCCAATTGGGCTCCAGTTTAACATCCCTGGGCCGCCCAGCCAAATCCCGCTGAGCCAAACCATGTCTGTCTGAGGGCAGCGTCTTCATTTGGGATTCTCCTTTTCTCAGGCTTGGGAGCAGACCACAAGATGTCAGAGACAGGCAGGGAGACTTCTGGTTTTTGCAGGCAGCGGGATTTGCTCTGGGGGCACACAGAGGGAGGAGATAAGCCCGCACATTTAGGGCAGCTCTGTGGGAATTCACACAGCCACCCAAGAGCTCACTGTCCTCGGAGCTGCAAGGGACTTGGCTTTAAGCAGCTAAGACCTCAAGAATGAAACTATCACAAAAATTAAAGTCTTGCTGGTACCACAGACAGCATTTTTTCCCCCATAAATCCAGCATTTTTTTCCTGTATTTGCAGAACTAGGCTAGGGAGGACAGACAGATGGACCTGCCACACTGGTAAGACTGCTGCATGTTGCTGCTTCATCTTCGCGTCTTCCCTCCTCTTCCCTCCAAAGCTGCCATTTGAGCTCCATGGATAATTCAGTTGCCAAATAGCCAGAGGGAAATCACACCACTGTAATTTACAAGTGTCCCACTCACTAGTCAGCCAAAATACCTCCATGCAAAACCGAAAACAAGTAGCGTGCCTCTCGCTGCGGCTACACAAATCCTTCAGCACCCAGACTCTGCTCACACCCAAGCCGCCCCCTCAGAAGATCCCATGCTTCCCGATTTTCCCACTCACACCCTAAACGAGGCATTTGTGCCAACGCTATGCAGCTTCCCTGTTTGCCCTCCAGCTTGCCCCTAGTCAGGGGCACACAGAGATGTAGCCAGAAAGAGAAGGTAGAGCCAGCTAACCCCACCACTGCCGGCTGCACATCTCCCATATCCACTCGTTTTTCTACCCAATAATACCTCTGAAGTTAGTTACTAGATTTTCTGAGCTTTATATTGGAAAAACCCAACCCAAGTTACTTAACAATTGAAGACTTAAACAGACTACAGTACCAAAGCACGCTGGCCATCAAATCACCTAGCCACCAAATACACTTAATGCATAATTCACAGATCTCCTCTAGGAACTTTTTACATAAAAGTTACATCAATCATTTTATTAAAAATGCCCTAAAAACCATTTTTTCAGTACTAAATGGCACTAAATATTTGCAGAAATTAAGAACAGGCTGAAGGTGAGTTCCATCTTTAAGAAGAGCCACCAGAATGTTAATTTGGTCTTACAAACTTGCATCTCCCATAGGAACACCCTACTTGATCATTTCTATCCCATAATAACCCCATAGAGATTGGGCTGGATGTCCCTTCCAACTCCAAAGATTCTGTGATAATAAGAACAAGTGGCATAAGAAAGACCCAGAGTGGTGGAAAGAAGGGAGACAAGCAGCATACGTAAAAACTGGGCTCTGCACAAGCAGGTAAGACAAATGCATTGCCTAATGTGCCATAGAAAAACTTGGTACGTGTTATTTATGGCTCACTACCTGTTGCGAGCACAAGCAGGAGATGAGTAAGCTTGAAAAAAAGAGGTATTTATATATAAGTACATGTAACCTACATTCACACATAGCTAATGAGTTTCTTGATGGGATCTGAACCCAAACAATTTTAAGTTTAAAACAACCACAACTCTAATGACTGTTTTGTTGTTGTTAATGCAGTTACGGCTGCCTCTTCACATACGCTTTGTCAGCTCACGCATCCCAGAACATTTTTAAGAGACGAATGACAAAATGCAATGCTTAAAGATGAGATTCTGTGAATAAGATCTTTTCTGTGGAATAATTTACAATATCATTTAATTAAGTAGCCTTTTCGCAGCAAAAGGCAGCACAGCTCGTAAAAACGCATATGATAATAGCAGAGATGCAGATTTTCCAAGAACAGGTTGCTTCTGTGAGGACACTCATTTCAGATATGACACAGGGCCATCTAAAGAATTCGTAATGATGATCAACGAGCTAAGGCACACCGTGGCATTTGGAAGGGCATAGTATCAATTGCTCAGATTTATTTCAACCTTGTGTCATTGCTTAGCCCTTCACCACAATGGCATCCCAAGGCAGGAAATGAAACAAATGACTATTTCAGTTTTTGGGCATTCTTTTGCAAATCCCTGCTGCTCTTATTTCAGTGAATACCTTTTGTGTACTCTCGCAGACAGGTGAAGAGGCATCATAACAGCCTCCACACACAGAGGTATTTCTCCCACGTGATGCCGGCAGAGTCCTCCCTGCCGAGCACGCCAGGGACCATGGGGACCTCTCAGGAGGAGGTTTCCCAGGAACGCAGCCCAGGACAGCGGCCAGCACAGAGGGGAGATGGAGCCGAGCATGTCCCGGGCTTCGGCACCGGACACTGGGCTGGGGCCAGCGCTGCCTCCAGCTCCCTGGGCACAGAGGAGCCCTCAACAACAGACTTTTAGTCATTTACGTTGCAGGCACGATGGAAAAGGAGGGGGGAGGAAGCCAGTGGGCTTTAAACTTCGCAGGGGACGCCAATAACCCGCCCCCACTACCTCAGAAACTGCTAGAAACACCTAAAAACACGTGAGATCCCCCCAGAGCGTTGCCGCGGCCCGGGAGCGCGGCCTGCTCCGCGCCCGCTCGCGCCGCACCTGATGTAGGGGCTGGCAGCCGCCAGGATGTTCTTCTGCACGGGGATCTCCTCGCCCTCGAGCACGAGGTGCGCGTCGCAGAAGCGGCTCTCCTCGCGGAAGGAGCTCAGCGCGCGCAGCAGCCGCGCCGGGTGCTGCGGGTCCGACACGGCGCTCGGACCCGACATGCTGCGACCGCCACCACAGCCGCGCCGCTCAGCGCGCGCGCACCGCGGCCCCG
>PTEX01000011.1:1572949-1629987 GCA_003342815.1 Eudromia elegans
CGCCCCGCCCCGCCCGGGGGAGGGCCCGCGGCGCGCGTGCCCGCGGGGCGGCTCCCGTGGGCGTGTCCGTGTACGGGGGCGCGGGGCGCGGGCACGTGACGTCTTTATCACTATATCACCGCATAAACATTTTTTTTTCCCTCAAAATACCATCATTTAAACCACTTCTGATCCCCCTCGCCCTTTCTGGACCCAAGGGTGCTGGGTACTTATACTAAAGAATTAAAAGCGAATAAATGGGAACAGATGAAGGGAGGTCTGGTCGCAGTAAAGTGGCCGTATGGTAAAGTGACCCTTTTTTAGGGGAAAATAAATGTCTTCAGGAGGGCTGTGCACGAGGTTTGGGTCACATAATTACCACATATTTACTGCACTTTATGGCACAGCGGGAGCTGCCGTGATTCCACCTCTACAGATACTCTTATAACAGAGATCCCTAGATAGAGCAGATATATATGTGTCAGATATATCCGTATATCCCTATGTTGTCTGTAGGTAAAGGAAGCGCTCCCCAGCTTCAACCCAGGCACAGCACCTGAACACGCACCCATTTTGGGGGGGGACATGATAGAAACAGCCTCCCGGGGCTTGTGTCCGTGTCTCCTGCGTGGATTATTATGGAGGAAAGCACACCGGTAGTCCTCTTTTCCTTTCTATCATTGTTATATATGTGTATATACTTAGGAAGTAGGTCATATGAATTGGTTCTGCTTCTGCTGAGTATGTGGGGCAATGAGACGTGGCAATGAGACAGATAATATCCACTGTGACAAAACAAATTAATTATTATGTTTTGTTATTTGCCCCATTTAATGAAACCTGTTGATAAAAAAAAAACACTGGTAACAACTAAGGGCCAATTGTAACATCTTTGAAGTAATTATATGTATATGCACCTATGGCCTGGTTCTCTTGCTCAACAATTCCCTTTTGGTTTTACATGTATTGAAGACACATACTGTTGCTCTTTGCAGTCACTGTGCCTTGATGCATTTCTGTGCCATTACAACAACTGCACTGGTTTCACAGTGCAAATTTATGACTGCCATTGGTGCAAAGGACTCAAGCCCTCCTGTCCCTCAAGACTTCGTTCATAGCCAGGGACGCACAACAAATGACAGACTCGCTACCATCTGTCATGTTGCTAAAACAGAAGAAAAGCACAAGCCCTGCGGCACTCAGCAAACCTCTAACAAACTCTTACAATTTATTTTCTGCATTCTTTCTAAATGAACATATAATATATATTGGCTTTCTTAGATGTTCAATAACAAATCCGACTTATTTTTATGATAGATGTTGCCATATTATGTAATTTCTGCCCAATGTGAATCCGCTCCTCAGAAGCCAAGTATCTCCCATATCCAAACTCATGATCATCCAAAAACATAAAGCAATGAATTCAACAGATGAAATTCTGGACACAAACTCTTAAAAGGAGGTCTGTAACAATGCCCAGGCATTTGATTTATGAGTGCTTTATAATTCCAGAAATCTTTATAGCAGCTTTAACAATATAAACTGCTGCAAATTAAAAAAAAAAAAAAAAAAAAAGGCAGCCCCACAGCTGATGTTCTTTAAGCGGTACTTTTCCAATGTCAGAAATCATCCTTCCATTTTAGCCCTTCTTCCATGTTATTTATGAACAATAGAATTAAATAGGCATCTAATCTTCAGATGATAGCGCTGTCCTTAATAGCAGTGGCAATATGCCTTGAAAACGTCAAAGATGACTATTTCAGCAGACACATTTTGTTGCGGGGTTTATTTCCATTTTATGGAATACACAAATACACAAACTGCATACTTAAACTCTATATTCAGCCCACGGTGACACTTCCTACGTTAAAAATATGCTGTATATTCTTTATACTTACAGACTGTACAGATTTAGGCAGAGAAAGGGCGGTACAGTTGTTAGAGTACAAGCAAGGACTATGGGAGATGCTGGTTCCACTTCTGCTCTGCCACAGTTATTATACTCAAGTGTGAACAAGTCACCAGAACTCTGGGTCTCATTTCATGGAGAAACAGTAAATGACAATGCTTTCATTCTTTCTCCTGCCTGTAGAATAGAATGAGTAGCAGAGGTGCTACGATGATGGATATATTGAAGAGTTAAAGATATCCAAATTGTGTGACGTGATACACACAGATCAAATGAACACCTTGCATGGATAGAGGTATAGCTAGTTTTCTTCACCAGTAAAAGTATCTGAAATAGGAAAATAAAACCAATTTAAATACAAACTGTTTATAACATTAGGATTGAATACTGCTAATGTGTAATTGAATGCTGCATAAAGCCATATATTCTACTTCAAGTTATTTATTTTTGTCATCATAAAAAGGAAAAAATATTTATACCATAAAACTATTGGCAAAGAAGATTTTTAAGCTGATGTAGCACCTCAGTATAATACTTAACTTTGGTTATAGCGGAGTTTAAGAAATCAAGCACCAACAAAATACATTGCCATGAATTATTACCATCACAACAGATAGTTTTCTTTGAGGCTTTCTGTCGGGGAGAACCTTCGCTAGGATTTGAAGTCTTGAAACAATCCGAGAAAATGATATGAGCTGTCGACAACGAGTCATGCCGTGTATCCTACTATAAATGCAGTATTCCATTTGCTCAAAAATAATCTACTCAAAATTTTATTTTTACCTTTCTCTCCTATTCCCTGTGCCACAAATTATATACGACATTGGAACTTTTTTAATACTGATGATTCTTCTTTTGTCATAGTTATGTACCAATTATCCATATCATTATTTTTAATAGAAGGTATTGCTACCTCTTATTAAATATTATATACAGCTACTTAAGAGATCATATAGAGTAATTTCTTGTCAGTAGATAAGGTTGTCCTGAACGGTGAGAGGGACATTATTCCACATTCAGTAAAAAAGTGGTCTCAGTCTATGTGACCAGCTAAATAGCATTTTCCTCAGGTTCAGTCTTCACATCCTTCGCTGGTATAAAAATTCCATGCAGGTCCAGGTGCATTTCTACATTTACGGTGGCTCGGCCCAATTCTTTGAACGTTTTAGCATCCAAAGCAAGTAGGAAGGGTGCTTTGTTTGGATCAGACATCACAATACAGGTCAAAACAACACCTGTGTCATATAAATGAAGAATTAGAAGGATATACAAGGCAAATCAAGCAGTAAAGATAACAAATGAAAAAAAAATGTTGTTTCCTAAGAGTTTTAGGATACAAAGTGCTATGAGATGAAGTCTAACCAAATGAGAAAGAACGAATGAGTGGTTCTTTTCTGTGCCCTTTTCTGGTCTGTCATTTATTAGGAAGGAAAGAAGCAACCAAACCCTGAGCCGTGTCCCTGACAATCTTGTTGGGCAGCTGAGCAGCGGGGGAGGCCATGGGGACATCAGCTATTCAGCTACTGCAGGGAGTAGCCCTGGAACAGAACTGGACAGAGATGACCAGGATGCTTGCAGTGCTGCTTCATGTTCTGATCTGTCTTCCTAGAGCCCCAGCTGCTCTAAGCTCTTGATAAATACGAGCCTCGAGAGGCTCTCTGGAGTGTCCTGAGCACTGTTGGGTTTCTTGTTTATGGCCATCTCAGGAGTTTACTCAAGCTGGTTTTGGTCTACTCTTGCATTGCCTTTTGGCTGCAGGAGGAAAATGGTTTGTGCTAATTTTAATCTTTCTGTTGAAACATCAATCACTCAATGGACTGTCTTATTGTAATTGAAAACAACAAAGCTTTTAAGATATAATATAAAATTAAATGTAGCCAAGTGTCTATGGAATATTGTCTTTTCTTTTTTTTTTTTTTTTTTACCATCATCCTCTTCTCTGGCATCAGGTTTGGGAACAAAAATGGGCTCAGATGGCCAGCAATGGTCTTCTCCCCAGTGAAGCGTTTCCTTTGTCTGGACATTAAATTTAACAATCTAAATTATTGTGACAAAAAAAAAAAAAAAAATATAGTCAGTAAACCAGGTAGTGCTTTATTCCAAAGATATAACAGGAGTGGAGGGTTTGCATGGGGGACCAGTGCTAGGAGACTGAAGCAATCAGCCAAGATTTCCATACAGATATTGGTGGTAACAGAAGGAGCAGAGTACAGATTTTGATGTCATTAATGGGCAAAACCAATTTTTTGGTGGGTGACAAGGCATTTTCAGTTAGGTTCTGTAACGGCCTGCTCTCTGCCCATCCAGATGCACTTTAATCTGAAGAACATTTTCATACAAAAATGAAGCTGTTCAATTTCAACCCACAGAAGAATTTGAATTTCTCCTCTACCCAAGACAACAGCCATTTCCCTGATGGCCTTTGCCAGCGTACATGGTTGCTGCTATCTTTGCATTCATAAAAGATTAACCGAAGTGAAACAAAAAGTTTCAATACCAATTTTGATTATATTTAAGTCAAGGAGGGATTATCTGTACTGGAAATCACAAACTTGTAGATTTGCCTGAGCTACTGTCAGATATGCTGCAATAAATTTTCTTGCATCATGCAGAAATCCAGCTTTATTTCATAATCAGTTGTGGTAATTATATACAAGAACCAACAGTGAACTCAAATTGCTCTACCTTATAGTCACTTCTGATGGAACAATAATTATAAAGAGTTTGTATCTACAACACTCTTAACTTCAATTAATAACATTTTGCATCTTAATCTATTTGTTCTCTAGGCTGTCGCCTGAAAAGTTGGCATCATTCATACAAAAGTGATTATGTTCCAGATTTTAAGCTAATAAAATGAAGAAATCTTGTTTTACACTGGTGGATAGTTTGAGACAGACAGTGAGACTGTGTATTTTGGCCCAGGGACACTGTTTTTCATCATGCATTTAAGCTACACTTATGTTCAGTTGTTAAGTTTATGAATATAGTATTTAACTGTACTGTTGTCCGTTAGAAGCTTTAACTTGTTATAAAAATTAAAAATGAAAAGGTTGCTTCTGGTTCAGTTGTATTGAGAGGACAATCAAGATTTGGCAGCTTCATTTCTGGCCTCATAACCACATGATCTTAATTTTGCATGTATTTCTGCAGATTAGGATATATTTTGGACCAGATAGATAAAGCAGGGCCTACTCTAAGAGCTTAAGTTTGATTTTGTGTTCTATAAATACAATTCCTGGCTTTATAAATGTTAAATATACCTTTGTAGGAACTGGAGACCACTGGACTCCCGTTGCAAAGACGTATCTGTATTTCTTGCTATTATAGTCATAGTTGATGCGAGGCAGCTCTATCCCTAGGTAAAATAAAATTCAATAATTAGGTAGCCAAGAGAAAAAAGATTAACTGAAGTTACTCTTTATAGATAGATTTGCAAGCTATATTAATAGCTATAAGATCAAACTTGGGACCCTATACCAATATAAAATAGTCTTCAGAAATTTCAACAATTTCACCTTTGATAAATATCTGAGATTTGCATTCCTTCGACTTTTTTTTTTTTTTTTTTTGCCTAAGATCCTTTGCAATTTGTTCTCCTTTTTCCTTTTCAGGTCATTGATAAGAACAGAGAGATACCAACAATTAGCAGGGTTAAGATGACATTTTAATCTTTTTAAATATATATGTTTCTAGAACTGGTGTCCATTATCAATCTCAGGAACAATAATTCATTTATGCCCCAATTAACAACCTTGATTCCTGAATTCTGCCTGTGAATGGTTTCTGAACTACTGTGCAGACCCAGGGTCTTACATTCTTGGAGTCACTCGATTTAGGGAAATAAAGAAGAGGAGAAAAACATTGATATCTATGCAAAACATATTATTTAAAAGTTTTGTTTCTTTTAGTTTTAAAAAGATCTTACATATGCCAACAGCTACTACACAGTATTAGAAGGCACCTACATGGAAGAAAATGTTTTGGGGATTTGTTTACTGAATGTCTCACCTTCACATAATATTTCAGGCTGGCAATAGATGCTGCCATCTTTTTCTTTTACAGCAGCTGCAGTAGATGGAAGTGTGACTAAATTTGAACCCGCTTCTGCATCCTGAAAAAAGACATATGATGAAAACTTACTGTGTTTCTAAGAATATGCTTCCAAATTAGATCTTTCATGAGGTTTTATATTAATTTATACATTTTTTGTGTGATGAAATGAATAATCCCATTTCAAGAAGTTGTTCCTTATTGGCATTTATGCTGTAAAATCAGACTCCGACCATTTCATTAGAAATCTTTGTATACTCAAATGATTTTAACAGAGTATAGCTTAACATTTTGAATCACAGTGAGTGATTCACTCAAACCTTATAAAAGGTTTTTGTGGACACAGCTGAAAAACACAATAAATGGATTCCATAGTTTGTGAATGTAATGCTTACTGAAAGTCATCAGAAGTTACATTTTTGCACCTACTATAGATCAAGTGCAAAAGTAAGTGTAGGCATTCCTGGTTTTAATTTGCCTGTAGTAATATTCTAAGTAAAGATAATATGAGGTAGGTAGTATATGTAATAAAGTGATGCTGTTTTATATTACAAAGTGAATAAGCACTAATATTTAAAGAAAAGCTACGTTCATGGCTCGAACAGTATTTTCTGAATACTAGTAGGCAGGATTCATAGTGGGAAAAGTTATTATCTACCCATTCCAAGTGCATCAGGCAGAAACTTGCCAAAGTTGCAGAGCAGTATAAAAATTTCCCTGCAAACAATGATGTAAAGCGATAATTTAAATTACATTTAAAGATAAGATCTTTCCTCTTGCTGGTAAATCTTACTCTTAAATGAAATCTTCTAATTTTAATAAAACTATTGCAACAGATGGGAGTGTGAGTACATTATATAGGTTTAGAGTAAATTGGAAGGGACCAATTATCCAACCTCACGTATGCCTTGCCAATCATCATCCAAGTTGATATATCTGCTCACATTTAACAACATTTTACAAATACTCCTACTGAGAAGAAAATGTATGCTGCATAGCCCTGTCCTCATCATGGAGGATATCAGAACCTAGATCCATGTAGCTCTGTGTCCAACTTCTCATCGCCACTTCTCATACAAAGCAAACAAAACTCCTATGTGCTTTGAGACCACATTGTTTTTAAAGAATCAGGAAATTGCACGCAAGGGTGGCAACTAATAATTCATCTATTACTCACATTAACGTGTTTTAAATTAATGATAAAAGAGCAGACAGAAAAGCCATTTTCTTCCTACCTTGTCGTAGTGCAGTGGCACAACAAATCGCTTGCAGGATGGCACAGAGGTAAGCTTGCTGTTTTTTTCAAAATCCTTATTTAAGTTTTTTAAATAGAACATATCATACAGGCTATTGTCTGCATAGGCAATAATATCAAAAACAATGTGACCATCTTCTTCATAAGCATTAACATGGTGAAAAAGCACCATAGCATCAGTATAAATCTTGGTGGGTATTTCCTTTTTAGTCTTCCTGTCTATGAAGTGAAACCAAGTCTGAAAGATAGCAAACAATTTATTGGTTAAAACCACTCAAAAATCAGCAAATAATCATTCATTAGAACTTTTATTGTACTTTAAGCCATCTATGATCTAGTGTATTGTTTGTTTCAACAGAAGCTTTTTAGAATTCAGGATTTACTGCTAGGAGATAAGTGATACTAACTTAAAACCAAAAAAATGCAAGAGTAAAATGAGTTTAAAGCACTTCTGCATCTTCTTGTGTTTGGGTCAGTCTGAGGACTGAAGTTTTCCAGTAAAACCTGGAAAATCCCCAGCCTGTTTTTAGGTGGCATCATTCTACCCCAGGTTAGAGTCTTTGCCATGCTCTCTGCTGACACTCTCGACCCCAACATGCCCCATGTATTGATGGTCATTGTACACTGAAATACAGAAAAACAGTTTCCTTCCTCAGTTTCCACAATGAAAGACCATCCTTTTGTTGGATCAAGAGATCTCCACCAACCTGGCTCTTCTATCTCATACCCTGCATCTAGAGCAGATCTTACCCACCCTATTTTCTGTTGAGGCCAACTTCTGTTGAGGCCTTTCTGAAGCACTTCAGAATCTGATATTTATTTCTAAAATTTCTGGATATGGAGATACTATTCAAAAACATACAACTTCTAAAAAAAGTACATCATGAGAGTCAGTGATTGAAGTAAAAGAAAGGGATTATGGAAATTAATGAACCAGATGAGAAAGAGAAGAGCGTGGAAGGAGTTATTGGCCCAGCTGACTCTTTTGCTCAATATTAGAAAAAGTACCTTTTCTTCCTTATGATAGGCCAGGCAGGAAGCCCAATTCACACCTCGGATATAAGCAGTTGCCATTTTGACAATATCTAGTCTGAACGGCTGCTCTATGAAGATAATATAATTTTCCGTGATCCCAAAGCTGTGGTAGTAACTTGGATGGAGAAGCGAGCGAGAAGGAATGGAGCACACCACTTCCAGGTGTTTAAAGCAAGATTTCTTCTTTTCTTTTTCTGAACATAAATAACAAAAATAAAGTATTTATATTAAATTCCAAGCACCTGGTTGTGTTTAGGTTACTCCTACATATGGAAGACATTCCTCGCAATTCGTTTCACAGTTTCCCATTAAGAACGCATCTCTTTCCCTCCTGCAGAACTAGCAGGGAAGTCTTTGTCTGAACGAGGCCACACAGAAAGACCATAAAGCCACACTCATTTAGATACACCCCATGCCTCGCTATTTCATTCCATTGACTACTGTCCTCAGAAGGTCCATCAGAGAACAGAACACTGTTCAGTTGAATTGGTGGCTTTGCAAGGGGCTCAGCTGCCCCTGTGGCTGCAAACTTACTTCCTATTTGATCTCTACTGACTGTCTTTCTGCCTCAGACAGAAAGGCTTAATGGGGAACTTCTCTTTCCACTATGGAAGGCCTCTTGCTCGCTCAGGCAAGAGGACAGACAGTGCATTAGCAGCATTAAACAAAGAAGTGATAGGATTGTGTTGTAGGGAAGAGAGCAAGTAATTCACTGTGGAAAAAAAAAGACAGTGTCTTCAGCAAGGCCTAGCATAAGCCAGGTAGCAAGCAATGAACTCTAAAATCAAGTGTTATTAGATATTATGCTTCCCTATAATTTCAGGGTCAGCATTTTAAAAGCATTTTCATTTATAAAGAAAAAAACATTTACAACTTCAAATTGCAAGGTACTGTCTGATAGATAAAATTGTTTCTGTTCATCCTCCATCCACACATCACAAAACAGAGTGGAAAGCTACAAATGGAGACAAAGTCTTCTAAAAGCAAAAGTCCTCCCTAATGAAACTCCCCGCTTATACACTACTTAATAGGAACCTCTCTAATAACAAATGCCTAAATGAGTTAAGTTCATAAAGTTCACACTAGGTTAACAGTAAGAAAATAAACCCAATATTTTTTTAGAAGAACTGTACTGTGGCCACTTAATCTCAGAAGAAAAGTAATTGCTAACAAGCTTCTAAGAAATGCTGATAAAAGCCATATCTTACCTGGCACAGATGAAGGAATCTTAAATAGAAGGTATTTTGTCTTCCCTTTATCAACTATGGAAGTACCTATGTTGAGAACATTTCCAGCACTGTCATAGTGTGGGTGAGAAGTTGTCACATTTACAGCTACGTATTTGTTATAGTCAACCTGGCACACGACACAACATGAGATATTAGACATACCTAAGTAAGAATGAACACCGCTGCTAACACTACACAGTCCACTAGCTTCTTAGTACTTGTCGGCCTTCTCTTGGTACCCACATGAAAAAAAAGGCCTGAAGTTTAAACATTTAAGTCAAGTGACTTAGGCAGGTTCTGAGATCAACTCCTATTTTAAGGCAATAACAAGTTACAGAACGAACTGGATTTATCTCTGTCTTGCAGCTCTGTAGCAATAGAAGAACAGGCTAAGGAAGTTACTCTGCAAATGCCCATCTCATCCCTAATGCAATTTGTTCAGTAGAGCTGTGAGTCTAGCAATTTCCTATGGAAAAAAAAAGATTTCTATTCTCTTTATTCTCTTTAATAATTATAGAAAAACCTTCAATGCATGTTTTAACATGTCAAGATTCACTTTAATAATCAAGTAATACCTTGCATAAGGTACTTGAAAAGTAGTGATATAATTGACCTACTGAATTTATGGTTAATTATGTAAATCACTTGATTTGTTAAAAAGATAACTACTAGAGCATAAAAATGGGAATAATCCTAAATAATCAGATGTCCGTTATAAGCATGAAATATGGCATTATGCCTGCAACCCTGTGAGATTATAGACAAATGAAACAGCCAAAAGCCCAGCTTTTCCTTCACCTGCCTGAGATTTATATTTTGAACAGTTTAAAGTACTTGTGAGCTCCTAAGTCCTTACAACATCTACTATCTCTACTATCTCTCCTTTACCATGATTTCAAAAAAGCCACTAACAAAATAGTAAAAGCAACCTTCTGATTTTGTGTTCTGCCAACGTTAAAGAAGCCTTATGAGTCAGTCTGAAATTGCCTTCATTAGCAGATAAGGAACCATGACAGGTAGTCATTTATACCTTCTCTAGTGTCTCCAGAGTCTGCGGATTAATTTTCCTAATGAAGTTAGTCTCACTGGTAGCATAGAAATCATCTCCTGTTTTCATAATGTTGATCAGGCAGTTGTCTGTGAACTCAGGGATGGTGTGAGATAAGTAACAGAAAGCCCTGTACAAAGGCAAATTCAGATTGGTTCATTAGTCCTTGGGAGAAGCAGAAGCTTTACAAGCTTGTACCCTATGTGAAGCAGGAGTCAGCGTGGGCAGGGTGGGCTGGGCACAATGGCAGAGTAAGAGCTGGGTTCGTTAATGCCCCTTGGACCCTATTCCGGTCCCTCATACACTCCCCTGTGCAAAGGACTGGGATGGAGGTGAGGGACTTGAATGCCCTTAGCTTGAGCTAGGATTGAGGACCTGCATGTGACTGCCTTTCCATGCACAAATGACAGGCACATCCAGTCCTGCTCACAGCTGTGAGATATTTAATGAGGATGGATTAATTATATGTTCATCTTTTCATCTTTTCATCTTTTCCTTCTTTTCTTTACGCTTCTTTCTGTCAAAAGTTTCATATTTATAAAATTTTGTGTAACACTTAAATAGGAAAATATTTGCATTTCCAAAATAAAAAAAAAAAAACAAACTTGTCATAGGGAATAAAAATTATTGATGAAATGAAATAAAAATGTTTGTATTCAAATAACCTATAGGATGCATGGTGCTGTTTGAGGTTCAGAGAGATAAGATATCTCATATTCCTGTCAATATTTGGCAATTGAAAGTTTACAACACAGATTTAATACTTGGAAATATGTGCAAAGAGCAAGCAGGAAGACATCTGTGTTGGAGACAGAAGTAGAGAGCAGAATCTTGTTGGAAGAAGTATTGCTTACTTGGCAAATATGTTTTTGCATGGATCTGGATAAGCCATAGTTCCAAATTCAGACACCACGATTCTGTTTGCTTCGACATTGCAGCTGTAGGCATCACTTCGGAGGTATTTACTCCTGTAGTAAACTTCGCCTGACAAACACCAAAGAGGTTCAGTCACGTTCCACACCGAGATCTTCAGCACATTTGCTGCTGGGCCCCCTGTTTTGTAGGGCCCCTCCAGCCCTGGAAGTTGGACCTGTGTTTGTGGCAGCTGAAAAGCCAATCCTCCAGATTGTCTAACTTCCCTCATTCCCAACAAATTTTTACAATCTTGTGGAACTGGCGATACAAAAGGAATCTTCCAGTAAATCAAAACAATCTATGCTAAAATTATTAATCAGACATGTATATGCAGGCAATGGTAAATATGAGACATTGGCAAAATTTACATATCTGTTGTTTATAAGAGTAACAATTGTTTGAAGGTTACTCGGTGTTAACCCACTTAGGGGACTTCTGCTGAGCTCTTTTGGGTTTAGGGAAGTGCTGAAAGTTTAGAAACAAAATGGCTGGTCACTTCTTTATTGGTTATTTTTGAAAGACATTGAGCTGGTTACGCAAGTACTTCCTGCAGCTTCATTAAATGCCTCCTACCAAAGAAACGGATACTGAAAGATAAACACTAGTAATGGAGGGTGGCAGGGCTAAAACACAGCTCTTGCATACACAGTGTATATACAGGTATATACTTTTTGTAAGAAGAATCACAATGTAAAATATCCTGCTTCACACTGTAAAATAGTGGCAAGAAATTTACAGAAAATTATGTTGCTTTACGTAGAGGAGATGTCTCTTTTCCGTCCATGAGGGTGTCAAGTAGGAGGACTGCTTGGAAGGGTGTTATGAACACATAAGAGAGGTTTGATTTGTGAAGTGACACAGTAGCCTGGTTTCTCTCCTGGCAGTTGTTATAGCTACATCCAAATCCCCGAAGAGGAATGCTTGCGTTCCCTGAAACCAGGCTGTTCAGCCACAGCAGAAAAACCTCTGTATATTATACTCCTCTTGGCTGATGTAGTTTGAAACAACAGAGGTTTGCCTGCCCTGGGTGCAACAAGGCAAAGGCTGCCCCAGTGCAGTGCTCAGAGCTGATGACAGCTGTTCTGCAATTCAGAGAGCACTGAACTCCAAGGAAAAGGACAACACAATAGATGTGGATACCAGTGTGAATGCATGTTTAGAGATACTTTCCTCAGAGCAAGTTACCTTCTTGTGCACTTGGCCTCCTGAGAGGCAGCAATTAGCTGTTAGCCACAGGGCACTGCTGGAGCAACAAATCTTAGCCCCTTTTAGCAGAGACACTGAGCTGTGGTCTCGCTTGCAATACCTGCTTGCATGACCTGAAGCTGGTCTGAAAACAAATACATGATTCAGAAGGAATTGCTCTCGCATCACGGACTGACCCCCTGAACCATCATAGACAGCACTTCCTTTACCGTCTCCTTTCATCACAGGTGAGAAAAGCTGTAGTTGGAAGACAGGGATATGTCCAAGGGATTCTGATATCCGGTAGCTGCTCTTCTTTAAGGGTCCCTTGGAGGGACTAAATATTTAAATCGAACTAGGGCAGCTTCAGAATCTGGTGCCTTAGGAAGCTGGCGCGTTTACATCCCCGCCTGGACACTGCTCTCCTGAGACACGCGCGGTCCTTCCCTCTCAGAAAGCAGCTACAGGACAACGCTCGCCTCTCTGCACTAGCAATTGTGGCAGACTAATCAGCCAAACAGAGCCTGCATGTCCTGGGTTTTTTTGACCTGGAAACATTTTAATGACAATAAAATCAGAATTAGCAATACATGACACCAAGGCTTGGATTATTTAAGTTTTTTTAAACGCGATGTGCAACCACTTACCATTCTTAAATGTAAAGCTATGCAGCAGAGCCAAGCCATCAAACCAGTGGTTATACTTAGTGTCCCCTATCGTGTGCATCCCTGGGCCATTCCGGAGAAGTATCCCCTGCAGCCAAGTAGGCCACTCACCTATGAACAAAAGGACATAGCAGTAACATTCATGTAGGTTAGCAGCACGCAGAGGGACAATTTTCCAAAGGGTACAGACTGCATAGAGGCAAACACACCATGGGTGCAAGTCAAGATTCTTGAGAGCATATTGGAGTTTTGGCTAACTAAAGTAAGACCCACTCAAAAACATGTCACTGGTAATATTCTGCACTAAAATACGGCATTTCTGGAGTGCAATTTGCCCAATATCAAGGAGGAAATAGACCTGGACCTTTCTTTCCTGAATCCAGATTTTAAAGTAATCCATTTAAGCTCTTTTATTCATACCAGGAAAGGCTGCAGCTTACCAGAAATGAATATATTTTATAGATGATATGACTTGCATTGGCCTTCAATATATCAGTTCAAACTAAATAAATTCCAGTAACAATTTCATTAATTAAATTACACACATAATACAATGTCATTGTTGCAGTGCTTTTGCAACTAATCTTATTGCTGGTATTTCAAACAGAAATAAAGCATAGAATTATTATACTGAAAATATCTAAGTCCTGTCAAAGTTTGAATACAAAATGTTCCTTATCAAATTCCTCCAAGGAATAAATGAAGCTACCATTTGACACACACACTGTAACAAAATGCAAGGAATGTAACTGGGCTTGCAAAGCTTAGAAAATCAAACACTGAACAAATTTCAGCTGTTTATATGCCTTGAAATAAAAGTGTTTCACTTCTTGCCATTTCCCTTTCTCCCATATTCTGTTATTTGCAAATAGAACGCTGTTATCACTGCTAGTTCTGCAATGCTACAGGGACCTGCAATGCAGTGTGTGGGGTTTTTTGTGCTCCTACCAATGCTATTTACGACTGTAAATCTGTGCAATAAACATGAACTTCAGGTCATGTCCCAGCAAACCTTTATGTCTGAGCTATTGCTGAGTTTGGGCTGACTGCACATGGTCTTGTTGCAAACATTCTTTCCTATCACTCAGCAAAAATGTAATAATTCTGCCGTGTTCGAGGTCTTGTACAGAGGCAGGCTTCGAAACCCATAAAACTGTTCTCTGCTTCGGGGCACGTCAGGCCAGAAAAGCAGAATTTCTGCAATTCAAACAACATCTTGCAGGACCTAGGACTAAAAATTGAATGGCATTTATTTCTGTGCATCAGAATAAAGATGTTCAAGAAGTTCCAGGACAGGACAATGAAACAATTCACTAGGAGAGTGAAAGAGAGAAGAAAGTCTCCTAGATCACAGGAGACTTGATGCAGCTTCTGAAGCTTCTGGTGTAACTGAGTGCATTTTTGGCTTTAAAAAAAAAAAAAAAAAGGATAAAAAGCATGGTGAAAAGTGGCATGTGATAAGGCTGTGCTGTGTGAGGGCACGAAAGTCACAGAAAAATCTTTAAATACTTAGACTATTAGCTATCACAGCAATGGAGTTATCTCACACAACCACATGGATGTACAAGGTTTTGGAAACCAACAGTTAAATTATGGCTGACGTTAGGAGTATGGGGTCATATTTACAGTGCACATATTGAATAACAAACCAGGCAAAATACTGGTGGAGCACCCAAGGTAGCTAAATATTTAAAGAAGTCAAGTTTTCCTTTAGTTTACAAAATTGGTAAATACTGAATCACCATTAGGAATGAAAAAGTTCTTTATAAAATTTATTTTAATTTCTGAAATATGGAGGTTTTACTGAAATAAACCATTCGTCTGTACAGATTGGATATGACAAATGGTTTTGATCGAAAACAATTCCAAAAGTTACAACAGCAAGCCTCCACTGCTTCCACTGGGACTGAAGTTTTCTGAAAGGCATAAAAACGCCAAGTTTTTTTTCTTTTCTTTTTTTTTTTAAAACCTTTTTGTCCGTTTGAAATAAAATCTTTTTGAAGTCAGCCACCGAACTGAACAATAACAAAGTCACACAAGTTGTAATCAACTTTCAGGTCCCCTACTCTTATCTCCATGGAGGATATTCTGCCTTTTTTATGGGATTACCTTTGGATTTGTCTTTTTACTAGGATCCTGTGGCAGCAGTTACCGTTGCTTGTTTGCTAGGATTTGCTATTGCTAAAGATGTTCAGTTTTGCCAGGACGAATGTGCTCAGCTGGAAGCTAGAGAAGGGTTAGGGAGCGGAGAAACTGAAACTGAGAGCTGAGAATGGGGGGGGAGGTGTCACCAGATTAAATCCCTAGACTTCATCCCTCGCCGCCAAAGTCAGTGAATCCTTTTCAAATAGACTCTATGGAAAAGTACACAGAAATTCCCATAAAGTGAGAAAAAAAAAGCCCACAGTTTGGGGCACAAACAAGATCAGAGAGGTCAGTCCTTCAAACAAAATTCACTTACATTTTTCACTTTCTCAGCTTCCCTTCTCAGGGTAGCCTCGCATGAAAAAGTGTTTCAGTATTTACACATTTAAAAGCACCAAAGTACTAGTAAGTATTAGAACAGATTTTTGTTCTCTTACCTTGCACCTCAGCTTTTATGGGTTCTGGATGTTCTTCTTTATTTCTACCAAATATTGCCTCCATTGCTCAGGCAATTAAAAATCACATGAGCAGCAAGCTGTTCCTGCTGTCGCAGTGGTCCCCTCCTGTCTGGGGTAAGAACAGCTCTTTCCTGTTACATATAAGGACAAGGTCAAAGTGCACTGCTAGCTAGTGGCTGGTGGCTTGTAGATAGACAATTTATAGCAGCCGATCTTTAATCTCGAACACATATGCTACCACTCTTGCACACTCTCATTAAAATTAACTCTTTCCCTCTTTCAAAGGAAGAATAAGAAAAATGTAACTCAGTTTTACTCAAGATAAGCCTATTTCAAGCAGTCACGCGCACCCAAGGAGTCAGGATTAATGAATCTGAAACCTCACGTTCCCCATTTCAGATAAGTTTTACATATTATTTAGGGGTGCTCTCCCCATTTACCAGCAAGGCAGAGAAAAGTAAAAGAAACCTCTGCTTGCTGTGCTGAACTTGGCTTTTGGGGAGTGACAATTTTTCAGAGCAGGATCTCCTCCTTTCTTTTCTATCCTTTACAAATTGAAATTGGACCTTTCCACAAATTAACTGCCACATGTGCTCTGTTTCTTTACAGAGCAGCTGTTTTAGAGTGGCCCATTCTGAGCTGAACACCTTTTCACATAAAAACACCACAACATTTTCTCCCGTATGTGACCTGGACGCACAGTGAACCCAGTTCTGGGCTCTCTGGGGTCTCTGGGTGAGCACGGCAGGATCACTCAAAGTAAGGGGGATTTTTAACTTGGCCGCTTTTGTTTCGAGATAAGGTTCTTAACCGAGTTCAATGTTAATTTTTAAATCCTCTAGGAGAAGAATTACTTCAATATAAAGCATGTGATTGCAGAGTAAATCACAGGCTCCATTGAATATGAAGGATAAAAAGATACTTTGCAGTTATATATTATGCAATTTCATGTGAGGCTACTCTAAAATCTCTTTTTTTTAGCCAAATCCCTGTTCTCAAAATGTTTTAACATGACTGCTTAAAGGTGACTGACACTGACATATTTATTTTATTTAAAATACAATTTATGTTACACATGATTTCTGTGACTCACTTGCTACACGTCTATATTACTTCTTTCTTCCTTACCCACAGTCTGTTTGATTGTCTGCTTGTCTTCACCTTGGGAGAGCTTCAAAACAGGATGTGTTTTTCTCTATTTGGAAAGCACTGACAGAAGCAGGATATATCAAAAACAAGGAAGCAGATAATAAAGAAAACATATGGGTTTTGTCTCTAGCACTAATAAAGAAAAAGCAGTACTGAGCACTTTTTTTTCCTAAAAAAACCCTCAAAGCCTAAAGTCTCTCATCACCAGCAGCCATTCTATTGTTCAAATCAGAGCCATTCCACTTTTGCTGGAAAATGAAAACAAAAATTTCCCAAGGCAAGGTAGCTTTAAGAATCCTGTTGCTTTATTGTAAAATTGTAATCATGTTTGCTTTCTATTTATGTAAATAGGTATTTTGCACAGCTCTGTTTATTAAATTAAGCTTTTATTACAACAATATAACAATAATGTAATTGCCATGGTCTACCCTTCCACTTTTGGCCTATCCACACAAGAAGCCTTATGAAGCAGAAAGATAACAATATTATTCCTTATCTCTATATTGAAATAAAGTACTTATTTAATTTACTTTAATCTCATCCTGTCTATTATAAAATTGAAGTTATAATTCAAGCCCATTAACAAAGGTCAAATTATTTCAGTATGATTTTAAGCTGCGCTAAGTGCTTTAAACTATCGGAATCTGTTATTACCACATTAAGACTCCAATATTAAAGCAGATATGAACTTAGAGGAGTTCTTGCTGAAATTATACTCATTGCTATCTCACTGTGCCAGGACATGTAAGCTCTAACCTTTATCTTTGTTAAATATTGTCTTATTGACATGATCTTTTTTCAGAAGAAACACACTTAGCATCACTACGTGTGAATAATTCTTGTGCTGCCCAAGTGCAACTATATATACAATCTATTAATATAGTTTGTTCAAATTAAATAATGATAGTTTCAATACATTAATCTGATCAGGTTTGTCAGTATTGTTTGAAATCAAAATAAGTTTTGGAGGTTTTAACATATTTTAATATGGTTGGGGTTTTGTAATAAAAAATACTTTTTTCTTCTACTGCTTTCATTTTGTGAACAGAAATACTGATTTGATCATTTAAATAAAACATGATTTAACTTAGAATTAACGCTGTTCAAATGCTCAGGTACCAAACTGCTGCTCCACCCCCAATGGCACCTAACCAGGCTGAGCTCACCCAGTCATCACCGTATCCAAGCACAGAAACGCCCAAACATTTAAGCACTAGACATTCAAACAGTACCCGCACAAACTTCCTCACCGTACGACTTGTATAACCTTACCTGCAGCTTTCAACATCACCAGGTGGTTTACTTGTTTTAGTATTTAATATACCATGCAGTCAGCAACATGTTTCCTAATGGGCACAGTGACAATATAGAGGTAAGCATTAGGTTCCATGACTGAGGCTGTAAAAATGGTATTACAGACATTTACCATAAGACAAATTAATGTTGTTCTACATTATCCTGCCCTTTAACCTACTGTATAACTTTGGTAGAACATAAAAGAAAAGCTAAGAAGAACTGTTTCCTGTAGCTCATCAGGTGGCACTGACTGTAGGTTGCTCAACACAGGGACTGTGAGGCTGACTTTTTTGGTAATGTACTTTATAATCTATTGATGAGGGATGCTGTTTTAGGGATAGGCTTTGTTCTTCTTAATGATAATCTGTAACCCAGTTTTGCTTTTTGTTTTCTCGTCCTGTGAGCTCATAATAAGCAGAAGTAAAATACATAACAATATCACATAAACCAAACAAGAGATGGGAGCTGGGTTGCCTTGCCTGGCTGACCAGTCTGGCACGTACAGGAGGCCGGAGTGACGGCGCAGACACCAGCGCAGTCGTGATGATGGGATGGAGGGGTCAGACTCATGCAATTTTTCTACCTTGTTGTATAGGAACAGCTCAGTCCATTCGTTATGTAACGGCAGTTAATGTTTCACCCAAAAAGGGTACCTTGAATCCCTAGTGTAATTCTCCTATTAAGATATTAAGGCAATGGCACATCTAAATTGTGCCAGTTAATCAGCCCCGATGATAAGAAGGCATGAGGTGTCAGCAGATGTTCCAGAAAGCTCCACTACTTTCTATGTGGGTTCAAGGACCGCTGATAACAGGCTCCATCAGTCGTGGTCGTACATGGCACACTTTTTACCTCCTTCCCAATAGTCAGAGTTCTGCTGTGGGATGCAGCAAAATGCAGGAATTGGGCGGAGAAGGAGGATGTATTAAGGCACGACCCATACTCCAGTGGAACAGGCTTGAGTTATGTCTGATATTTCCAAAAAGACAGTTCCTATGAGAGGATCCTCAGGGACTTATCCAGGCAACATCTGTGGCAGAATGTAACCATATACACTCTATAAACAAAAGTTATGTCCAACCCAGCAACACCTGAACGTAGGCCTACTTATCTCTATCTCGACCCCATCATCCCAGGCACGATGTCTAAATTAATTGTGTCCTATAAAGATAAGCCATCCTGTCAGAGTTGTTTGCTTGTTTTTCTAAACAAGATAACATCTCCATTGCACCTTGGCAAGCCTCACTGGTAAGTTCACTGTATTGCCACATGGAAAATTAGACATTAGAACAACAACAAAACCAGCTCTTTGAGTCAGCAAAGAGCTGGGTCGCACTATCAGGAGAAGCAGCCCAGGAGAGCAGATAGGAAGGGAGCGTGATCGGGATCCACCTTCTTAAAGCAGTTGCCAGATGGTCTCTTCTAAAGCCATCTGTAGAGCTGGAAGGAGTAGCTGTAGCTAGGGGCATTTCTCCATCCCGTTCCAGAAGGTCTGCTCAGTACTCAGTACTTCAGAGCTCTTTGGGTAACAGCAAACTAAACTTCTCAGCAGAGTTCTTCACACTGCAAAGTGCGTGTGACATGCGCTGAAATGGGCCTCTCACCATCTTGTCTCAAGTTAGCGATACCTGAAAATCATCTTTTTTCTACCTCAAAGCCTATGTAAACCAATTCTGAATTTATATGAATATTCAATAGAGGCGTATTTGTTTTCCTGATAAAATCTATACATAGCATTCAGTAATCTTCAGGAATGTAAGGATGATACATCATCCTCCTGTAGAGAACATTTTTTTTTTTGTTCCTCAAGGCACATGAACAAAGGCCAAAATAAATGGACTTGTGATTTATTCCATCCCATTTCCTCTTCACTTCTTAACTTTTCAAGTCTGTTACTTTGTGGCCTGTGCTAGAAGCTCGTCAAGCTGTTCTGCTCTGCTGCAATGATGTTTTGGAGCACATCACGCTGTTAGGCTGCCACGACACAGTTCAAATCAAGGTATAAATCAGGACCACCCTAAGGTCAATGGAGGTAAAGTGCATCTCCTGCTTGTTTGCCTCAAGCTTCCCAAAAGCCCGGATAAACTTTGGAATTGTTTGTCCTCAGATAGACCTAAGTTCAGAAATAACAAACTCTTACAAACAAACTGGTTTCTCCTAAAAGGAGCAGTTTGTCATGGAGAGATCTGCAGTGGGATTTGGGGTAGCCTGAGCTCTAGCTATAGAGCTATGGATTACGCTGGACAGGAATTCAGGCTCACATTTTTCAGTGCTGGGTGTCTAACACAGAGTAGGAAAGGCTGATAGCCAAAGGTTTCAAGGGAAGCCTATGGCACCTATATGGGTTAAATAACCATGGGATGTACTCATCAACCTGATCTACAAAACTTTAAGCATATTTTTAAACATTTTATTAAAACATCTATTAACTTTTAATAAAATATGATTCAGTTTTCTTTTGCTTCATGTGCCTCTACTTCCAACAGGAAGCAGAAGAATCCCTTAGGGAAGTCATTGTTTTTTGTGATGTGTTATATAGCACAGTGCTTTTACAAAGAAACTTTCTCGTGATGGCCACCATGTGGTGTAATTCATAAGGGCAAGTTAGGACTCTGTAGGAGATCTGCAGGGCCTCCTAAAAGCATTTCTGGCAAAAATGAAACACTTATTCTAACAGATGAGTTTGCAAACAAAGGAGTTATTCATAGTTTTATCGTAGCTTGGAGTAAGGGTGTGAAAATATTAAGAAATTTTTATCACCGATTTCTAGTCAAAGCTTGCAAAACACAATTGCTTTGCAAGCCTTGTTTTAGCTGGTGAATATGTTTTAGTTTAAGCCAGTGGGACATAATATGTGCTGTAAGGCTGGTTGCTACATCAGCCTTTCAGGCAGACAGTTAAAGCTGAGCAAGGATTAACAAGTCTCGGCTCTAAGTGAAAGGTTCTCAATTTCTTAAGACAGTGTTGATCTACAGCCTTTTCTTTTGTGAGTCTGTCCAAGTCCCTCCGAACTATGCAACAGGCAAACAAAAAGCAGCAAGTGAATGGGTTCGTGGAATCCAAGTCCATACAGCTGATGTGACACCCAACGCTTCCGGAAGTCCCTGTTGGGGACAGTTGCCCTTCCATAAGGATGGGGACAGGGTGGTTTTCTGCACCCGCAAGGAGCCCTGAGATGAGGAGAGGCTTCTCTAAGCCCTTCCATGACACCCCTGGAAGGACACAAGCTGTGATGATAGAGCAATGGGCACAGGCTTCGCTCTTGCACATGGGACTGTTTAAATAACTTCCTAAACTATTTAAATTACTCAAATTACCTCAGCCATCTGCACAAGGGCAACTGGGGGGGGAAATTATGCTGTGAATTTTCCATGCTGACTTCTAGCATATGAAAGCTATTAAAATACAAAAGTGTTTCTGTGGAAGAAAAATGCAAAAAGTATGTTTCCCTCAAAATTGTATATTCTAGAAGCACTGTTTATTTGAAATCAGGCCATTTTTAAATAATGACTGAAAGGGCTTTCAGGAATTTTCTCACTTCCTGAGGATCCTAGCTGCTGATTTAGATGCTTTTAGAACAGCAGTTTCTTTTTGTAAATGCTTTTCTCTTCCTTGTGGTAAATGGTAGAATAAACTGACTCACAGCTTTAGTGACACTAAATGTATGAAGTCAACAAACTGCGAAAGAGAGAAACTATCTTTCTTCCATTCTCCATCTGCTGTTGCCAGTTGAAGAGTTACTTATAGCAACCGTAGGAAAAAAATTCACACTTCTATAGAAATTGCTAACAGTGGACTCACTTGGAGATCTTGGCTTTATTTGTAGACATTTCCAAAATTACTTGTTCTTTTTTGGGACCTGTTTCAAAATCCATCAAAGCCAAAGACAAGACTTCCATTAATTTCAATGGCCTTGGAGCCAATCCATAGAGTATAGCCTGTGGCACCTCCAGCTCTGACATTTTTAGCAGTAGGATCAAGTAGTCAAATTCCCAACTGCAGAGCAAGAACTGAAAGATGCTACAGAATCATCCACCAGAAATGCAAGAGTCAGTGTCACTTACCCGAATCCACAGGCCCCTCTCACTGAGTAAGAATCCATTTAGGTACAGTCTGCTTCATATCTTTCTTTTCAGAAACAAGCTATGCTTCTCGTAACTGTAAGGCCAAAAAGTTAGGGCTGGCTTCCAGCTTCTCCAAAGTCAGGCAGGTCAGTATGGCCCACGGAGAAGCAAGCACTTTAAAAGGAAATGTCATGACAATATACAGTGGTCGAGTGATTGAACAAAAGCTGCTCTCTGCTCTAAGTTTTGTAACAGTTTGAATGTAATACAGTTCAGTTTGGGGGGGTGCCAAACCGAAACCTATGAAATTTTGGATGTGGCCTGAAAAAGACTTTTAATGTGGACATTCTCAATGGATCCAGCTGATAATCACAGTTACAGGGTCTGTTCCAGGAAGGGGATGGCACTAGCTGGGCCAGATTCAGCAATGTAGCAGACTATGGAGCAGCAATCCCCAGAGCTGAGGAATCCGGTCTGACATCTCAGCTACTCTATTAGCCCTTCCTACTAATCAGACAAAAAAGCAGATCCCACATTAAAGCAAAAAAAAAAAAAAAAAAAAAAAAGGACCCTTCTGAAAGTCCAGAGCATTGTTCTGCTTTATCCGTCTGAGCAAGATGACCATGAACTGGAAGTCCAAAATGGTTTGGAGAGTGAAGATTATTCTTAAATGCTTACTAGATGCAGTGTGCCTACTTCACTTTGCAAGAAACCTTGAGGGCTTTCGAGTAGTGGCAGAGGCCGGTGTGTTTTGCGGTAGGTCCATTAGCATCAGGTCAATAATGCAGCATAGTTGGCACTTCTGCACTGAAGCAATTCGGCAACAAATCACTGCAGCTCTGCAATGCCAGCCCATTCTGATCCTTCTCTAAACATAGATGTGTGCTCTTCCAGTGTCATGTTATGGTGGTATAAATTAATAATAATGACATCAAATTAGTGGAGATACACTAAGGACAGGAGGATCACAATAGCTAAAAGTTCTTATTTGTACCATGTCGCTGCTGATCCAATGGCCTTGTAAACCTCATGTCTTTTGCAAGGAGGTTCAGAGGCATTTATGGGTTTCAGCTCCTAAATGTTGCTGGGCTGGCTTCCCAAAGTCCATCAGCAGCCTTTGGAATGTGTATATAGGTCTCCCAAGCAGTTCTGATGAACAAGGCAGATTTTTTTTTTAAATGACTGTTTTAACTTTTAGCCTTTTATCCCCTGGCAGGTATAAATAATGTAGCTATATGCAGTTCAGCAGCTTAGTTTTAAAGGGAGCAGGAATATTTCACATGGGGTGTGGAATTCTAAACAGAAAAAGCACTTCAAAATGAAGCTTACTTGGGAGGGCAGAGATTAACCTGGTTATGTGTAAACAGATGGGTAGGGTGAATTTGATACAATAATTACAGACATTACAATAGCATCCAAAAGAAGAAACTCAGATAAATATTGAAACAATAATAATTATTAAGAATAAAGCAATCCCAAACCCTTAAAAGAATCTAGAGGACCATTACGTGTACTCCATCTCATGATGCCCTGTGTTTCTGAATTTTCCTCTTTCTCCTCTCAGTCTTGCTATCATGTTTCACTGTTGTTGTAAAGACCTCAAGCTTTAACGTTCACACAATAACTCCTTTGACGGGTGAGTTTTATCTCAGCTTCCCATGTGGGCAGTCATGACATATATCAACTTTATCTTCTCTGCTCATGAGGAAAGTAACATTCTAATGGCCTCTCTGCAGACTGGCTTATTTTGAATGAAATGTTTATACAATGGGTCTCACAATAGCTATCTGCAGTGACTTAGCACTACCACCTGGCGTGTGTGTCCTCAGACGCAATCACTATTATATATTAGAAGCAATCTGTTCCATGTTCTGTTGTTGCTATTGTTGCAAGCAGCAAAGAGAAAAGAGGAATATTGATGACATGACAAGGATGACACCTCAAGCCTTTGAAGACAGAAGCAAAAAGAGTGGTGAAGCAGTAAGGAAGAGCAGTGCCACACAAGGCACTGAGCTGAGAATGTGGCTTGCAACTGCAATTCTAATTGCTGCTGCTGTACATTGGGCTGTGGAGGAGGCAACTGTTGGGGAAGGAATCCCTTGCTCAGAGTACCAGATAGCTTTCAACCATTCATGCTATGAGTTTGTCAGACTCCAGCGCACCTTCACAAGTGCACAGGGCTGGTGCGAGAGAGGAGGGGGGCACCTTGTCTTTATTGAAGATGAGGAAACTCAAGACTTCTTGCAAAAACATCTCTCTGAGGACCAAGAATGGTGGATAGGACTGATCTCAAACTCCTTGCTGAATGAAACTTCGGACGGTAGGTGACTTTGAAATCATATTTAGTACTGTATCAGTACACGATACTTAATCTGACAAAAAATGAATCCATCCCTCTACAGAGAGCTGCTGAAAAGCCATGGCTGTGTTGCTCTAACTTCAGATTTATATTAAGATGTTTCAAACGGCTGCTTCATTTTCCTGTTCCATTTTGTCACTCTTTCCACTGGGTCAGATGGTTGTATGAGCAAATGATGAATTAGATCAGCTTGCTAAACCATGGGGAAAGTGCTGGATTAATTTTAATGTTGATGAGCAAGCCAAGCAAGGCCAATTCCTCACACTATTGAGTTGTAAAGTCTGCTGCAAGAGAAATGGTAGATTCTAGAGGTTGGGGGCATAGTGGGAATTTGCATCGTCTGTGTTAGTGGCAATGTCTGAGTTTGTGGTTTTAGCAGAATAAATGTAAAATTAAATTAAAGACATTTTTCTTTATTCAGACGAACTATTTCTGCATAGGTGCAGTCAGAGCCTGCTCTGCATCCTGCTCTGCAGGTTCTGACTCTTTAATTGTGTTACTATGGAAAATAAACATTCAGGACATGATTTACTTTGTTCACAGGGTCAGTGATTTGGCTGGACACTTCAAATATAAGCTACAGTAACTGGTATGCAGATCAACCATCTCCCTTCTCATCCACATGTGGGTACATCCTGAAGAATGCCAACTATCAGTGGAGCATGACTGAAAATTGCAGCCAGGAATTTGGTTTCATTTGCGAATTTGGTAAGATACACAACAGTTGGAACATAGAAAGGAACATTCAGTGTTCACAACTGGGCATCCATTCTCTCTTTCAAAGTAGCTGTGAGGTAACTGCAAGAAAATTTATTAAAAGTGAACATGTAAAAATCCATAATACCCTACCAGGTGTTATTACTTGTTGATGTAAGATCAGGTTCAAAGAAAGGAAGGACCCTGAAATCGCTGGGAGATGAGCCATAGGATTTGAGGGTGAATCTAAGCCTGGAGCATTAGACACACAAAACCTAGGTAGTTTAAAGCCAGTTTGAAGAGTGCGTAAGAGCAGAGTTGCAAGAACAATCTGTCGCAACGCACTGGTACCTGAGTTAGATACAGGACTATATATCAGTCCTGTGAACTCATCTTTAATCACAAATACGGATTGAGCCCCTCAAAATATTTTCCATTTGTAACAGAAGCAAAAACACAGACAGGTTTCCAGAGACACCAGTCATAGCAGCCTGGAGTAACCAGAAGTTGCTGGTTTCTTCTCAGGCTCTTCCATCAGATGAAGTTTGGGAGTTTCTCCAGGACAAGAAGCAGACGTGAACCTGCATTTCCTGATGGCATTTTAGCAGCTGTGCAGAACAACTACAAACATTGTGTTCCAGTGTTATAACATAGGTCCCTTAAATCCTGGCTAGGAACAAGCAGTCCTGGAAAGGAATGCTGGCAGTATCATCCCATTCAGCACACTGATATGAGGGGAATTTGTGTTCCTCACACTTTGCACGTAAGCAAAGCATTTTAATCTGTAACTAGAATTAAGGTCACAAGTATTTAAAGGCAAGTCTGGCTGTAGATTCACTAAAACAAATAGTCCTTGAATCCAGGATGCAAGTATAGGTTAGCACAAGCCCTAGCACTGCCCTGGTCCAGTGCTGTATCACTGCTGACATAACTAGCAGGTGGTTCCATAACCAGCAGAACCAATAAAGTTTTGTTTCCTGCCCTGATTTTTCTGTTCCCCGTCCCTCCCTATCCTCCTTTCATAACTGCCTGGTCACTCCTGTATCCCCAGCATTTCCTGCCTCTCCAAATAATTTTCCTTCCCAGCTCCCTCCTGCAGTTCTGCAGCTAGTTCAGAGCAAATGCAGGGCACATTGGCCAGTTGAATCCTACATCATGAAACCAAAAAAAAAGGGCTATCCTTACTATCTCTCCTCCTTACAGAGATATTAAAGCATCCCTCTCTCTCTTCTACCCAATTATTATTTTTCATTATTTTTTCAGGGTGTTTGGAGGTCTGTATCCATACATCAACTTTGGCTGAAGGTGACTAGTAGATTAGAGATACTCTGGGGAGAAGAAACTGGCAGACAGCACAATTTTTTAAGCTTATTTTCCTTACGAAACCAGACTTAAAACATTTTTCCATTACAACCACATCAGACAACTGTCTAAAGAGGCTATCATCTGTTAACATTGGATCTGGCTGAAAGCCTGTTAAATTAAAAGAGAGTTTCCATTAATGAGCAACAACGTCCCTCATTAAATCCATCATTCCATTACCTGGGAACCTGAGAACAAATGGAGACAATTACAGCCTTGTTTTCGGTATCTACAGCCCATGTCTATTAACACAAACACATGGTTTAGTACTAGAGTAGATCCCCATTTCTCTACCAGTTTGCACGTTTGCACATTCCAGAGAAACAGGGACGTCTTCATCAGTTTTTCTTTAGTTTCTTGAAAGTTCATGCAACCTCATGACAGCGTTTCAGCTTTTCTTCCTGTAAAACATGCACAGTGTTACTTAACACCTTCATGCACAGCTACTGTGGCTCTTGGTTTCAGGCTGAACTGCAAACTTGAGAGGAATTGCACAGTCCAACTCCAAACAGTATTACTATTTGAACCGAATCCCTCTCTGATTACCGCTAACCTTGTTTACCGGATCATCCGCGCTGTGGGTATGTGCTCAGGCCACACAGAACATGTCTTGCCATCATCCTTTCTTTGGCTCTCCATCATTGTTTCTCTCCTCAAGTAAGAATTTCCTTCACCCCTGCTAACTGTTCTTATTACTTCTGCTCCACTGTTTGGTTGGACCTTTGGGGCCCTTCTTGTCATAGGAAAAATACTTTTGTTGAACTAGTGTTTGCACATGAGAATATAAATCACATTTTGTACATTTTTGCACCTAAAAGTTGCTGAGAAAGCAAATACTATGGGAAACCTCTACACAAAGTAAAGAACAACAACAAAAAAAAGCAAGAGATAATAGCCTGTATTAGAATTTAACAACAAATTATTTTCCAAGCTTATTTAGAGAACTCTAATCTGTAAACTGATCACGTTGCTATAGTAACAGCAAGCTTAGATTTAGCCTTTAAATAACAATAATACACAATTACTGCAGTGTGCACACACTGGCACTGCTAGTGGAGGTATTTAAGGAGAACGATCAAAAGAGCAACTAGAGAACAATGTATTTAAACCTGGGACTGCTGAAACAAAATTATTCTTTTACAACCTCCCCATATGCAAGTGTGTTTTGCATCCTCTTCTTCAGAGTATTATATATCCTAATTACTTCAGGGTATGACAAATTCTGAAAGATAATCAACTGTCTCAGATTAATCAAAGAATGATGTATATGCACTTACAGATATGACTCATTTGAGCAGTTCTTCTGCATGAAATCAGTTGAATATTGCACAGAAACAAAGTTTGCACAGAAACAAAGGTTGCACAGAAACAAAGCAGGAATGGGGTCCGCTCTCATGCTTGATAAGCAAACTTTTCTCCAGAACAGTTACCGGCACACCACGCAGAGCACATACGGCCATAGAGCTCTTTGGGAAATTATGAAAAGCTTTAAACTTTAATGAAATCTATTTTTTTCCCCATAAGAATCCGGCCAGAGCATTGCTTGTAATAACTACAACGCCACTGTACAGTGTGGCTCAGGAGAAGTTATTGAGGTTGGAGAGAGTTTCTATGGGCGCAAGACCCCTCACTACTGTGTATTGGAGACGCCTCTCCAGGATGATATGGATGAAGACTGTAGCTGGATCAGCGTCAAGGATGAAGTAGCAGGTAAGAGCTTGTTGCACTGCTTGTCAGAGGCACAGAAGGAGCATCTTAAAGTTCCTGCTGCCTCAACTATTTTACCTTGGTTTATTTCACCGGAGGGAGTTGCAAAGAGCCTCTTACACGCAAGAGGTCACCACAGGAAGCTCTATCAGGAGGAGGGACTTTAGGGGAGCAAGGTCGTGCAGAGGAGAGAGGGGATGCATGGGGGCATATGCAGAACATCTCTAACTCAGCTGTATTCCTATAAAGTGGAATGCTGTCACAAAAAGCACAGGCAGTGAGCACCACAATAAAGTGAAAGTGCTGTAGGAGCTTGTCTAGAAATTGGTGACAAGATATTGCTCCCCTCTGCCTTTTTTACTTCTATAACCATCTCTCCTCTGAGCTGTTTTGACAGTCAAAGACAGGAAACACCAGTGCATCTAAGCTGGTCCTTCTTTCCAGGGCAATGTCATGGTCTCCAGGCCTGCCAGGTGGCAGCAGATGGCTCGCTCTTTGGAGATCCTTGTCCAGCTTCGGGAAGCTATTTGTCTATTCAGTACCACTGCAAGGAAGGTAAGTGCTGGGGGCTGTCAACACCAAAACCTGCTCTAACGTTGCTGTTACACTGTGTCCTGACCAGCACTTATGGAGAAAAATTGACACTAAAGCATTCAAATTGGCAGCAACATCAGCTCTGTTTTGGAGAAAATCAGCTCTCAAACACTATACTCTCAATGCTATATGGAAATTAATTTAATTATGCAAGAAACTTAGACAAGCCATGACACTGAACTCTGGCATTACATTTTCCAGGTCTGCAGCTGGCTGTAAGAGGGGCAAGTTTTGCCTCTGAGGACGTCACAGTCACTTTGACCTGGATGCTCTCTCCATACTCTGGCAACCTCTCATGCATCATTAGCACTGGAGATGGACACAGTATTGATCCCTATTACCCTCCAATGTAAGATACATCATCAGACAAACAGTTTATTTCACTGCCTGCATTTCTTTGAATGCTTTAAGTCTCTTAAATGAGATGTTAAAAATTAACTAGATTAAGAATAGATACAAAAGAGCTGGATTTTGCAGCAAGTCACTGTGAAATTACTATACAGTTTTATATCAAGCTGTCAATCACATGCTTTCCTCTGCTTACTGTAACAAGCGATTCCTATTTCTTGCTACTGTGATTTAATACAGATCCTGAAGGCACAAAATTACTAGAGAACTTTCAATAACTGCCAAAGAAATGGGCAAGCATTACCTATTCAGTTTAAAGAATATCTTTATATTTGATAATATTTAAAATAGCATAATGGAATTATATTATAATGTGTGTTACTTGTTTTAATTCAATGAAAAATGTGTCTTTGAATGATCAAACATTTTTCTGCTCTTTTTAAAAATCAGATTTTATGTTGTCCCAGTGATCGGAAAGAAAGTATATGAATCTAGACATTTTTTTTGTCCACTAATTAAACCCTATTTGACTAAACTATGAAAATAAGAGCAGAAGGAAAGAAAAACAAATTGGTAACATGCTACAAATAGCACAAATCAGGTCTGATGGGGGCTGGTGTTGAAGTGTAATCTACCTACTTCACAGCAACATGTATTCATCTCCAGAGAGGCTTCTGGAATGCCCACCCCAGATACGCAACCTAAATGACTCCATAGCTGGAACAAAGAATCAATCCTTAACCCTCAAAATGTTACATAAACACACAAGGATTAAAGTCATTGTATTATGGCTGAGTCAGAGCAGAGGTTTGGGAACTGTGACCACTCTTATCACACAGGGCTCAAGACTTCTCAGCGCACCCTTCTGCAACAAGTTCTCTTTGTGTCCTAGGCTGGTCAGCAATGTCACACACACATATTCGTCTCCTGGAGAGTTTACTGTTTTTGCGGAATGTACAACCAGCGAATGGCACGTGACAGCTCAGAAACGGGTGACTGTTCAGGATAAGAGGGATCAACTTAGCATTACCGGGTGCTATAGCCAGTACGAATCTGGGAATAGCTCTTATTGCCGCACTCTATATGGAGAGTTGTTATGGATTCAAGTAGAGCTCAGTGGAGGTAAGGGTAATTATTCTGCATGTTTAAGCGGTAGACTAATAACAAAAATACTATGCTACCCATAAAAAGAAGCTGATTTTTATGACACAATACCAATAAACTATAACTTCCTTAGCAAATGCTTTTGCTCTAGCTGTTGCATCCTTGCAACTGAATGCTCTGAGCCCTCCTGGAAAAGATTCTCTCTCAGAGCTTTTAAAGCACTTTATACATGAGCATAAACCCTTTTACCCCATGAGCATAACTTTAATCATGTAAATCCACATGAAGCCAGTAGGAATATTGCCATATATGAAGCTAACCATCTGCAGAGATGCTTCACTGAATGAAGGTAGGATGATTCCACACTGAGAAGGTCATATTTGCTCATACATATCTAGTTCTCACTCCAAACTTCTGGAATCCACATACGCACTTAAAAAATAAAATTCAGTAGCATATGTTTGAGTTCTCTTGGCTGTCCTAAGATCCCTTTCAGGAAATAAACGTAATAGACTTTCAGAGGGTCACAAAACCAGATAAAGCAAATCTAGTCAAAGTAATTGCATTGTTACAGTATTATTTTGACTTCTTTATAAATATCTTAGTGTTGCACATGACAGCTATAATTGGATGGCCTGTTAGGCAAGCCGTGAGAAATCTTGAATTGTCTTTTGGCAGGTAATGAAGTGACCTACGTTATATTAGCAGATAACAAGACACTCACTGAATCCAGTGCAAAAGAAGGAAATGTCCCTCACAATCTGACACTCAACAGTACCCTGCAAGAGCTACTAGGCCCCGGGATACATCAGCTGGAAATCCGAGCATCCAGCAACAAAACCACATGGGAGCTCTCCAAGAGCATTGCTGTTCACTTCATTGAGCCGGTGTCTGGTCTTCAGGCTGCATTAGCTTCTCACACTTTGGAGCTGGGGGAGAATATAGAGATAAATGTCTCTGTGTCTCATGGAGCCCCAGATAAACTGAAGTTTGAAGTTGTGGGATCCAATGAAACGAACTCTCATGAGGAAGACAGTCCTCACGGGGAGCCTGGAACATACAGCATCCCTGTGCACTCTGAAGGTACAGCATGCACACACGGACAGACAGCCGTGCAGGAGTCCACACAGTCCATCACAGCATCCCTGGCTGCAGGACAATAACTTAGAGCAGGGATTTGTTAACTTTTCTAACTGCTCAAACTTGGTCTGCAGGAGAGCCTGGACAACACTGTGTTAGTGACTTATAACCAACCCAAAAGAATTAAAAGGGTAAATTGTTGTTCCTAAAGGGATCAAAAAGAAGGCTTCTCCTGAATTTTGCAATAAAAAAGACACAGTGAGCAGAATTCAGCTTTTCATGGCCCCACCCCTAATTCATTTACACATGAGTACAGCTTCCTGAATCAGTGTTTTCTTTATGAATTGGACTTTAGGTCCCAAACAAAATAGATTGGTGCACTGCGATTCCTAAGTGACTATTCATCTTCTCTAGGTACTTTCCTAGTAAAAGTGCTGGCCATGAATGCCTTCTCGAACATGAGCGTGGATATTGGACTCATCAACGTGCTGGCACACAGCTCCCTTAACGAAGGTAATTACATTATCCTGCCAGTGCCGGTTTTGATCACACACATGATGTTCTGCAGTCAGAGCATTTCATGGAGTGTTTACTGTTCATGGTTTGCACCTAGTAATTGCTTTCTTCCCAGCAACAGCACTTAAAAGTTTTGTGGAGGATTGTTTCTAATGAGGTATTTTTTCTGTCTTTGAAGTGGTCGTAAATCAGCATCACAGTGTGTATGTTACACACTGCATCTTTGTGGTTTGTCCTAGAAACAATTAGTGAAGTTTGTGGTCTGGAACATAGCTATCAGATCATGAAATATCTGCATAACAATAATCACACAAATAGCTTTCATTAAATGCTTCTAGATGGCTCACCCTTACATTTACAACAGCAGATTATGTCACAAGTAAAGTGAATCTGGTATTAATCCAATTGAGATATCTCCAGTGATTCCCTCAATTTTTCTTTGTACAACAATTCTACAGGTAGCACAACTTCATTCTGATTTTTTTTGTATCAAACAGATTCTGCTAGTGTAAAAGGTAGTTCCAAAACAAATACCCAGGAGACAAATGTAAGTATTATTCTTTTCACTTTAAGTTTGAAATGCTGGGAAATTCTTCTTGGCGATAAAAGCATTGCATTAAATATTTGTAAGAAGTATTTGTAACATACAGCATTATGGACTATATTTTCTGTGCTATAGACCTGCCAGATTTAGTTAAATCATTGAATTGCCAAATACAATATTTTGTTATCATCTTGAAGGTCTAGTTTTTAACTATAACTAGAGCAGGCAGATGTCTGCTATCACAAGCAGATGTCATGATTTACAGACTGGCTGTAAAACTGCATTACATCAGCGGCCTAATATCAGCCCAATTAAGAACTGGGTTCATCATAGTCAGTTGCACAGAATGATAAATCAGTTACCTTATTCTTTGCTTTTTTCTGCAACTGTAATGCATCCAACTCTGAAAATAAAAGAAAAAAAGCGATGCATTAGAAGAAAAATGATTTTTCATAGATTAAATGTTTTAGTCTAAAAATATAAAATTAGTGGGAATTAGGCTTCTAAGTACCTGTATGCGTTTAAAAGTGAAAGTTGGGCTCCTAAACCACTTAGAGTTTGAGAATATTTTGCCATATATGATTTGTCTGTGCCATCCACATCTATTCCCACAGCTCCCATATTGCCTCTGGTCAAGGAAAGATCATTTAAACTGCATACTGTGACTTTCTTCATCACAAAGAAGCAAGATATGTATGTGTTTATACATGCTGCTGTCTTAACTGGAATATTTACTTACATTCAGGATCACAAAAGAAAAACCAAAATGTTTATTAAACCAAGTCGCCACGTGGACCCTTTCACAACTGTCACACTGGGCTGGCCAGACAACAGTGATAATTCCAGTTTCCTGTGGTCCTGCGGTATGTGCATTTCCTGGAGCTTTTCCCCCAGCTGCTTGCTGAGTGACAAACTCACTGTCCTGTCAGATGGAGTGGTGAAAATCTGAGTAAAGGACGGTCTAGTCTCTGCCTGGCATTAAAAAAGCTTCCCACTCACTGTAAAGAAATAATGTCACTCTATCTCACCCTGGTTTAACGACCAACTATTTATGGTATATAATACATATGTGGCATGCATGTGTGTATGTATATATATTTATGGCAGTCATATAACATGGTATAGTTCACATTTTTTCTTGTCCCAAAGGTGGCTACTCCTGGTTTTTGATTTTCTAAGACCTTTCTGTCCTAAGCCCTCACCGTCATTGCCAAGAGTTAATCCCAAGTGATTTAGATAGATAGGCATTTGCAATGTACATGTACCTCAATAAAAAAGCAAAAAGACCTATCCAAGAGTCACAGAATGCTATGAATATTCTAATTATAAAGGCAATGTTTGCACAGGAGCTTGTTGGCCTGCGTGGAATGAATGCGTGCAGCAGCGGATAATCCCAGTCAACCGAAGCGAAGTGCACATCCCACCGGCCTGCCTGCCTCCTCCAAAGGCAGCAGTGACCGTGAGAGTCACAGTGCGAAACCATGGAAGTGAAGAGAGGCAAGATGAGCAATGTCTGTATGTAGCTGCAAAACAAGAACTGCAGCTAGAAATCAGGTCTGGTTTTCGAACATAATATTCATTATTTAGTATTTTTACTAAGAAACCCTTGTATGAGGCTGCAGATATCATTAATAATAATACTAATAAATTGAGAATTTATTGATCATTGTAAATACATAGATTCCTTCCTATCATAGGAATTAAAATACAACATCGGACTTGCTGTGTCTTGAAGTCCAGACTCTTGTTAATTAGATTTTTTTCATCTTTTCAGTGCTGGAGATTTTCATACGCAAATCTAATTGAAATGATGGGATAAAAACCATAAAATACGTCTGATACTCCTACTGGACACCCACACACCTCTTACTGCCTTAAAAACAAGTGGTGTTTGAGTGTTTAGTGCCTCATGGCATTTCACTGATCTATTAATATAATCAAGCCAGAACTCAAGTAGCAGTATGTTTCAGCTGAGAGCCTGAATCTGTCCTGGAATGCAAAGAGTTTGCTTGTTGTCGGTCTCAGTCACTGTGGAAAATGAGATGAAGGTTCCTGAATTTCTTGGTTTTAATTTGAATAGTTTTCAATTTGCGAGTCACATGTGCCATTTGTCACATATCCCACCAGGGCTTGTGCAGATTCTCATCGAATGAGAGCAAACCATTCCATATCACGTACCATGACATCCTGTATGGTCACTACTCATAACCGCTCTCTGACATCCTAACAGGTGTGAGGCAAACTGCAAGCCAGTAAACGCCAGCAAGGAAGTTGTTCTGAGTGTCTCTGGACCGAAGGACTCCCAGGCAGTATACTATAACTGGTATTTAGATAGCACTTTCCAAACCAAGGTAAGAGCATCGGCTTTGTCGGAAATACCGCACAAACGAAAATAACCATGTAGCCTGAGGGAAAGCCCTGCGCTCTCAGAGCGATCCTTTGTCATTTGGAAGGTTGTGGAGGGGTTATAGCAGAGGGACCTAATTGACACCTTGCTCCTGACAGTGAAATGTCTCCCCAGAAACACGATAAATTATTATTTAACTTACATTACTGGTAATCACCATTATTGGTGATTGTATATGTACACAGAGGAATGCAAATGCACTCATGCTTTTTATAAAGGTTTCTCTCTATCCATCCTATGTATCTAATCAAGTACCTATAACAAATATTCATGTGAACTAACTGATATATCATCAACAGGACAGTCTGTTCATGCTCTCAGTACAGTTTCGTCTAACCACAGAACAATACTGAGGCAACCCGCTGGCAATGTTGGGTGGAATCTTGGTTACCATCTAGCATGCAGTTTCGGTGAAATGCCTAACTGGAAATCACAGCAGAAGTCTGATGCTGTTTTTCCTTTTCTATCGGATTTTCTAGCCCACACCCCTCCCTCCAGCCTGCAGCCTGACTGGGTTCCGGCAGAGCTCTTTGACTTTGCTTCAGAGCAACAGATCCAGGTTGACAATGAACAGTTCCTTTTTGCAGATGCAGGGAGAAGCTTTTCAGATTAAAGTAACAGGTAGGGGTTTGTCAGGCTGATTTGCCCTAGAGTTTCTGTCATCACACAGTGCATTACACAGATAGGGCCTAAACAATTATTCCACAAGCTGAGCGCTATTATGTTGCACGTGGGGTTCTTTAAAATAATTAAAGAGTTTGCTGTGGGCCATAGTGCAGTAAGATAAAATCAGTTAATCCAAACTGTTAATAATTTGGCTAAGGCTCATTTGGAAATTATGTTACACTAAGTACTTGATTGAATAACACAGCTTTACTTATAAGGTTAACATTTCCTTGTTTTCTAGTAGTTCTTTTCCTGCTATGGCCTTTTTAGCAATGGGATTTCATTCCTGATCAGGCCCACACTGATGTCTCTAGTGCCCAAATGAACCACATCATTGCTAGAACAGGTAACATTAACGTGTGAAGGCCAAGGCCACTGATGGTTATTGCTGGTGTTCTGCTCCCCGATTCCCCAGCAATGGCTCCGCATGGATACGGCGAGGAAAGGTACCTCGTGAGCAGAGTGCCAGCGCCCCACACCCCGGCCTGCACCGTGTCCCCCAGGGAGGGATCGGTGCTCACCGCCTTCACAGTCTCCTGCAGCACTTGCCGAGGACACCCATGCCCACCCAGCCACAGCGGGCAGCTCACCTACTGCTTCTACACGAAACCACGTAAGTCCTGACGTGAACTGGGTGAGCACAGGCTCCTCCATGGTTCCAGCAAGCACTGCTACAGTCACTAGCAGGAGCAAAGGCACAGCCTGCTTGCATTCCTCAGAGACACTAATAAGGGGTCAATTAACTAGGCCTGCCCAGAGCAGGTGTGCTCTCAGAGAACCGATAGGTAACCCCATCTTTCTTATTGCAGATTCTCTCTTGCATTGTGGTCCTGATTCTGAACTTTTCCCAGTTTATCTTCCACTTGGAGAAGAGGAAAATAACTTTGTTTTACATATAACAATTACTGTTAGCAACAACTTTGGGGATACCGTTCAAACTAATGCTTCTGTGCAGGTATGCAGTAAAATTACTTTCTTTCAAGGTGCCTCAAGTTAATATCTAAACCTTGATTCCCTTTTGGAACTTCCCATGGTATACTTCTTATTTCCCTGTGGTTGTGTCATAATTAACAGTCTTCCTGTCTAGGAAAAAATATGATCTAAAAATACAATCTCTCTGGACATCGGGCAGCATAAGCTATACTTAGTAAGTCTGGAGTTACTCTGTGAAGACTGACAGAACTCCCAGCTTCTGTCCCAGTTTCCCAGTAACGAGACCCTTATTAGACACTGAAACTCGACGTGTTTCTGCTTCGCGCCTAGAGGCGCTGCTCATCACTGTGCTGCTTTGAATGGCAGTCCATGAAGTGAGGTTTGGAAAACGCAGGGCTGAATTAGGCTCTGTCTCCTCCCTTGCACAGATTTGTCAGTCAAGTAGATGAAATTAGACTCAAAATGGCTGCAGTTTTTTTTACAAATAGGGTTGGAATTGAGCTATTTCCCTATATTTCAGCATTTCTAAAGCTGGCTCATTTTATCTAAGAAGACAAACATCAGTCTAAAACCAAATTTAACTGAAAATAAACCATGAAAATATGGGGAACACAAACAAGGTTTCTGTCCAGGTCTATCTAAAATGTCTTGGAAATATCTTGGAAGCTGTGCAAAAGTGATTATAACAGCCCAGCCAATGTTAGGGGCATGTCTGATTTCTTCATCAGGTTGGACACGCAGATATGATCAAGGGGAACCTGACCCTGCAGACCATCGTATCTGAGAAGGCCAACATCATTCTCAAAGATGGAAACAGCAGCAGGAGTCTGTTCCAGCTGTATAAGTCAGTGACCTCAGTTCTTAATCAGGAGACCCAAGAGGAAAGTCTTAACACATCTTTACAGACAGACACACGAAAAGAGGTCAGACAGATACTTGTTTCCTTGCAGAAAAGCGTAATATAATGTACCCTTCACATTCTTTGGCAACTCTTGAGTAATATCAAGCTCCCATATAACTTTCTGACGTGAGTAGGGATTTCAGGTTTCTACTGCCTGTCCAGTGCTTGGCACAGGTTTCAATTATTTTTCACTACTTGCCCAAGCAAATGATTTTCTTTGAAATCCATTTGTTAAAGATTTCTTTCTCAATTGTTATTACATTACCTTATTCCGTGGCCACTACGTATATTGCATTTGCATTGGTAGAATATAAAAAGTCTTTGGTATGGCTAAAGATGTTCAAAAATCATGACATATCTGCCCATCACTACTTGAGATCTTTCAGATATAAAACATCTCTTCTGGAATTCAATGCATTCTGCATAAAATTGAGTCAAGTGCTAGAGGGTCATGATTTTACATTCAGTTATGATGACAGTCATTTGTACTACATTTGTAGGCCGTTTCTGGGACCTTCTAAGGAGTTAGGATGAAGTTGGAGCAGGGAATTAGGGACTCGGATCCTGTTCCCTTGATGACTCAGGGATTGTAGAAGTTAACCTGATTTTCCACAAACAATTTAAATATTGCTAGAATGGCCTATCTAAATTTCCCTCAAAGTACTAGATGGCAGGTAACTTAGTTTTTCCTTTTCAGTTACGAGCTTGTGTTTCAGTTTTAAGGTTTTATTTGTGCAGTGCTTGAGTGCAGATGAAAAATTCTGGAGTAACTTAATGTATCCTTCAATTAAGATTCATTTGGAAGTGGCATTTATACAGTAATGCATGCACAAAAGTACAAATTCTCTCAAGTAACTCTGTTAGCTGTTAATGGCTGCTAAGTGCATAAATTCTCTGAGCTGGGAGGTAACAAAACAGTCATGATTACACAGTATGTAAGGCAAGTGGCATCTTGTCAGCAGATCTAATACCAGTTCAAATGATCCTTGTTGTGAAGTCTTAGTCTACCTCATAATTTACAGCAAACTAGGCTGTCAATATGTGGCACTATTTACATGGTCTTAATTAGCATCTTATTCCTTTGCTGAATTATCCCTTTCGGTTCCAAGCTCCGAGGGCTGATGCTGACAACGCTGTCTGCTGTTAACGTTACATCAGTGCAAACTGCTCTTCAGATGTCAGAAGTTTTGAAAGAAATCACTTATAGGAGTGAAGAGCTCTCTGTCTCAGCACAGGTAAGAAGAAATTAATCTCAGATTTTCTTCCACAAGTAGTACAAACTCTCCTGCATCCCACTGACCTTGCAAGAGTGTCAGTGCTTTACACTTAACTGTTCTTAACAGAACAAAGAAAATAAAAATAATAAATTCATCTTTCTTGGGCATTTACCACAGCAAAAGGCCAAAGGTAGTACCTGCTGGTGGCCTAATGTGCTTTGAGAAAAATAAGACGCTTCACAAAACAGTTGTATTTTTGGACCAAAATTTCAGCACCAAACAAAATGACCTAATTTATTACATTACTGTGGCATGTAAATTATATCTCAGCCCAGTGTTTTATAGATAAGCTTCCTTCAGATGTTATTCTTCTTTACAGCTTGTATCTACAGAGGCAAGCTGGATCTTTCAGGTCTATATTACATGCTAGTATACCATCTTTAATACCTCATTTTTACTGATGTTTGAGAAGCACAAACGGTTATAATTAAAACAGCTTTGACCACAAATAGCCCCACCAGATTATTTCTGATGTAATATTCAGTAAGAACCTTAATGAGATCATGTGTCACTTCTGTCATTTGTAGCACCAATACACATGGCTTATTTCCCATGCAGGTAGAAGCCAGCAACACTCTAAAAGATGTCAGTGCTTCCTTGCTTACTGTAAACACAGAGGACAGCAGAGATGATCAGAAGAGAAAGGATGCAGCCAACTACCTATTTAATGCAGTTAGCAATGTGCTTAAAGCTTCTATACAAAACAGAGATGTGAATACTTCAGTGCCTGAGGCAGAACAGGTAATTTTGGTTTGCTTCAGTTGCTAGTGGACTGTCTATGAACCTTTTCCATGCTTCAGAGGGCTTTTAAGTGTTCTGCTGCCTCTCATATTTTTAAATTGACATTGGGTAAGGTTTATTGCGACATCATGGTGGAGTTAGATTCAGTATCAAAGCAAACTTCTCCCCACTTAGATCTGTTAGACTGAACAGTCTGTTTATGAAAATTCAAGAAATCTCTTTGGATTTTATACGTTTAAAGCTGAATAGGCCAAAGCGCTGGAGAACACAAGATCAGCTTAAGACATCTAATGAATAACAAGCTGACTGACTGTGATAAGATTTTTTCCAGACATGATTCTACCCCCACAGTTCAAGGTAGCCACAGATATTGAATATGCACTATTGATTCCACTACTCACACATACAAGGTTAAAGCAAATAATGTGCATCTTGCTCATTCTAAGGAGCTTTGTTACAAATTTCCTCCTCTAATCTTTTTCCAGAGTTCAGTGTCACTCCAGCTCTTGAATACAGTTGAAAACTTACAGAGTGCCCTTCTGTTTGGGAAAGAACCAGATGATGAACCAATGGTCCTTACTACTCCTTCTGCCACAATGTATATAAACAGGTACTAGTAATACTGGTTCAGTGATAGCCTTGTGCCTAAAGGCCCGATGCTTGCTAAGATGTTCCCCAAATACTCTTTATATTGTCATTAAATGGAGCCACACAAAGATTGTAGCATAATGACATTTCAGCAGTACAATGAAGCTGTAATTATTGACTGTAAAAACAACTTTGACTCCAATTAACTTCGGGAAAGCTATCGTAGAAATTCTCCTGCCATTTCATGTCATATCTTATCAGAGAAGAACCTACTACTATTCCTGCATAAGACAGTAGCCACTTACCTGTAAAAGTATGAAAAACTCATATTATGCCAGGAAAGGTTTTTCTTCCTTTTACAAGTTGTCATTACTGTCATGTTACATAGAATCGTAACCAGCCTGGCAGGAGCAAATATAGCTGTGAGCAGCCTGACAAGCATTATCCTATAAACATCCCTAAATTGTTCACCTAGAACTTGATTCCCATCTACATTCAACTGCACATGAAAATCAAGAGCTCATTCATAGAGACTAGGTACATCTTTCACAGAAATACACCTAAAAGGGTAAGATGTAAAAAACAGATATGCCAACTGTACTTCTTTTTTGATGATTATGTACTGGTATTTTATAGAGTACTACATTGGGGACAGATAATATATTAAGTATTTACCAGCAGAGCTAGTAATAACTTATTAAACAAGTTATACTTATGCACTGAGGAAGCGTTTTCTCTAAGTATGAAGTACATATTCTCAATGCTTTTCTTCCCTGTCTTTATACCTTTGCTTTGTTTTGTTTTGCTCGTGTCTAACTCTAACTGTGGACAGATTACAAACAGAAAGCATGGACAGGACATCCATTAACATCTCCAATTCCAGCTCTGCCAGCTTTACTCTCCCACCTGCTTCTTCCCTCAGCGTATCAGGAGTTGATGATGAAACAGTGGATATAAGGGCAAGTGAACAGCTGTCATCTGATTTTATCTGAGCTGCAATTTATTTTCTTAATCCAGTAGTTTTACACAACCACACAAGTCAGCCCTCCAGTTATGCCAACAGATTCATTTGATTTTTTTTTTTTTTTGTCACTGAAGTCTTCACCTTTCTTAATCACATGAGGTTGGTTCAACAAGCTGATAGGGACTGAAGGCCTAAATTCCTCATCTCTTTAACCCCTCACATACATGCCTGGTTCATACTTGCATGGCTAGAGAAAGTGATGGAATCAATAACTTCAAATCCATTTGCCATTTGTTCACATCTATTTCTCTGAGAGGATACAACAGCTCAGAGTCCATACACCATCAAACCCAAAAAGCAGCACCCAGCTAGAAGGTGTTTGAGGCACTCAGATCCTACAGGAGACAAAAGGCCTGCAGGTCTCTTGATAACACACAGCCCTCATCTCAGTTGGATGCTCTTTTCTGTCCCTCAGAACAACAGATTGCATATTGTTTTTAAAATGAATTTTCTAAGGGCCTCTCAAATTGATTTGACATGCTAAAACTCCTACATGCACCTGTGAAATACAGTGTTTTTCGCTATGCCTTGCCTTTTCCAGCTCTACTAAGACATATCCAGATCTCATTGAAATCAGAGGAAACACATCCTTTGTCTCACCTGAGTGTTAGGAGAGGCTCCTTTTACCGTACTGCCAACTCAGACACACTCTTCTGTGCATTGCAATCGCAATAGATTTTAGTTCCTAATTCCAAAATAAGGGACACTGCTTAGCTTTCATGGACTTTCTTCATGAGACAATTATGCAATCTGCATTTTGATGATCTGATGTCTAAAAGGCAAAAAAAACCCACAGTGAATGGAAAGCAATAAATATTGGTACACACATATCACAATAAAAATCACTTTCAATGATTGTGTTTGATCTACTACAGAGTAGACTGCTGTTTGAGTCTGAGTTCAAGCCTTAGGGATTCAGGAATTAAGTATGTGAATATAATGAAATATTAACAATAGCTCAAAGCTGATTGCTAATGTCTTGCTAATAGATGGTGAGCTTTGCAGCGAACCCCTTTTTCTCCAGTGACACCAGTCTTGATGTCAGTGGAACAGTGGGAGGTTTAAGTCTTACGGGTCTGGATGGCTTGATCATACCAGTCAGCAATCTCAAAGAAAACATTGAGGTAAACCCCAAACTTTCCATCCCTCTCCCTCTCTTTCCCGTATACTTCCTTTGTTTAAAAAATGTCATTTTTGCTATCTTGGGTTTCATTATTATTCTTGAAATGCACTAGTGAAGCCTAGGCAAGCAGTCAGTGTTGCTGGCTGTGCCTTCCCTGTGTTGTGAAACAAACATTGCACTTATAGATCATAGAAACAAGGTACTTTGCTGTATTCAAAGCTATATCTTTCTGTTTGAAAACAGATTATCCTACCGAGGCTTTCAGCAAGCCAGGAAGACAGGATTCTTTTGACTTTAGGCAATTTTAGTGCTTTCCAAGTCAATGTCACTTCAGAAAACACATCTATAGTGATCCACCTGGAATCCGAACAAGATGTTCCACTGATAATCTACTTAGGATATGGATATCGTCCAAATGAAACTAATTACGATATGAAAAATCACCTGTTCTGTAAGAAGACTACTGCAGGTGAGACAGCTTGCTAGTGACCTTTTAAACTTGTTCATCCTGGGCTTATGGGTCAAAAAAACTAAGCCATATGTACACTCATGATCCATAGCAAGGTAAGGGTACTTAGTACGGTTAATAGGAAGAGCTCATCCACAAGTTTACAGGGTTAGCACTTGTTCTGTGCAACATGGCCCTGGCCATGAGTTCAGGAGTCCAGCTGGATAGGAATCTCTCAAGGGAGTTTCAATCTGCCTTGCTTCAGGATCCCCTCTCTAATACTCAGAGTGCAATGCTTTGAACAATGTGCTGCTAGGGATTATCTGTCACCTGTTTTCTTTATTTTGTTCTGTTAATTTATTTGATTATATGTGATAGAGCCATATATTTCCAGATTAACATTTCCTTACATACACTGAAGCTAAAAAATTTATGTTCAAGGTGAGGAAAACACCTGGGTTCTTAGTCCAGAAGAACTCTTTTTCGGCGAGGGAACTTACTATTTCCTGGTTTTACAAGACATGGGAATGGATTCTCCAGTCAATGACAGGCTAACTATAGCTGTCACTTGCTTTGCCTCCCGCTGCGTATTTTGGGATGAGCATCAAGGGAAATGGAATAGCTATGGATGTCAGGTAAGTAGAGAGAAATAAAACATATCATACATTTCAAAAGAACCCCTTATGACCCTACAGCACTGTAGAAAAATAACAGGTTTGAACTTAGACCATAAAATAAGTTCATTTTGAGATGTTTGAAAAAATTCAACAAGTAAAATTTTCAAAAAGTAAAAAAGTCCTCTGTAAAATGACACTTCTTCTACTTTCTAGGAATGCGCTTCAATATAAGAAGTAGATAAGAAGAACCATTCTGACATGTATAATACTGCCTAATTCTGACCAGATATTAGAATTAATATTACCTGTTGGAACTTGAGCACTTTTCCCCACTAACTGATCAATTTTAGCAGTCTCTTTAGTTTCCTCAGTAAGTTATCTAATATTTTGAAACCAAATGTCCAGAATGTTTTATCAGGAAAATTTTCTCGTTTTCAGGTTGGACCAAAAACAAATCCCAGAAGCACACAGTGTCTCTGCAACCACCTGACCTTCTTTGGGAGCTCCTTCTTCGTCATACCCAATGCCATCGATGTTAGCAAAACTGTAGATCTATTTGGCACATTCGTGGACAACCCTGTGGTGGTGACAACTGTAGGATGTGTCTTTCTGGTGTATGTGCTTGTAGTTATTTGGGCTCGAAGGAAAGACATCCAGGATGATGCCAGAGTAAGTCTTCAAATAAAGACTGAATGTATTTTGGTCAAATCTACTTTGACTAGCCTTCTCTGTGGAGAACATGTCATTCCCAGCATTTAGGACACAGTAGCCCATCTTTCTGCAAGCTGAAACTCCTAAATGAAAAGCGATGCAAGAGCTAGTGTGGATGCTCCAAGGGTCATTCTCAGCACATTCCTTAGCATATTCATAAATCTTCAGCTATCTGGGAGTTACTTGCCAAGCTTTGAAAATGAAACTACAATAAAACCAAATATGGGTTGACATTCAGAGTCCCCACACTGCTCATTTCTGCGTCTTTCTGCCTACTCTATTTCTAGGCATAACTTAAAATATTTTTTTTTTCTGTGGAAAAATTGAACAGAAGTGAAAAGGATGATTCTTCTTACATTTTCTCTAGGGAAAAAAAAAAAGAGCTTTGAAGTATTTTTTTCCATTTTTTTACTGAAAAAAAGCCTTCAGGGAAACAGAGTGTTTTATTTTGTACCAAATGTCATTAACCACCCTAAAACTGTTTTGATATGAAGTCTTCAGCCAACCCTACTCCCTTCCCTTTTACTCTGTTTCCTGGTAAGTGTATATGCACTGTTTGCAAGATGACACAGCAACAAGGCAGTTGTACTTACAGAGCTACTAACACACCGCTCGTGTTACGTCAATCTGCAGGTGAAAATCACAGTACTGGAAGACAACGACCCCTTTGCTCAGTATCGCTACCTTGTGACAGTGTTTACAGGACACCGCCGAGGGGCAGCCACGACCTCCAAGGTACGGGAGGAGCTGTGCACTAATGCTATTTATGTATGCATTTATAGAAGCTGATCAATAACGAAGCACCAGGGACTAGGAAACAGGATGGCTCAAACGCAGCTTCTAAGCCAGATAGTCCTTAAATTTGGTGAAGCCAGAGTATGTGATAGGAATAATCACACTGGATTCCGAGAGGTGCAGATCTCCAGCCTGTCCTTCTGTTCTCAGGTGACTCTCACCCTCTACGGCCAGGAAGGAGAGAGTGAGCCCCACCACCTAACCGACCCCGACATGCCAGTCTTTGAGCGAGGGGCAGTGGATGTTTTCCTGCTCTGCACTCTCTTCCCTCTTGGGGAGCTGCGGAGTATTAGGCTATGGCACGATAATTCAGGGCACAGTCCATCCTGGTAAGTGTATGCTGGAAAATATTAAAGATCCATTTTTTTAATATAATGATAATATTTTTACTCTTCTAGTGCATAACAATTGTCCTTTTCACAGTTCTTGAAAGGAAGGGTTAGTTTCTTTTTTTTTTACGTATGAGTAGGACAAATCATAATGTAAACTGCTGTGTGTTTTTCCTATAGGTATGTGAATCGCGTAGTGGTCCATGACCTGGCGTGGGACCGGAAATGGTACTTCCTCTGTAACTCTTGGCTAGCCATTGATATTGGAGAATGTGTCCTCGATAAAGTGTTCCCAGTGGCTACAGAGCAGGACATGAAGCAGTTCAGGTGAATACTCCTGCTTTATAGACCTTTTAGCTCTTGGGATTAATCTGTCTGAAGAGCAAGTGTGCAAAAATCTGAAACCACTAGGTCAAAATGAAAATAAAGGAGGCCTGTCATTGATTTAAAAGAACTCTGGACAAGGATTGTTACCTTGATTGCAATACCAGAGTGGAAATGCTGGTATTAGAAAGGGATGGTCTAACAAGATCTACAAAAACTAAACCTTATCTTCTCTTATATTTAATGTCCCTGACAAATTATACAGAAATTGCTTATGTTTAGCTTTTTCTCCATGGTGTGGCCAAAAGCAAAGGACATAAGGAGTTATGACTATTCCGTGCCAATCAAGCAGAGATTTGGTAATTTCTCATAGTTATTATTTCTTCTGATATTGCCTAGAGGCACCCACAGGTCAGCATCACAAACTGCAGCTTTATTATTCCTTCTGCTTTCTAAGCACCCTCTTGATTTCCACCTCCTCCTTCCCAGCAATCTGTTTTTCATGAAGACCTCCAAGGGTTTCCAAGACGGACACATCTGGTACTCAGTTTTCAGCTGCTCCCCACGAAGCTCCTTCACACGAGCCCAGCGTGTGTCATGCTGCTTCTCACTGCTGCTCTGCACCATGCTGACGAGCATCATGTTCTGGGGAGTGCCAAAGGATCCCGCTGAGCAGAAAATGGACTTGGGTAATAATCCTGGCTTGGGCAGGGCATAGAGAGACAGCAGAATAGAGAAGCAGGACAGTTGAACAAATTGGGTTTTTCCTGAGAGAGATCGATCTGATGGTTCCTGGGGTTATTCTCACTGTTCCTCTCTTTGATCCGGACAGGTAAGATCGAGTTCACCTGGCAGGAGGTGATGATCGGCTTCGAGAGCTCCCTCCTCATGTTCCCCATCAACTTGCTCATTGTGCAGATCTTCAGGAACACCCGAGCCCGGCCAGCCACGCAGGGCAGAGAGAAGAAGCCGGGGAAGTGCGGTCGCGTATCGCCAAGCCTGCCTCCCACCTGCCCTGTCACACAGGCCGCCTCCCTCACGCCAGAGGCTGTGACAAAGGCAAGTCCCCAGCACGCTCTGCACTGCCCTCTGCCGCCACACACCACCCAAGAGCAAGAATCTTCCCCGTCAGATGCCCTTCAGGTTGCCCACAATTACCCACCAAGCATGGACTGGGGCAAAGCACCAGGTAATGCATCCACATGGCCAGGGAGGGAGGACCTGCCCAGGGCATCCACCTTTAGGGCATGTTCTACCTGCAGGGGAGCTCTGACTTCAGCAAGATCTGCCTGTGCACATCTCAGGCCCTTGCACGACTGTGTGGGACCAAAATCACTGTGCTCAGTGGTTACAAGCAAAGAGTGAGCAAGACAGTGGAGAGAAAATGTATCAAAGTCTTCCTCAGCTTAGGTCATCAGTCAAGTAAAACACATTTTTCATCTTGAAATCTGTCCGGCTGAGCCCATCAGAATCAGCCTGTCACATCCAGGCGCATCCTGGAGAAGCTGGCAACCTGTGCACTCCCAACCAGGGACACCTTCAGATCACATCAGGTTTACACACTGCAGGCACAGTCACTGCCATGTTGCTACTGTCTTTTCTAGGACATAAGGAGACTTGCCAACTCATTGTTTAAAGCCCTGAAGACTCCATCACCCACCTCAGTATCAGACCTTGGAAAATCAACTAACATCAACACACTTTTGGCATTGGTTGAGGACATCATCTGCCAGCAGAATAGAGCTGGGCATGAGTTTTATGATGACAGTAAAAAGAAGGATGACCCTATAATTCTCACAATAGGTGCTGCGGATATGCAAGGTAATGTGACACAATGTGACAGCCTTGCTGAAAAATGGTGAAATAGTGAAAATGGTGATGATCATAGGATGTGATGAGCCAGGCTCTTCTTATATTCTGTCTTAAAGGCAATTAAATGAAGACACCATGAAAACTATTTGTTATGTTGTAGAATGAAATGTTAGGTGCCAGCCTGGCTTGGGAAAAGGCTCAGTATCTGAGAGCAGCAAGGGTCTCTAATATGAGCTGCTTTACATAATTTGTCCCCTGTTCTTTTCTTGCTAACTACGTGTTGTTGATCTTTTCAGTTTGATTCTTAACTAAGGCATTGATTTACTTTCAATTAAACAATAATAGATGAATGAACAATCCCACTGGTTTCGTTAAGACTTGAATTTGACTTTTCAAGTGAGTCTACAAGTTGCATGGATAGACAAAAAATAACGTAGGACTCAGTATCATCTGACTTTTCTATTAAAGTTTTAAGACCTCTGCCTCACCAAATTCCCTCCTGGTATTTCCAACTTCCCTGCAGAAGCGTATTAAAGCTCTATAACGTTTACGTGCCCTTTCAAGTGTTACTGTGCATTGGCACACAGATAATCTTGGGCTCCAACGCTGTTGCCTTTTGTACTCAATACTATTTTAATCTATGGGTAGCTATGCTGATTTTTTTCTCTTTAATTGCAGAAGAAACAGGAAGCCCAACTCCAGAGAAGGGAATGTGTGAGCGGCTGAAATACAGTGACTATAACCGCTGCTTGTACATGCAGCTCCAGCACGTAGAGATGGAGCTGGAACTACTGGGGCCCCATAAGTTTCAGATGCCTCAGAGTTACACACAGGCAGTTCGACAGGTTCAGCATATGAAGACCGTCCTGGAGAGCCGGATCTGTTCATCAGTATCCAGCAGCAAGAGGTAACCCAGTTCTCATTCAATTTTCAGTAAAATAAATTCAGGTCATGAACTCCAAATTGGCCAGGATGATGGAGCCCAAAGTAATTACTGCATAACACTTGCTGGGTAAGCATTATTACAGCTGTAGAAGCATGTCTTATTATTACACTACAGTAGGAGCAAAAAAGGAATTCCAATGCACACAAAAGCAATAAAGACAGGTCATTACTCTCTGTCATTTTTTGCCTCCAAACTGAATGCTACAGTTCAGTGCTGCATTACAGTAAAACCCTCAAGATAATCACTGAGATCCAAAATCTTTGGAGGTCTCTAAAAACATGGATAAAGAAAAATTAGTGAGCAGACAAAAATCTCAGAAAAAGTATGATCATTAAATTAGAAATATTGAAAACAACACCAATAATTATATCTCTGGTCTTTATGGTGATCACAAGGGATATATCCAGCAGCTAAAATGCACTCATGTGTTTAATTTTGTCAGCATTTCAATTCAGAGTTCAATTACGCACAAATTGAGGATGTAATACACCCATCATACTTGTTTTCATTTTAGCTCTTGTTCAGACTTTCCCATATTTTTGCTCTCTGTATCTTTTGTTATCCATACATCCTGTACAATTGCATTAGTTAAAATAATTTAAAATATTTCATTTGAGATTTTAAATTGTAATATGTTGCCTATGTTGCATACTACACCTGAAGTCTGTGTTTGGTTGATCGGCTTCTATTCCACTGCAGAACTAATTTTTTTTTTTTTTTTAATCTTCTGGTTGATTCTCAAGGTGGTCCCTTACTCCAAGTTTCTCCAGGGATGGCAAGAAAGGCCCTTCTTCCAAGGGGCTGCCCTGGTGGTTTGTGTTCATTGCATGGTTCCTCGTTGCAGCCACCAGTGGTGTATCCGGGTTCTTTACTATGCTCTATGGGCTGCATTATGGCAAGGAGAACTCTATCAGATGGCTCATCTCCATGGCCATTTCCTTCTTTGAAAGTCTTTTCATCACGCAGCCCTTAAAGGTGAGATCCTGCTGGCTCATAAGAACTCATTCTACCATCACTTCAGGAAAACTGTCATGTGTTTTTAAAAAACCACAGGACTTAAAAAACAAACAAAAAAATCTTTGCCCTTAAAACAAGATCTAGTAGCTAGATTACAGTGTTGTACTGTTTTCTGCTTTCTTTCCTTTAGTTTCATTTCCTCTTCGTTTGCCAGTTTGATAGATGATAAAGTTCCCGGCCAGGGAAAATGACAAAAAGCATTCAGTGAGTTGGACCCTGTGCGCTGTTGTCTTGTTCACATGCGCTACAAAAGTACAACACAAACAAAGCACAATTCTGCCCAGTCTGTGGTACCTGGCTTCAAAGAGATGCAGGTTAGAGCCTGAGGTTCTTTATGTGAAACAGGTATGCAGTGAGTCAAAAGCTAATTCTTTCCAGGTGCTGGGATTTGCTGCTTTTTTTGCTCTGGTTCTGAAGAAGGTGGAGCAGGAGGATGAAGAAAATATGGCCATTGATGGAGCTTTATCTGCCCCAGGTGTGTGAAATGATTAACGATAGTGAAGTGTTCTCTGATAATTTTGCAAATGCCCCCAAGATCAAAAAGGGAAAGGAGCAAGAGTGCTGTTCAACAGTTTTCTCCCTGATCAGTCTCAAACTCTGAGTATATAATTTTTTGAGATATCTTTCCTTTCTTCCTGTTACCCATCTTTCCTGGGCAACAAGAAGAGAGGGATACCAGGCTAGAGCCTGAACCTGCCATGCTGTGTTGGTGAGCTGCTTCCCTCCCTGTTGTTACCTTACCCTGCTGATGGCTTAACTCATGACCCCTGTCTTTGTAAGAGAAAGCATTAGAGTTTCCTTACAATGTCAAAGTAAGTGAAAAGCAAGAGATAGTGGATCTACTGAATGATTCTAGGTTTTCCTGTTCCCACTCCCAGGTGATTCAAATCCTCTCTTTGGAGTCAGACGGGACAGCAGAAGCAACATCTACCAGCCACCTCCTGCCTCAGATGTTGAGAAAATGAAAATCAACTGCATGAAGGAGCAAAAAGCATTTGCCCTCATCAGAGAAATCCTGGGTATTATCCATCAATAGTTTATCTTCTGGTTTTATTCACAGCAATATTTTGAAGCTGTAAAAACATTGCTCTCTGGGTTTTTAAAAAAAAAAAAAAAAAAAAAAGAGTGTATCTTTAGCTTTCTGCTAGTAAGGTGGGCTCAGTGCAATTTGAGCTGAGGGGAAATAAAAGTGCTGTTAAAGCTCTGTTTTATAGTAAGAAAACGGGCTATAAAATGTGAGGGGCTAAAGACAAATTAGAAGGAACAAAAGGAGGAGATCAGTGCTTAAAAGAAGTTGGAATCAAAATAGCACTTGGAGGGCATCTTTCTAAAAGCAAAAATTTTCTACAGATGACTAATGCTTCAGTCTTGCTTATTCTAAAAGCAGAGGAACATAAAACTTCAACATAATTTGAAATAAAGTGAGACTACTAGTTCCATTCAGACTCTCTGTTGCTGCTGCTGTTCAGTCGACCTTTATTTTCTTGATCACTACTCATATTCCAAATGTGATAAACTTCAGCATTTTCTACTGCCTTGTGTAAATTCGTCAGCAGTGGTTAGAGCCTTACAAGGCAGCTCTTTACCCAGGAGCAGGTATTAATTCTGGGCTCACATGTGCTCTCTTCCTGTCTTTCCAGCCTATCTGGGATTTTTATGGATGCTGCTATTGGTTGCCTACGGACAGAGAGATCCCAATTCCTACTACTTAAACAAGCACATTGAGAACAGCTTCACAGATGGATTCCAGGATATCTATAGTTACCAGGACTTTTTCACATGGGCAAAAACTACCCTAGTCAAAAATCTTTATGGATCATACAAAGGTGCAGAGACCATGTTCCTATCAAATTGTCTGAGTTTCAGCTGAAACATTATCCTTTATACTTACCTCTAACTTGAACATGCGTATTACATTGGAGGAGAGGATTTTGAGTGTATATTAATCTTAGTAGACAACAAAAATCTATGTCTAACCATTATGTGCATAGTTGAATGGCTGCAACACATTGTGCACTGAAACATAACAACCAAATTCATCTCTGATTCCATCAGCCTGACCAGGTTTAATATAACCTGATATTTTATTTATCTTTGATCCAAGTTTGGTGTTGTAATTTTACATTTTTTACATTTTACTCCTATTGCAGGTATTAAGATATATACCTCCTAGCTCTCATGAGCTTCTTGTTGCATTAAAATAAGAATGTAGGTAGATGGCACTGTAAAGCTTTTTTTTCCCAGGGAGCTGTTTGTGTCATGGCTTAGGTTAGTGCAAATTTCATCGCTTTGTTTCTATCCAATCAGTACTAAGTAGAGCCCACTTTCCAGCTCACATTTTAGAGCAAATATTGAAATGCATTAGCAGATAGGCACCGGCCTACTGTGCAGCCAAGTGAATGAAGGCTGCACCCGGCTGTTCTGCTGAGTGACCCCAAGCAGGTAAATTTTCTCCTGCAGGTCTCAGTTTCCTTCTCTTTAAAGTACAGATTGATAACTACACTGCACTCTGTGGATGGAACTACAGATGTTATCTGAGAACTTGGTTCAAACTGGGACAAGGGCTTTATTTTCACATGTATTTTACTTACAGTGTTGTGGATTTTTTTTTTTTTTAACAGAAGCTACACCAAAAAAATAAACTATACGAAAAATATTAGTAATAGTTTTGTCACGCTGCCATTACTGCTCTTTTTCCACTCCTGTTTAGGATTCATTACAGATGGCAATTCCAAGCTAGTGGGTAGTGCCCGAATTCGACAAGTAAGAGTGAAAGGAGACACGTGCCCCATTTCTGCCAAGCTCCAGGGGGTGATTCGGGAATGCCGTGCCCCGTACACCTTCCAAACCGAAGAAACCTCACCTTACGGGGAACGCTGGAACGCTTCAGCCTTTGACAATTCCTCTCATCTGAGCTCAGCATGGCAGTATCAGAGTCAGGCCCAACTAAGAGGGCATCCAGTGTGGGGCAAGCTTGCCGTTTACCGCGGAGGAGGATACGTGATCGACCTGGGGACAGATCCTCAGAATGCCTCCAGGTACCATGTACACTCAAGTAAATTATTAGTGAAGTTGTTGTAGTTGTAATGCTGCTCTTTACCTTATTTAGGATTAATCTCAGGCAGCATCCTGAATTTTGCTACTGAGGATTTGCCTGGCTATTGTAGATATTATTGTGATGGCTTCAATGTAATTTATGTTCTTATCATTTTGCTCTGTATTAGGAAATAACTCCTTTCCTCTGTGTAATACTGTTTCTCTCCTGTATGGGTTAGATGACCAGCTATACATTTTTTGACAGAATTCTCCAGTACCTTTTCACCAATGTCTGGCTAGACACCTTTACAAGAGCAGTGTTCGTTGAATTTACAGTCTACAATGCCAACGTGAATCTTTTCTGCATTATAAGTCTGATGTTTGAAACAAATGCTCTAGGTGAGAGCCTTTTTGAACTTACACATTTCAGAAGACAACAAGCAACGCAGCTGCACATTGCATAGTTACATGTTGTCAGTGCTTACCGAGTTCTTGTTTCAGTGAACAGAAGTGGGTTAATAATGCTAATAATGGCAGAATCAATGAAATATATATATTATATATATAACCCATTTAGAAGTTGATGCAGATGTAATACTTATGGAGTGACACAGAAACATAGACCATATCGGCTCATGTTTGCTCATGCTGTAGCCATATGTTGCTGAAGAAAGCACAGTAGTGAAACTTAATCTTTAAAATGTACAAAATAGGAACTGGAAAAATTGGTTCCTAACTAGTTCAGCTACTCAATGCAGTATAAAGACCAAAAAGCAAAGACAACAGTTCTTTTTCTTCATTTGAATGAAAACAGAAAAATGTAATTATCAAAATACTGAGGTAAATACTGATGTTTTTTAGGTGCCTTCTTCACAAGTGCAGAGCTGCAAAGTATCCGGCTTTACCCATATACCAATAGTCTCCACTTCTTTGTCATTGCAGCAGAAGTGATTTATTTCTTCTTTATTCTCTATTACATGGTAATACAGGTGAGATCCAATGGGAACTTCTGGTGCCAGGTAACATATTGCTTCTGGTTCTGACCTTATTTACAAATCAGTTTATAGTGGGTAACATACAAAATATTTTTCAGGCCCACACTTGACTTTAGTAGTGTTACTGCTGATTTAGACCAATGGAAAATCTGAATCAGACACTGTGTCTCTATTAAAACATAGGATGGCAACATTTTACTTGGCAGGAATGCTTATTTTAAGAGAAAAGGAGAAAAAAAGGATAAATCAGCACAAGATGTAGTTACATGGATGTACAGTAATCTGTTTCACTGCAGAAACTATAATATGGAATTGAAGACTGAAACAGTGAAACTGTTTTCACAGGGAAAACTTATGAAGACTCTGAAATGGAGGTATTTCCAGAGCAAGTGGAATCTCCTGGAGCTGGCCATTATAGTGATTAGCTGGAGTGCCCTGTCTGTGTTTGTGAAGCGGACAATCCTGGGGACCCGAGACATTAGCTACTACCAGGAGCACAAAGAGGAGTAAGTATTACTGCTAGCTAACCCATCCTCTGTCAGCGCCACTAATGCAGAAACTTATTTTATACCGAGTAGAAATTACATCTGTTTAAAAAACATGGCCAAACAAGAAAGAGATGAAGGACTCACAGAATAATGTAGGTAGGAAGGGACCTTTTTCAGGCCTCTGGTATAATCTTTTGCTTTGGTATTAGATCAGGTTGGCTGGGGCCTTGTTTGGTTGTGTTTTAAGTATCTCCAATCAGAGAGCTTTTTGAGGTCACCTCTGTCGTTAAAAAAAAAGGAAAATCAGCAGCATTTGAGTTATGCTCTTGACCCTCTCTCAGCTCTGGCTAATGCTGATATAAAACTGCCACGTCCTGCTGACCTTCTGTGTGCATGCAGCAGGGAGTGCAGAAAGGGACATTCAGGCAAGAGCTCAAGTCAGCCCCACACTGAAACCAAGTCTAGACAGACGGGCTTTTCCAGTGTACTCATCATGCAGTTCAAAGGCATCTGTGTGCAGTGTTTAATAAATCTTTTCTTTTTCCCTAACAGCTCTGTAAGCTTTCATGAAACAGCAACAGCTGATGCAGTTCTGGGTTACCTGATTGCTTTCCTAGTACTTCTGTCCACAGTAAAGCTGTGGCATCTGCTGAGGCTCAACCCCAAACTAAACATGATCACTTCAACCCTACGGAGGGCCTGGGGTGATATCTCTGGGTTCATCACTGTCATTGCAATCATGTTCCTAGCCTATTCCATTGCTGTGAGTATCACTGTAGTTTCTATTGTCTACACCCTAGTACTTGCAAATTGAATGAGTTGTTCCTGAATGGTGAAAGCAATGCAGGTTTGAAATGTAAAATCCTAGGTTAGCAGCTTCATGGCTGCAATGTACTGCTTGAACTCTTGGTGTAAGTGAAAGACAAGCTAAAACATCCACCTGTAAATGCAAGTGGATTTTGCAAGTGTAAATGCAAGTTTGCAATCTTTGCAAACTGAAATTTAGAATGTGCAATAGTAGCCTCTTTTATGACTTTGTCAGGTGTTTTCCCCAATTGTATACCAAAACCAAACCAAAGCAAAAACCCGTCACAGGGCTCCAGCGATAAACAAGGAGAGCTTTCTCCAAATACAGCAGTCAGTAGCTGCGCTCTGATTACAGCACTAGGTGTGTCTTCTTTCCCCTGCAGACCAACCTGATATTTGGCTGGAAGCTCTGCTCTTACAAGACCCTCTTTGATTCGGCAGAGACAATGGTCAGTCTTCAGCTGGGAATCTTCAACTATGAAGAGGTACCATCTCTAACTTGGAGAAATTCATTATTTGTATCACTAGCATCTCAGATGCTGAAAATGCTGGCAAATAGAAAGACTTTCAATTGGTGCTAGACAAGAATCTAATTTCGCAAATTCTAAAGCCTTTTAAGACAGACATCTTTCCTCATCAAGAGAAGAAATGGGCTTTAGAAAAAATATAGGTCATGTCCCATTCCGAACATGAGTAGACTCACAATGAGCAACATAAACACATATAGAGATTTCACCTATACTTTAATAGCTGAGGCTGTTTGTCCTGTGGATAAACAAATCTCCGGGCCTGCCAACTTTCACACGAAACCTTCACACCATTACACTGACATGACAACATCAAAAAAAAAAAAAAAAAAAAAAAAAGACCGTATTTATAGACCAGAGAAAAAAAATCTGTCCTTTACACTATAGCGTATTAAAGTACAAAAATGACTAAAGGAGAAAAAATATGACTGTGTACATTTATATAACATCTATATAAAATAATCTATTAGCCATAAGGATTTTCAAACTGACAAACTCCTTTCTTTTCAGTGTTAAACTGCTTCTATGTAAATCCTTTTGTCATAACCAAAATATGATGCCTGGTGTTACTAATACTACAGGTCTTGGACTACAACCCAATTCTAGGCTCCTTCTTAATTGGCTCCTGCATCATTTTCATGACATTTGTGGTGCTGAATTTGTTTATTTCGGTGATCCTGGTTGCCTTCAGTGAGGAGCAGAAGCATTACCAGGTGGGTTCACCCAGGCCCTTCTGCTGTTCTTTGACCTTCTGGTGCAGAGCTTACTGGAGACTTAGCTGTTTCCCACCTAGGAAACACACGTACGCTCTGTCCTGCTCTCGAGAAGTCAACACTTAAGCATAAGCAACACTTCAGATCCTGTGGATTCACACTGCCCATTCCCATTCAGATGACTGTGTTCAGAGTTAGTAACAAAACTTATTTGTAATCTATTTTATGCTCACATAACAAATCCAGGAAAACAAAACAAAACTTTGGGCTTGTGTCCTTGCTATATCAAACTCAGTGCCATGCCAAAACTCCACGAGTCTTCAAAAGGACAATATAGCTCTTTTTAAAATGTTGCTTTAAGCATCTGACCCACTCTAGCTATCAGTAGCATGGCATGAAATCCAGGCCAGTGCTACCACCAGTCATACGGAGGGTCAGCTGGTGAACTCCAGGCTTGGGTGGCAGGATTCCCACACGCTTTGACAGAGCCTAATTTCTTCTGTTTTGTATGTACTTACCTACAGACTGTCGGGGGCTTTTGTCTGATAAAAAAATCATTGCAATGTTCTGCCTCAGCAGATATTCATGCTCTGCCTGGAGTGACGCCTGGTTCACTTAGTGCTAAGCACAGATTTTCTCTTGCAACTTTCCCCAGTGTGGGCAGAGACTGTGGGTTTCTGGTCCACATGTCCTAGTAACTTATTTCTCTTGTAATTCTTGCAGGCTTCTGAAGAAGAGGAGATTGTTGACCTAATGCTAATGAAGCTTTTCAGCTTCTTTGGGGTTAAATGCAAGAAGGAGGAGAAGCCAGTCGCTAATGATCAACAGGACTAACCCGTGAAAAACAACTTGGGAGCTGTAATGAAAAACCGCTTTGTTCGCAGCTGAAGTCCATGCAGTTCACGCCTGCTGATGCCCAAAAGCAGCCTTAGACTCTAAGCTTCTCCCCGGGACACTGTGCCCTTCCGGCAGCCCCCCCGCTTGCTGCTGTATGTGCTAGCTGCCGCGCAAGGCTAACGCCGCAATAAACCGCCCCGCGCGCACCCCGCGCCTCTGTCTGCGATAGGGAGCGCGCGCCGCGGCCGGGCCCTGGGCGGCGCCGCGGCCGGGCCCGCCCC
>PTEX01000011.1:1630175-1652209 GCA_003342815.1 Eudromia elegans
CGGAGCGCGACGGGGCCGCGCGGGGCACGCAGCCACTGCTGCTGCTGCCACCCGCGCCGCGGCCTGCGCCTCTCTGCTAACCTCCGGTTTACTAACGCGCCTCGGAAGCCCGTACGGGGAGCCGAGCGACTAAGGCACGCTGCTGTCCCGAGTGCCGCGTCCTGGGACGTGGACGTGTCCACCTGCCAGGCTCCGCTGGGATTGGCAGCGCCTCCTGCACGAAAGTCCATCGAGGAGTGCGGGTCATCTGCCCTGTGCGGATGGGATGCCGGTAACGGGCTGCCTTTGAGCGGCACCGTGTGGGAGCCGTTCTGTGCTCGCCTCGGGCAGCCGGGGTCCTCGCGGAGCCGCCACGTGCCCCTGAGCTGCTGCTCGGGCCGCAGGAGCTCGGCCAGGTCGTCCCGGCCGGTGGGACGCGGGCTGCGTGGGAGCTGCAGCGCGGTTTTGCAAGATGGCTGAGCCCCCGCGCTGGAAACCATGGCCTGAAGCGGCAGCCGCTCCCTGCCTGCCTCCCGTGGCACGGTGTCTCCTGGTCCTTGTTGTGGTGCTGATGCTCTGCTGATGCGTGTGCCGAGAGGAGCTGGTTTGCTCCCCTGAAACGCCAGAAAACTGACCTCGTGGCCATGCTGCAGTCCAAGCTGCTCGATCGCCGCTGCCTTCCATTGTGCAGCCCTGTCCCTTCCCGGCCCGGCCAGGACCTTCCCTGAGCAGCCTGAACGAGCAGGGAGCACACTGGAAGCTCTTCCTTGACCGCATGTGCTCAGAAAGCGCTTGCTGAGGGATTCAGGGCACGATACCAACAGCAAAAGAGAGGCAAAACCCGCAGACCGCAAGGACAGGCCTGCAGCAGCCCAGGACTTGCATTGGTTTAGGCGGGTGGGAAGTCTGAGCTGGGTGTTCAGGGCTTTGGGCCTGTTCACATTGGTGGTCAGTCTGATGACTGCCCCTGCAGCACAGCTGCATGAAGGTAGACCTTTGCATTGGTGCATTTTTGCATTTATACATTTAATTCTGAGAGTAGCTCCTTGATTTCGAATGAAGGTAAATCTGAAAAGAGAATCCATTGTACTCTAGACAACAGAAGTACCAAGGAGAAGGTAGGGTTGGAGGAGAAATATATAGCATAAAAGCAATGTTTACTGATGAGGGTAAGACATGAAGTTGATGAGGTTAGACTAAATTCAGATGCTTTTCTGAAAAACAATAGTTACAGAAGAGACTTGGTATGTTCCGACATCTCATTCATTCAGTCTCATTTATCTAATGTGCTGATTGCATAAATGCAAAGTTCAAATTTTGGGATTACCTATTAACTCTCATTTGGCCTTGGGTTTATTTACAGTACATCTTACATCGTTAGAAGTTTTCTTATGTGTTCTTCTGACAGTCTGCTTTGTTACAAATTAGACCTGCAGAACCTGTCCTTCTCTATCCTTCTTTAATCTTGAATCCTACACTATATTATTATTCTACATAAAAATGTACTATCTAGCTTTTTTTGTGGCATACATAACATTAGTGTTCAGTTTGGATTTGAAAGGCTGTGTGTCTGTTCTCATGGTTCATTAATCATTTCCAATGACATTCCTATTATCCATAGATTTAATGTTGTGACCTAAAATGATTTACAAGATCTGCTAGTTTCTGCTGTTAATTAGAATATGTCCTGAGAAATCTATGTAGGTTTAAATAATGCTAGTGGAAATCTCTACTTTTTCTGATTGATACTGCGTGGAAAAATAAGCATACAAAATATTTTGTAAAATGCAAATATTAAATATATTATGAAAAGGGTATACACAATTGTTTATACTTGCAAAATGTCTGTTGTGCTTTGTAGGTCTTGAAAACTTAGGCCATTTTAAAATAACCAATTCTAGAAGTTCCTACAAGTGCTCAGAAGTTAATGAGAGAGTCACTATAATTAAAACATTTCAAAACATTACTGATTTAGAGTAGAAACATTTTAGCAGGTCTACAGCAAGCACTTCTGCTTTCCTTCAAAATCAGCAAGGCTTGATCAAGTTTAGTTTCTCTAGGGGAGTTTAGGAGTGAAGGCCAAGAGGAGAATTTTGGGGCCCAAAGGAAGGTCCAGCAGCACTGATGTGGCACTAATCACGCAGGATTAAGACACAGTTTAAGAAGTTCTCCAGGTTCAGGAATACCCTTTGTCTAAGCAGACAAATACGAGAAGTGAATATTAAAAAGAAGAAAAGTGAAAAGAAGGAGTTTTAGTGGAATTGCTGCAGGTGAGAAAAGAACAAAGCAGGCTGAAAATTCTTAGGTGAGAAAAGTTCTAGATCAAGTGCTGAGAAGATAAGTGTCTGTTTCAGTTACTTATCTTGAAGGTTATCCATATGGCTTTATATAAGGAGATGCTTTCAATAATAAAAGCCATCATGACTCTTACAGACTTAAATTATTAAATTTATTAAATCTCAAAATTGTGAGATTGTTGTGAAAATACAGGGGTCTTAAATTTTAAGAACATCAATTATTCTGAGTAGTTTTATAGTAGCAGCATTAGCAGAGAGCACATTTTCTTAGGTAACTGTTATCTATATAAGTGGCCCACTATTAATTTGGACAATTTTACATAGATCTGTGGCAACATTGAACAGGGAGGGCAATCACCTGCTTCAAATAGCTAGCTTGCAACTCTTTCCTTCAATTCAAGGTACTGTGTACTTAAATAGAGCCATGAATGAGACGTTGGAATGGTCACATTTTTCCAACACGTCATTAACGCTGTCCTTGCGAAGTGGTTAGTGGAAATAATCATTGAATAGGTTGGAAAAGTCCTCATGGAGACATGTACCCTTTTGACTTCTGTGAACTCAAACTACTCCTTTTGCACCTTTACACAGGAGCTGTTAATGCTATCAGCAGTAACCCAAGTGAGGTTCTGTTATGCTGCCGCAGATGTTGTGAATGGAACAAAATACTTCTGTAATTTGCACTGTCATCTTAAGTATTTTCCAGGAAAAACAGATAAAAAACTAACCTCATTTAAAAAAAAAAAGCATGGTTTAAACCTGCAAATAGATTTTTGTATCTAAGCAAGCACCATGTCACGTACTTCTGAAATACCAAGTTTGTTTCATTTTAGCCCGCAAATTCACAGACAAGCATGAGTGGATATCAGTTGAAAATGGTATCGGAACAGTAGGAATCAGCAATTTTGCACAGGTATTGATTTTTTTTTCCTCCTACCCAAGCCTGCAATATTTACTTATACATACCTGCTCTTGTCCTTGCTCTTTGGATGGATACTTTTTTAAATTATTATCATTCTACTTGTATATGCTGTAAACTGAGATGTTGGACTTAGAGCTGTAACGTTGTTTGTAAAGTTGATGCTGTTTCAGCAAACTCTGATAAATTCTTAATCACTTCCTATCAAGCCTATGGAGAGAGCTGAACTTGATGAGAAACTGAATAGTTCAGCTGAATTTAAAACATCTTTTATTAGTTGAGTTTTACCAGTCTTTTAGAACATGTGATTATACAAAGTTGATATGTATTTTCCAGGCCAAATTCCACTTGAATATGGTGCAACTCCTCTGGCTAAAGAACAATTATGACTAGAACTACATGTGGCATGTATTTCTTAAGCTAAGACAGTGATGGTCAGGGTTTCTTTAAAGGGATCAGCAGATATTTTCTCATCCTACCTGAAAGAAACTCTATATAACCCTTATCACTCAGCCTTATTAATATTGTCATAGATAAACAGCAATTGGGCATTATTTTCATTACATTTAAATATGTGTATATTTAAAAAGTGATTTCCATTGTGAATGTTTAATCCTTAAAAAGATTGAGAACTAAACTGGGAGACAAGAGGCAAGAAAGGGAAAGAGAAAAAAATGTATATTTCCTTGGTTCTGAAGTTACCGTATCCTGCTTGCTTTTTTTTTTTTTTTATATATATATATATATATATATGCTGTGATTCACTTGTTTTTCTTTTAAGGAAGCACTAGGAGATGTCGTTTATTGTAGTCTTCCAGAAGTTGGGACCAAGCTGAATAAACATGGTAAGTTCAGCTATAGTTTCTAATGAAATAATTATAATACATGCCCCACTCAGCATTTGCAAAGCTACATTTTATCAATTAACATTGTTATTTTCAGACTCTGTAACATGAAACTAAACAAATCCTGGGCCATATGAAATATCAGAGACAATCTATATTTTAAACCAAATGTCTCTTTGAAAGTTTGCTAGTTCAGTATTCAGACACTTCTTTCATTGGCATCATCATCAAAATATCTGTCTGCAAACAGAAATCATTACATATATTCCTCCTAGGAGCATAAAATCATATTCTGTGTTTCAGATGAGTTTGGAGCTCTGGAAAGTGTGAAAGCTGCTAGCGAACTCTATTCTCCTCTCACTGGAGAAGTGACTGAAATTAACGCTGCCCTTACAGAGAATCCAGGGCTCGTCAATAAATCTTGTTATCAAGATGGTAAGAAGTAATTTTTATCTTTCAATAGAGAATACCACCTGGATCTTGAGGGTGTTTCTTGCTATCATGGATAGATAGGAGATTTTTAATGCTACAAGTTAAATGGTGTGGAGGCTTAAGATAGAATGTACTGAATATAGCTCATGCCCAGTAGAATTAACAGCATGAAGGCATTCTTGTAGTCTTGTCTTTGCTGCCAACTTCTTTGCAATTTTTTCTTTACCGATATAGTTTTTGGTTTTTTTTTAATCCTATAACAGTTCAGAATATTGAGGAGTCAGACTCTACTGTCTCTAAATAGTCTCTCTTTAATGCTGCTTGAGTACTGCTTGAGATAGTATAGCTAGTCTGACTCCGGTCATTTCCTAAGTGTGAGCATACAATGTATCAGTTTACTGGCACAAGACATTACAGAGCTTGTCCCTCTACTAGGGAGCATTTTGCTAAGAAGGTAACATGAATGTCTCTTTATTGTAGGATATTGGCAACTTTTTTTGTTTTTTGTTTTTTCCTCTAATTTCTTAACTACAGGTTGGCTTATCAAGATGACTGTGGAAAACCCCACTGAACTGGATGAACTGATGAGTGAAGATGCCTATGAGAAATACATAAAGTCCATTGAGGAGTGAGCTGGAATACTGAAATAAACCTGTATAAAATATTTCAGTGTAACTTGTCATATATCAGTGGAGAAAATCTAGGTTTGGCAACCTGAAAAATACATCACATATACAAGAAAAATAATTGCAGTACTAAAATGTTTACTATCTGCAAACCACCTAGGCCTTTTTCTTATTTTAATTTGTCTGATTTGTGTAACTTTGAGGCTTCCAATATATGCTATTTTTTTGGGAAAGAAAAAAAAATAGATTTTTTAAAATAGGTACATACCAAGTGTCATTTGACAATCAAGTTTAGTATATAACTGCCTTAGTACATTAATATGATAACTCTGTAATAGGCGTGACTTATTTTGTATCCCAGACTACATCTTTCCCTGAAATATTTTTCTACCACTCCTATGATAGTGTAAAAGCAGCATCTTCCTAACCTCGTAGTTACATTTGCCAAGATGAAAGGGAGATGCTATGCAAGCTACCTCTCTACAGGATTTTTACGTATTTGCCTTCTTTACAGAACTAGAATCCTGTATGTGTTCCTTCTTCATTTTCTTACCTTATTAAATAGTTATGCCCTTACAAAGGGTGTAGTCCTTGTCTTTTCACTTTTAGTATATAAAAATCACACAACGATACAGTTTATCAGGGCTCTCAAGTGGATTGTTTAGGACATGTTTCTTGTCTAGACTAAGCAAGCACTATGTATGTCATGAGTAATTAAGAAATTTTACATCTTAAGCTTAGCAATTGTGTTGATCTCAGCAGATACTCTAGAAAACTATGTGATCAGTAATACTTTGGTATATAATCTGTTCCCGTCTCTAGGAACAAGTAGGCGCTCTGCTGTAATGAGGATATAATAGGAATGAACTGAAACTTTTATTTCCTAAGCCAAGCTGCTGACTCCATTAAGCTTAACATTTAATGGTTTCACAAATGCGCATTCAAAGTTGATGCGACATCTAAGGGCAAAGCTGAGTTTTGCATTGGGGAAAATGTCCAGGTGAAACAGAGTTCTACACTAAAGCGTTTTTCCCATCCAGTTTTACAGTAGTGGTTTGAAGCTAACCACAAAATAGCAGGAATTAAAACCAAGCATATTTAAGTTGATCTAAGAGGAAACAGGCTATTTAATCCATGTAAGATGATGAAAATAGAATTACAATTCCTCTGGCAATTTTTGAAACTGCAGCCCTTCTGGATGGGCTGAAATGCATTGCAGCCTTTTCAGAAACCTCTATTTAAAATTCTCTAACATATAAAAATGTAGGCCGTATTTTAAGGTCTGAAAGGATGTCACAATATTTAGTGTTTTTTAAAATCTAAAGATCTAAACTTTTCCTAAACAAGTCTCAGATGACCACCCTGCCCAGACACATACCACTCTGGGGCTGAGATGAGATGATTTCCTCTCCTGAGTTTGAACTGGAAGGGGACTAAGATGAAAGAGTAGGTTTGGCTTCTCCAGAGAGTGCTGACTTGGCAATGGTTGATAAAGAAAAAACTCCAGTAAACCTGAATGGAATTGCTTTAAGAATGGCCAGTATTTAACCATTATTCACTGTATTATGCTGTATTTGTGAGAGATCTGTGACAGCGGTCAAGGCCTGAAGATGTGGAAGTAAGTTTAATCCTTGCTTCTGTTACAGACTCCTGAGGTGAGGTCAGTTTGAGTCTTTAACTGGGTACCTTCTGAAGGGAAAATTTCATTCAAGTTAGATGAGTGCCAGCAAATTAAAATAGAAATGCATGAAAATGCCTTGATTTGTTGTTTCTTCCATCTCTATTCACTTCATTCTTAAAAGACAGCAATTAATGAAATGCCCTTCATTCGCTGCCATATATGAGCTTTTTGGATCTCCCTTTAAGGTTTTGCTGAGGGCTCAGGAATTCTGCACCTATTTAAACCAAAGGATATCTATCAAAATTACTATTGTTTCCTATCTTTTATAAGCCACCCAGCTGCCTAAATTGCATTCTGAAAATAAATTATTCACATGTGGTTGATGCGTACTCCCCAAGTAGGAGTCCTAGAACTCAGATAGGCCCACAGGATCACTAAACTCATCAGAAGCAAACTTCAGACAGATCAGTGTGCACTGATTTGAGCCAGACTGTACAAGAGCAAAAATACAAAACTTGCCAACATAAGCTGTAAAGAATATTCATAATAGAATCATCAAAATAGAAAGATGGATTGAATATGTATTAGTTTTGGACTACAACATACTCAATTTTAAATACTTTTGTATAAATTGTAGAGGAGGGGGAGGACTTGTTTCACAGTGTTTGCTCCTATAGAAAATGAATAAAGGAGATGATTTTTCACAAAACAAACAGTTTGTCTCTGGCCTCTTAAGTCTTGATTCTGAGGGGAGCGCTAAAAAGTATCTTTAACAGATGAGCTAGAGAACTTAAAAAGAATTATTGGCTCCTAAGTGTTATAGACTGAGGGGGGAGATGGGTTTTATAGCAAATTATAATTTCCATCCAGTTCCTCTTTACAATCTACACTCAGTTGTGAAGATTTTTATCTGTTTCAAACCTGAAAATATTGCATACCTAAAATGCTACATAACTGATCAATAACATGAATTTACCAGGGTGGAATGCTTCAAATTATCAAATGATGACACGCCAATTAGAAACATTTCAAATTAAATCAGAAATTATCAGATACTTCCACCGCCTGATGGCGCTCGGTGTGTTAAGGAAGACAGAGGCACCACGGAAAGGAAACGGAGCTCTGCCCACTTCTCTGCTTCTGCCATTTAGTCTCTAAAAGGCACTGCATTTTCTCTGCCGTTTCAGCATCACTTGGCTGCATCCTAAGTCAACTTCAAGACCAGAAAAACGTATTAAGCCTATCTTGCTTCATTGAAAATGTTTAAGAATCACTCCTCTCATAACCGTCTATAACAAAGTAATTCACTGCCACTTCATGTTGGCATCTTTTTTCTCCCCTAGTCTCCTCTCCCTGTTTGCAGCAGGTCTAAAATTTTCACTTGTCAAGGTTGGGATTTGGGACAGGACAGAAAAGGTGGAGGGGTGGGGCGGGGCACATGAGATGTTAGGCAGTCAAGTATGGGGCCAGCCCTTACATCAGTAAGAGTCTTTTCATTAATGCATTAGGGATTCATCGAAAGCTTTGGCAAACACATTGTTGAATCAAAGTTTCAGGCAAGACTGCTTTTAACATTAATGGAAGCTGAATCAGTCTTACAGACTGCAAAATTCTCCCACAGAAGATAGGACCATTTTTACAGAGAACAGTGATACATTTTAGTGTGGTGAAATGCAAATGGACTGATGGAAAGCTGAGTATGTTTTGGAAAGCTATTCCTGGGGAATTGGAGCTCATCAATGTAAGAAAAACTGAAAAGCACCAAAGCAAGATACAGAGTTTTACCACTGTAAACTACCAGGAAGGTATCACCTAGACAGTATGAGCTGGAGGCAAATTCTGAGAGCACCATAGGTTGCCCAGGAGTTGGTGAATGTCATTTCCTTTACTGTCCCATAATATTTGAGCCACCATCCTAGCATAAACCACTGGCAAGGGTACTCAAGGGGATCTGAATTGTCTAGAGCTGCCTTTACAATATTGATATCCCTCTCTGATAAAGGCTAAGTCAGATATTTCAGACATGACCTATTCTAGTGCAATACCAATGTTCTACCTTTGCTATTAGGCTGTTCTGTCACTTGTTTATAGTGATTAAATATTGATGCTGTTGAATGCATTTCATGTAGAGATGCACTGTAATGGAGGTACAGCTCTTTAAGCTTTCTCTAAGCACGAACACAAGATAGAAGGATGAGGTTGCACTTCTTAGAACACAGGATTATTTCTTTTGCTATCATCATTCCATCCCTTCTTCAGTGCAGGTACCTGGATCAAGAGAAAAGGACTCTTGGCAATTCCTATCTGTTCTGACAACCCCTAACTTGTGCCCCAATCGCTGAAGTAAAAAAAAAAACTGCTCAAATACCAGCACTGCATAATTTCCTTTGTGCTTTCATGTATGAGCCTCAGCTACAACTGAAACATTTTTGTCAGTTTTTTTTACTAGACTACAGGACATTTCTGAAATCAGACTGTCCTCATAAATATGTCACACAACAAAGACAAAAATTCAGCCATTCAAAACCTTGGAAAGTTTTAGTTTGGTACCTCCAATAGAAAGTAGATCATCCTGTGTTTATGCATACATTCTGCTCTCTCCTACCATAATGTCTGATTTTATTACACAAATATTACTGGTTATGTCAATCATAGGTACTGTCAGCAGGGCCTAGTTGTGGCAAAGAATATCAAGCAATGATATAAAACGCAACCACACAAAGAAATTCTGTATATTCCACAGCTACCGCCTCTTCTCCGGTCCCCTGCCTGCTGGAGGGAAAGAAAGATGTAAAGGAGAAAAGAGCAAAGGCTGGTTCAGAGAGGTCATGAAGACAGGATGAAGCTTAGCTGGCAACATGTAGTACAGTGCTTAAGCTTTAAAAGAGCCACTTTCTTTCAATCCCAAAGACTCAAATAAACAGATTAAACAAATTCAGTAATAGTTCAGGTAGTTTCTGTTTAACTCAATGAAGTTTTTCCACTTCTGCCCCAGACCAAATCAAAGAAACCTGCCACTGGTTGGTATGAAACCTGCAAACTCTTGGTTCAGAATAACTGCACAGAAGTGCCCAATACACAGACACAGCAAAAAGTAGTAACTGGTGGACAACACGCACCAGCTACTCCTCTACCTGGTCTTTGGACACAGGGCTCTGCTTCTATGTGATCTACTAGAGTACTATTTCAGATAGAGAATCTCACTCACAAAGGAAAAAAGCATAGTTTTACATTTTCATATGTCACTTAACCTAGAAGTGTTATCTTACAACTTCTGGATCATTGAAGGATAACTGCAGTTCAAAGTCTAAGTCTTACCAAAGAGAACAGCAAACTTATATGCTATTTTTCTGATCATTATATTCTAAAATGTTTACAATGGCACCTTAAGAAAATAGATCCAGATTCTGTATTTTATATAAGCAAAGAGTTTGCTTTTACAGGTTTTTGCCTTTTTTTTTTTTTTTTTTGTGAGCAAAAGTCTGACAGCTGCTCTTGACATTCAGGTAACCTGTTACCTACTAAAGGCTGTGAAAACTTGCACATTACAAGAATTCAAGAGTTAAGTATTCTGAATACAGCTTGGCTAATAACTAGCTAGCCTCAATTTACCATTACCACCATCTCTATCACTGGGGGAGAAAGTATGTGTTGGGTAGAGGAGCACTACCTGGGGTAGTGTTTGGTGGGCAGGGGACTTAGAAAGCTTCCATCTAAGCCAAGGAGTCCTTCAGCACTTGCCAGCCTAAAGTGGTTATTTTTAAAAACACCCAGGAACTGTGGTTTTGTTTATCTCATGTACCTCTCCGTGACAGCCACTCCCTCCATTCCTGTACCTTTTGTACCCAACAGCCAGCTTTTGGCAGCTCCATGTCCAATTAGCATTGACAATGCTCCAACTATTGCTAGCTATAGTAATGACGCAAACCCAGGAGAGAGTAACGCCACAAACAGTTTAAATACAGGCATTATACTTAACATTACCTACAATCAAACAGAAGACCAGCTTTCCAAAATAACTCAGCAACTGCAGCTTCCCCAGAGAACACTCTTAATGGAGACTGCGTGAGGAGAACTTGTTTTGAAAGCCTGACCCAAAGATTAAATACTTGTCTTCAGATGTTAAGATACATCACCTAATGTCCTCGTATGTATACCATGGATTAATTGCATTTTGGCATTTAATTGCATTAAATGGCCAACCAATAGGAAATCATGTTTTTTCAGTTAAAAAAAAGGTTGATATTTACCACACAATCACAATTTGTATCATTTGTCTTTAATGACAGATAGAAGCTACAGGTTTATAAATATATAATCTTTCATAGTTGTAACAATCAGTGACTAGATAAGAGTTGTAGTGGAAAATAGTCTGAAACACAGTAAGGCTAGATAAATTACAAGGCATTATTACAAAGAGTTGATTCCAAACTTTTGGTGATTTTTTTTTTAAACAAACATTAGAAATAAATATTTAGTGCTATATAAACAGTGCAGAAGAAACTACAACCAAAAGCAGATTACACCATTTCAAACTTAAGAAACAATTTTATAAAAAAAAGTCAAGGTAAATCAAAGCAACAGCAATGACAACAACTTGTGTGTTACAGAACATAGTCTTGAACAGGCAGATTTGCCATCACTGAAATAAATAATTTGTTTTAACAGTGTATGAGAGAAGTTAAGTTGGTTTAAACAATTTCAAGAATGGTTAATTTTCTGTTTCAGTCAGTTCTTTCAATTTACCTGAACTACAACTTGGATGCCTACCCAGATGCAGGCGTTTTTTTCATTCAAGTATAATCCACTATATATCAAGCTACGACGTCTTGGCCCTCTTAAAATATAGGAACTTCATGGGAAGAGGCACCTCCATGAAGCCACTTACAGGATCAGTACAAACATTCACTGTAGCAGTTCAGAAACTGGACTTGAAAGAACTCATTCCTACTATTTAGCTCAATTATAAAAAAAAAATAAGCTTTGCCAATTTATAACTGTAATACAATTCACTTACTACTATGAAATGGAGATTTAAAAAACCTCCTCACAATAGTAAGACAACAATTTTTCTTCCTGGAAGGTGAACGAGTAGAGATGGGTGTTATGCATGATACTTCATGACCCAGCTTCATGAAAGACCATTTTGTTACCATTATTCAAAGGATAATGATTATGATTGTGAAGTCAGATCAGACAAAAAAATAAGAAGCCTAAAAATATAATGCTACTTAAGAAATAAAGTTTCCTTAGTGACACATTTAACAGAATGTTTTATACACAACACACAGATACAGAAACATTGAAGTTAATCACTACAAAAACAAGTGAACCACAATATTGCATAGAAAAAAGTCCCTGGTATAAATATGCTTGCACTGGAGATTAGGACTTTTGCCTTCTTTAACCATTAAAGCATCTACATAAAAAAAAAAAAAAAAAGCGCCACACACCTCACATTCTATGACTTTTCCTAGCCATACTCTTTGGAATTACTAGTGTATGTGTTATGTTAAGCATCTTTTTATTCTGCATGCTATTGTTGAATATTAAAAGGCTAAAATTGAAAAGTGCCTTCCACTTCTCTTAAAAAATGACTATATAAAAAGAATTTTCCTATGACACACAAAATCAGATCTTTCTCAAGAACAGAAAGCTCAAACAAAATCTGAAAGAGCTGAGTAAACAGAACGCTCATACAAAATCGGAAATCCGGGTCCAAGGCTCCACTCTATTAAAGCAGTATCTAAAAGTCTAATAGAGTCCAGTCTCAGATATAGCCAATGGCTTCATCGTTCAGCATCCACTTTGACTGTGCAAGGCCTACATTCACGTCCGTACATGATACTAAGAAGTACTCTTATCACTTAACTATTTTAGAGCAATTATCTCATACAAGCTGATCCTGAGAAAACCTTCTTATTGAAGCAGATATTTCCCTGAAAGTGTTTCAATTCTGAAAAATCATCTACCTCCTCAATCAGCTCTATATAAGACTCCATTTTTCTTCTACAGAAAAATTGACTATTTTTTCTTCCTACCTTAAATTTTATGCTCATAAAGCTTTAATTTCATTACGCAAATCATTTGTATTTCAATAAGCAACCCTTTCATATTTTCAGATCATGTATACATGAAATGCATATAGAATTACTGATGACTTGCCAAAAAAGCCATGCAGGATAATTTGACGATAAGAGTAATTTTCTTCAGATATTCCTTATAGTGAGCATCTTAGTTTTATGACACAAACTGTGCAGATTAAATCCATCCATAATACTAATGATATGCATTATGCAGCATCAAATAACAGTAATGGCTAAAAAGACATTAATGTCTACACAAATACATTTAATAAAAAACTAGAATTTCTGATTTGACATAGTATATTTAGAATTATATCTGTAAGAGGTGAATATATACAATAAATATACTTTATTATGTTAAATATAGTCACTTTAAGCTTAACTATGTAATTTTAGAGTTATACCAGGAAGACACGTTTCTCACTGTATTGTTTTTCAGTGTAATTCAGGAAAAGGTTATTCAATTCTTTTGACTTCTACTCATACAAGATTTCTAGCACAGCTGAAAGTGCATCAGCAATTAGAAATATTATATTTTTAATACAGATTTAATTTAGCAAGAAATTGGGCTTTGGCAGAGGAGTTAAGGAACACATGAGATTTACTTGCCAATGTTGAAAGGCACATTAAAATCAATATATGTTTAATAATAGGTTAGAAAACAGATTCTGAGTATTTCTCTAGTTTACATTCAAATACCAAATTAACAGATGTTTGCCTCTTAGCTCTACCAAGAAAAATAGCTTTTCATGCAACTGTAAAGAGCTTGTGCTTATGCATGAAGAAACAGTTCATTCAAGTGATACATTTTCCCCTCACATTCCAAAGAAATATTTTAACCCATGTGTACTTATTCTGTTGTTTACTAAGGTAACAAGGTACACAGCTTCATATAAAAAATGTAAAGGGTATAAAGAGAAATAAAAAAAAAAAAAAAAATCAAACAAAATAAGGTAATTTCATTGAAAATGAGCATACCAGAACTCCAACTGTTGTTTTTTGTTAGTATAGGGTATTATGTTTAACTAACTGAAGTGCTGAATTGTTCATTGCTCTTATTCCTGGTATTCTGTTAGGATTTCTAATAATTAGGGTAGGTTTGAAAAATACTGCCAAAGAAGGCATAGAATAACATGCAAAAGATCTATCAGTTTAAACACGAAGCAGCAAACATCAATGTGTACCAGACATATAATACAACTTGACTTACTGTGTAAAGTATCATTGTATTGCACATAAAGATCACATGGCACATTTCATAAAGCTACAATTTTGCAGAGCAAGTAACAGACATTTTTACATCTCCAAAGACATAAACAATCACTAACTCACTTAAAAGTGAAATATGCTATCTAAGGATTATTGCCTTGCCTAGACATTCTAGTATCACTCGGAAAGGAAAACAGCATTAGCTTAAACAGGTAAATGAAAGTATAGACACAACATTTTTTTCAGAAAAATGCTGACTAGAAAAATCAGTGTCCTCCTGGAGATTATTTCTAATATTTCATTTTGAGAGAGAATGTTAATTGTTTGAACTGTAATTCCTGTGTTTAAAGAATAAAGAAGTTTATCTTGCTTTTGCTTCTGTTCCTGTCCTACCAATTTTAAAAGCATAGAATAATTGTTATTTGCTATCCTGCTAAACTTTATCACTGTTTATCATAAAGCTTCCAGGAAGCCATGTGTAGCATCAGTCTGAAAGCTACAGGACTGGAAACTCTATATAAACACTGTCCATAGTGAGAATGCAACATGTGTTTATAATTTTGAATAAACCTTGCTTTAAAAGAAGTGACATCAAAATGAAAGTACCATATAATCAGAATAGTGAAGTTCTGGCAGATACTGGTGGTAAGCTACTGTTATCACTCCTCAAAATTCTCCCACATATTTCACTAGTAGCACAGTCAAAGCCAGATGGGCCTACAACAGCTTTCCAGGCTTTAAAAAGTAAATGTCTATAAATGCTTCCAGAAAACTATGTATTTTGCACAGGTTTCACAGTATACTACAGACTGTCTGTATTCATGTTCAAATTCATAAAGTTACCTGCAAACCTTAATGCTAAGGGTACACATAACTATTTGAAAGCTCAGGAGTCTGTTTTGCTTGTAGGTATGCTACAGGTAAAACGGTTGATTTTCCAGATTTATACTTGACAGAAGGAGACATAAATAAAAACCACAAAAAAGCACACCCCACCTTCGCCTGAAAGCAACAGTAAATTTACCTAAGTAGGGATTAAATAAAAGGTACTAGAATTACTTGCTAGGATATGTAGATGTTGCGTGTCCATCTTTTTAGGAATTCCAAATTTAAAGAGTTTCATCCACAATTGCTATTTTTCCTTTTTATGATCACAGGCATGTAGATACTGTAAAAGTCAAGCTATGAAGATCATTGCCATTCACTGGCAATGAATGGCAATAACTTTAAAGTTATTGTCAATATGCTTCCAAAGCTGTTAGAACAGTAAATATGAAATTTTGTTAAATAGACATAAACAAATTTATAGTATATAATATTTATAATTTATAGTAATGGTTAAACCAAAATGCATAGGAACTACTTTTTCTCCAAGCAAGAGCACTGGAAAGCGTCAGTGTTATCACCAATCTGAGTACTTGTTGTTGCCTTACTATTGAGGTAAAGGCCAAGCAAAATGGTTTGGGAAAGCGGCAACACATAAATAGAAAGGAGTTTGGCTGTATTTTCACCATATTTCAAACAAAGATACATCCTTTTCCTTCTCTCTAGTATTAAGGCTCTTTCAAATAAAATTAGCTAAAGACACTAGGACTTTCTTTGTCATATACACTACTTGATAATGCTTTAACCCTGAACAGTTTTCAGTTCTGCAATCTTGGGTTTACCAATGTGTGCTAGCAGTACACATGGTACTGTAATACAGGGTCAATGTCTTAATAGTCTAAAATGTGAAATACTCAATAGAATTGACTTTTTGTTTGTTTGTTTTGTGAGGAAAAACCCCAAAAACAAAAGACACACACACGGGAAAGAAAATTGGTTGGGAATTAAAACCGAGCTACCACTAATACAGAAAGTCTACTCTTGCTATCATGTTTAGATCATAAGAAAATGATATAGAGAAACTAAACAAAGTGCTCTAATTCCATGAAGTTTCTAGTTCTTTTCTTCCTAGAATCCAGAAGTTTAATTATTCTGCCCAAACCTCAGGAGACAGAATGTTCTCAATTCCCACAGAAATCAAAAAGTTCTAAGAGAAGTCGACACAACTCAAGCCCTTCAGGATGCTTTACCCTTACAAGGAATGTAAAAGCATAGTTAAAACAGCTTTCATTTATAATGCATTCTACAGAAGACCCAAAACACCCAAAGTCTGATCTTACTTCAGCTAGGAAGAGCACACTGGCATCAGTTTTACTGCTCTCACAAGTCATACATGGAGAGCCTTCTCTCCTGCAAACACATATGCACCTAAATCCTTCAAAATTAGCACCCAGTTTTGGCATCAGCATAAATTGTGTTCAGCTGAACTCCTGAAAAAGCAAGTTTAAAGCAACAAAAAATTGTTTACTTTGTATATAATTTAAAACGTAGCTTTAAAGGCAGAAGTCAGCATACTCTGTAATTTCAAAGTTTTCATTGATAAACTTCATTTTAAATAGCAAGATAAGATTTGTTTTCTATTTGACTAAAATTAGCTGGCTTTATGATAGCTGTGGTTTACCAAAACTAAAAAAAGTGGGCGGCATTTTGCTTTTCAGAAAGCTCATTCCTGCACTGATATAACAGCATAAAAATTCAAACTGCTAACAGAAATAAAGCTGAAGATGTTGCTTGGGATGCAAACTAGAACTATGGATTCAGTTCCTGCCACTCCTGCTTCCTCTGGGGGCATGTGCTGACAATCCTGTGGACCCAAATATGAGCAGCTTTATCAACAGAAACACATGGGAAATTCCAAGAAGCCTTTATGCAAACATACCAAAGCATTTTTAAAACACTCACTTTTGATAATCTCTCAGTAGGTTGCATTTCAATGGGATGCTATTTCCTTATAACTTTTCTAAGTTTCCTCGTATATATAAAACAGAGCTCAAAAAAGAAAAACTTGTTTTAACCGTTGTTTTAGCTCATAAACCATGTCCACAGCACGCGAGAAGTAAAACCATGCAGGAGCTATTCTGTATTGCACCTTTTGGGTTTAATGCCATAATCTTTCCCCAGTAAGGCCCTTAACCAGGCAGGGCAATTAACACAAATGGATGCCCATCCACCTGGGCACTCAATCAGCAGGGCTCCAGACAAGGATCCAGCATCTTCCCGGAGCCAGACTGTGCTTAAGCAGGATTAGGCAAATAGGATGCCCTATGATACTGCTCCCCACACTGAGCCTGCGGACTCGGGAGCAGCAGGTCCAGGGAGGGCACCTGCACCCCTGGATCCTGCCTCGGCCTAGAAACACCTGCCAACGCCCGCGGACCCCCAAACCGGCTCCTCTGAGCCTCATTCTGCACCCGTTTTGATGACAGTGACCACACTCCGGCACGCGCGCGGCAGGAACTCACAGACGCATCTTTAGGGAAGTCTGACAGGTTTCCCCCGAACGCGGCTAGGAAAATAGAGAATACAAATCACTCCTACCGATCCGTAAACGGCATTCAAATATATGTACCTTCTGGTGACTTACAAAGGAGCAACCGGAGGCGAGGGCGGCGCGCTGAGGAAGTCGCCTCAGGAGGCGCGCAACCCCCCGCCGCGCCAACGGCCGCCGCCAACGGCCGCCGCCAACGGCCGCGCGCGACCCCCCGCCGCGCGCTCAGATGAAGTGGATCCAGGCGGTGCTGTCGGGGTCCCCCGGCGGGCAGACGGCGGCGCGCGGCCGGCCCCGCAGCCGGTAGTTGGCCCCGTCGTTGTTGTCCCAGTACTCGGCGCCGGCGACGCGGTAGCGCACGGCGAACTCCAGCGAGGCCTCCGCGGCGGCGCCCAGGGGCAGGTGGAAGCAGAAGCGGTCGGTGGCGCCGTCGGCCGGCGCGGGCGGCTGGTAGGCGGCGGGCACCTCGGCGCAGCTCGCCCAGCGGTCCAGCGTGTAGCGCACGGACACGGCCTTCTCGTAGGCCACGTTGAGGACGCGCACGGCGCCGCGCAGCCCCGCCGGCTCGGCGCGCACCCACTCCAGCCTCACCTTGTGCTGCCGCACGCGCTCCGCGAAGCCGGGGCTGGCGCCGGGCTGCGGCGGGAAGAGCGGCTCGAGCAGCGGCGGCCCGAAGAGCACGGGCTCCAGCTCGCCCAGCACCGGCGGCCTCCTGGTCTTGAGCAGGTCGGCGGGGCGCGGCGCGGCGGGCGGCGGCACGCGCGGCGCGTCGCCCTCGCAGAAGTGCCGCACGGAGGTGAGCTCGAGGCCCAGCGAGTCCGCGAAGCGCACGGACTTGCGGCGCGCCGGGCTCTGCTGCGGCGCCGGCCGCAGGCCGCGCTCGCCGGGCGTGGGCAGCGACTTGGCGCGGCGGCGCTGCGTGGGGCTGGGCGGCACGGCGGGCAGCGAGGGCTCGCGCCCGCGCGGCGCCGGCGGCTTCTTGTCGGGCGGCGCGGGCGGCGGCGCCGCCTCGGCCTCGGGGCTGCAGCCACCCCGGCACTGCTCGGCCAGGCTGCCATAGAGGCAGGCGCTGCAGCTGAAGTTGCGCGGCAGGTAGAGGCGCGGCGGCGGCGCGGGCACGGAGCTGTGCAGCGAGCCCGCCTTATCCATGGGGGGCCCGGCGCGGGGCTGCCGGCCCCGCTCCGCCCGTGCCCGAGGCGCCTCCCCGCGTGGCGCCGGGGGCTGCCGCGGGCATGTGCGGCGCGGCCGGGGCTGCCTGCTGACGCGCGGGGCGGCGGAGCGCGCGGCCGCGGCTCATCCTGCCTCCCCCATGGCCCCCGCTGCCCGCCCGCCCGGCCGCCTCCCTATTTATACCCGCCGCGGCCCCCCCCGGGCTGTTCGCCGAGTGCCGCCGTTACTGCGCCCCTCTCCTCCTCCGTATTCCGCGTCTTTCCTCGAGGATGCTCATCCAGAAGGGAGGAGGCGGGAGGGATTCCCTGCTGGAAGCATTAAAGTCATCGCTCTTCCGCGCCGCGACAGAAATAGCTGCGGAGAGGAAGGAGCAAAGCCGGGCGCCGGGAGATTACCGAGGCCGGTAAGAAACAGCTGGCTTGCAAGTTGGATCTCACAGTGTACATTTAAAGGAAGAAATCCAGCTAATCTGTGATAATGCGTTTACAGTATCTCAGCGGAATAAAATACACCCACCACAGGCTTGCTACGGATTTTCCTTTGCCAGAAAAAAAAAAAAAAAAAAAAAAAGATTCCAGTCTAAATAGAGAGGGCTGATTAAAAAGCATGAACAGAGTTTGTTCTTTCCAGAGACAGTTTAGTAATGATCAGGCAATATTTGAACAAGTTATGGTTTTTTTCATGAAAATCACACTCTGGTGCAGGCAGTTCAAGGAGCTAAAATGCTATTTTAGAAAGCCGCTTCATTCCAGGCTGTCCATAATCTGGTACTCATTTCTAATGAGTAAATTGCATTAAAAGCCATGATCCTGCCATGAAATAAAGACTGTGTGTGAACTGTTCTGACGTGTGATTCTGGTTTAACTTTAAGCAGGAGCCTCCGCCCCGTTCATCACTTTTTAATCTGCATCGCTTGGTGTTCCTTGGGAAGGCCAGGCTGTGGAAATGTGACTGATAAGTTTAATAATGGGACAGTAAACCTGATGAGAACCAAGATTAAATAAGAAAAGCCACTAAAACATGGGAAGAATCTTTCCTTGGCCTCACATGAGAACTAAGTTTTAAGTCCTTTCTTAGTAAGTATGAAAATAGTTAAAAGGTTACAAATCTTTTTCATGATAGATGTCACAAAAATAGGGAATGAAACAATATGCTCAGCAGTGTTAAATTTGACATGATGATACTACTGAGTGATTTGTGATGTCACTGGCTTAAAATAACGAATTTACATTAAAATGAAAATGTCTTTGCATTTTCAAACTATTATAAAATTATCAGAACTAATAGACTAAATGGGCTTAAATCAGATTTCACATACAGAAGGTTTTCACGTTTTCTTTTTGCAATGACTTTGTCATCTCATAAAGGTGGTACCCACTGAGCTTATAATCGTTTGGGGGCATTTAAACTTCTGCTGTACTTTACACAACAGGGACATCTCAGTGGCGTTCAGCTTCCCCTCTTCTGGTAATCTGAGTTGCCTAACTTCTTCTTGTCTTAAACTTGTGTAATACTCTTGCATTTTGGCCTTTTCAAGCCTCCTGTTTGCTCTCCACTGCCTTGGTAATGTTTTGGGGAAAAATACCCATACTCCTGCTTTCTTCTCTGGTTATTGTAACCAATGTAGTTCATGTAACCTTGCTGGAAATATAGATTCCCCAGAGTTTCAAACACTGAAATTTAACAGATATATACACAGACATTCCCTGCAGCCTTGTGCATCCTTGTTCTGTGGAAACTGTGGTAGGAATTCACAATGGGAAGCATCTTTATTTCTAACAGGACAATCTGTTAGTTTTGCCTGATGTGAGTTTTTATACAGAGCAAATGCTGACAGGCTTAGAGCCAGGCAAACACTTCCAACATACAGGAATTATGCCTTAGTATATGCACCAGAAACATCCATACATCCTCATCTATCTTTGTTTAGTTCACAGAATAATGAACATTAAGTTTAAAGGTCTCATAATGCCTATTTTATCTTGCTGCATTAAGGACACTACCCAAAGCTGTTTTCTGAATTACACCCTCAAGACAAGCTGATTAAGAAATCACTAACTCTGACTCAGCCCCTTTTAAGGAAATACCCAATACTCTTTTGCTGGAACATAGTATGTTTGTGACAAGAGGATTTTGAAATCGCATCAGGGATAGAAAAGTCATAGTGTAAACAGATAGCTAGTAAAGTGTGCGGTTTGTTGTATAGAGATCTAAATCTATATCCTTAATCACTGAGGTTATACATTCTTTATACGTTTCCACCTTTCATTAGTGTTGGGATAACAGTGATAAATTAAAAAAAAAAACTATAATTTTATGCTATTGGTATTCCTTTTAGGACTCATTTTACACAGCACTGCTCTGCTAAGGTGTAAGAAGAGCCAAGGGCCATACATTACAAATAGTCGTTATAGAGTTCGATGACGGCGGTCAGGCACTGCTTTGAATCCTGCAGATTCCTCTCCTGTCTGCAGATTTAAGTAGTGTGTTGTATAACAGAAGTTCATCCCAATAACATTGTGCTAGTAACTTCTCTGGGGCAGTCTCTGCATCTTCCAGACAATCTCATGTTCTGCCAATGTAGCACTAAGTAAACCTGACATTTCTGCAGTGCCAGATCGCTCTTGAAATCAGTCTGAGGTCTCAGAAATTCCCAAGAGTTAGTTGTCCTCTCTTTTGTTAACATTTAAGTTATAAGTAAAGATAAATGCAAGACTGATGCACAAAATTGAACACGATGCACTGGGGGCTTTTTATTCCATTCTGTTTTACCGATTGCCTTGAATTCAGGTAATACAGGGCCAAGCAGATGCCAGTGCCTGGAGCAACAGGACCGAGCTGCAGCAGGGAGAGGAGTGTGAGCGCAGGGGCTTATCCAAAGTGCCACCGTCACGTGTCCACGGCAACTTTCCAGAGCAGCTTTATTTTTAGTAAGGAGAAGTGGGGGAAGATAAAATGGATGTGAAGGTGAAGTACGTTACAATTACATCAGCTTTTGAGGCGAAGCTGCGACTCACTCCGTGGATCCAAAGCTCAGCTTCTCCTGCCGTTCACACCCGCGGCGCTTCCGAACGGAGGAGCTCCGAGGACGGCACTGGAATACGGCCCACGGGTCTAACAGGCGTCTGTGACTGCGTGAATCCAACACTGGCATTTTACGCCAGCAGGTTTGAGGCCTCGGAAGAGACATTTGTTCTCTGTGCATGTATTTTCCATATACCTTTCTATACTATTTCATATTGCTGTACAGCTCCGATTTTATGAATTTCACTTGAGGAAAAGTCTCACAGAAGTAAGTTCTGGACAGAAACAGGTAACCGAGCTCCCTGAGGTATACGTATGTGATCAATGAATGGTGTTCTGTTGAAGAACAACGATGCCCGCCGTATCCAACAGCAGTGGCAGCCGAGTGAAGCCGCAGCGTCACCCACGGCACGCAGCGCTGAGGGTCTGCGTGGGTGCGCGACCTCGCGGCGC